>JABSTQ010009638.1:0-510545 GCA_013358835.2 Ixodes persulcatus | reverse complement strand
ACTAGTTGCTTGTAGGACAGAACTACCGATGGAGTAATTATAAGTAAATGGATTGGTGCGTTTATGAAAGGAGACGAGTTTACATTTTGAAACATTTAAGGACATTTGCCATTTATTACACCAATTTTCTATAGCTGAAAGATCTGCCTGCAATTTTACTTGGTCATCGTAACTGTTAATTTTGGAATATAAGACGCAACCATCGGCAGAGAGGCGGATGTTATTAGATAAACAGAGCGGCAAATCATTAATATATATTAAAAAGAGAAGAGGGCCAAGCACTGTGCCTTGAGGGACTCCCGAGAGAACGGGGCTGGTGTTAGAGGGTGTGCTATTTACAAGGACGAACTGATTTCTGTTAGAGAGGAAGTTGTTAATCCAGGATAACACGAACGGGTCTAGGTTAAGCAGGGCAAGTTTTGACATTAGTCGGCGATGCGGGACTTTGTCGAATGCTTTTTCGAAATCGAGAAAAATTGTGTCTGTCTGTGTGTTATTGTCGAAATTAACATGTAGGTCGTGAAGGAATCCGGCCAGTTGTGTTTCACAAGATAAACCCCTACGGAAACTGTGTTGCGAAGGGTGTATGAAGTTGTTACGCTCTAGATGATTTATAATGTTTGTTAAAATTATGTGTTCCAAAAGTTTTGATGGCACGCTTGTCAAAGATATGGGCCGGTAATTATATGGTGAAGACCTGGAACCGGATTTGGGGATTGGAATAATCTTACCTAACTTCCACTGAGCGGGGACGTGGCCTGTTTCGAGTGATGGAGAAAACAGTAATGTGAGAATGACGCTGCTTATCACCTTTGTGTTTTCCAGTATTTTGCAGTTGATGTTGTCTGGTCCAGCAGCTGATGAAAGCTTCATATTGTTAATCACATTGACTATGCCGTTGTAGTTAACTATTATTGGAGACATAGTTTCAGGAATCACTGTGTCGGTAGTAGTTGGGGGGGTCAGGCTGCGCTCTTGCGTAAAAACGGAGCAGAAAGAATTGTTCAACGTATTAGCACATTCACTGTTACTTAAGGGCTCATCGGAATTACCGTGCAAGGTGATTGAAAGTTAAGGCTGAAGGGTTTACAGTTTTCCGAAACTTTTTGGCGTTATTCTTAAGTATGCTGGGTAGGGTGGTTCCAAAAAAAAAAAAAAATCACTGCTTAGCTTTGCAAACTGCATTTGTAAAATGTTTTTCTGCTTCATAATAGAGTAGCCACGAGAAGGTATGTTTTTTGCTTTGGCTAATCTAAATAAACGCTTTTTTTGTTGTTCATTTTTCTAATTGCATAGTTAAACCAAGGGGCAGATGGTTGCTTTTAATGGTAATGGTTGGTATAAATGTATCTACTAGCTCATTCAATTTGTTACAAAATAGGTACCAGTTTTCATCGACAGCGCGATAGGGAAAACCTCGCTCGTATAAGAGATAGAAGTTTTCGAGTTCTCTGTTTATGGCTTCGTAATTTCCGCGGTCATAAAGTTTGATTTGCTTGGTAATGGGTTTATCGTTCTGGAGAGATAATTTGAAAGTAGCCAGAATTACCTTATGGTCGTTTAGTTCTTTAAGGTAATACAGGGATTGCAAGTTGCTTGGGTTTGTCGTGAGTATTAAGTCTAGTATGTTCGAAGTATGTGCAGTCTCTCTTGTTGCTTGCGTGATCACTTGAGTGAGTTAGTAGTTCTGTATACAGTTTAAAAATTCACTACATTCTTTAGGGCTGACACGAGATACATCCGACCAATTTATGCTTGGATAATTGAAGTCACCGCAGATAATAAATTGTGCTCTTGGGTACTTTTTATGCAAGTAGTCTAAAGCGTCATTGAATTCTCTAGCAAACTCGGAATCCTGCTTTGGCGGGCGGTAGCACGCACCTAAAACGATAAGATTACGTGGACCTTCGCATGCTATCCAGACCATCTCTAAAGGGCTGTCAACGTCTACTCTATGATGACGGATTGAATTTTTTATCGCGATTAAGACGCCCCCACCTCTCGTTGATGTGCGGTCTTGTCGATATACAAGAAACTCGGGTAGGAGCGGGAAAATTTCCAAGTATCTGATAGCAGGCGTAAGCCACGTTTCTGTGCGTATAACAATACCACATTCAGATGACTGAATTAGATTACATATTTGTTCTTGTTTTGGCATGACACTCCGAATGTTAGTAAAAAAAGACTGAAAATGAGCTGTCATTTGCGTTGCAGTGCGTTTTATTCATGCTGTGACGAGGACGGGATCCAACTGGGGGTGGTGAAATGCATGCGGCTTGTTGCTATATTGGAAATCTTTCTTGCACCCTCATTTCAGTCGTATCGTAGTAGTACGTTTTGTTTCCGATAATCAGCTTTTTGTACCGCAGTTTGAAAGGGGTGTTTTGGTCGCGGGCAAAACGTAATAATTCTCTGCGCGTTATACGAGTCGCTGCAGAATAGTCTTCCCCAACGCTAAAGCTTGTGCCCTTCAATTTGATGCAGTTCGACACCACCATTTCTCTGGTTTTAAAGAAAGTAAATTTCACGACAATTGGGCGATGTTAGTGTGGTTGAACCTTTCCAACTCGGTGCGCTATTTTGATTTCTTTGGGTTCAATCGACAGGTCAAGATGATCCTTGCAAAGATTAATGATTAGATTTTCACTGTCATTCCACGTTTCGGAGGCACCTTCGGCAGTGCCATAAAAATCAAGGTTACAACTGCGTGATATGTCCTCAGCATCGTTCAGTTTATCGTCGACGTTAGCCAGTACACTGGATGTTTCGGCGGCTGACGATAACAACCTGTCAACGTTGGAGCGGATTTCAGGGATAGAAGAACATTCGGCTTCAGTTTTAGTGATACGTGTGCTTAATTCGGACAGTGTTTGTTCGGTTGCTGCCAGTCTGTTGTTTATCGCTTTCAGCTCCGACATAATTAAAGCTTGGCCAGCCTCCAATTTTGTAAGAATTGCATGAATGGTAGAGTTTGTCTGGTTGTCCCCGCTACGAGTATGTGGACCTGGGTTTTCTTCGATGTCTCCTGACTGTAGTAACAGCTCGCGAATGAAATCGACACACATGAAAAACAAAGCAACAAGGCACCGAGGGCTCGGCAGCTGTACTAAGAAGCGGTTTCCGCTTTTTCTTGCAAAGAGAGATTCGTTTGTACGCACCTGTACAATGAATGGGAACGGCGTTAATCGCTGCTGCATGGCGGTACAACTGCCGAGCCCACGAAGCGGCGGGGGAGGGGCGGGCCCCCTTATAGGGTGTTTTCAAGCGATGTCAATCCGCCATTTTGTTGTTACATGTTCCGCGGTGAAACCTATAGACCTTTTCATCTCTGTAGTTACCCGAGCGCCGGACAGAGGGCGCTGACGCAGTCGGCGCCATTAGGTGGCTTCAATTTGGTTGGTTTCGGTTTCAGCGCGCTCTCGGCTGTGTTGGTGTGTTATGTCATTCTCGCCTAATTTCGTCACACAAATGTGCCCATTATAGGGCACAACTAATAAAACTGTGGTACTGAGCCAATTCGAGAACCACGAAGTGGTTTCGAGTCATATTCGCGGACTTTTTTACGAACGCTTTACGATGCATCTGGTCATGTTCGTCGCTAATTTCGGTCAGGTTCGGCGGCGGAACGACTACGATGCACAATGAGGGTTCCCATCGTTTACGGCCTGACCTACTGACCCTAGTTTTCAAAAAACAAACTAATGAAGAGACTAATGAGTAGATATATAGTAAAAATGCAGGTCCACAACCTGACTAAAAACCTCCTAAATCGCGAAAAACACACGAAGTCGCAAAATCACTGACTGATTTTCGCGGACACCAACTTTCTGTGAACTTTAGAAACCCGAAATGTCTCCTATAATACGCAGATATTCTAAGAAATAAGTGATGTTGTCTCAGACTGTTTTCTTTAAAAAAATTAAGTACTCGAGATATATTTCGATAGTCCGCGTCCTAGGTCGGGTGGGAAGTTCCTTAGCTATTGACCTTGCTAAAGTACTTATTAACAGCATTTAACAACGTTGGCGTTAGAAAACGAACTACTGTATTTGTTTTACTGACATTTGATTACGACGTGCTTGGCACAGGAGATAAGTGAGGCCCATCAATTAAAATCTGAAATTTTGTCTTTGTATAAACTTGGCCAAATAAAATTAAGGGTACGAGAGAAGTGATCTCTCGTACTTTTGGTTGAAGTCGAACGCTAAGCACGACTTCATGAACCTTCATGACAGATCTCATCTCCATGCAAACTGATGCGATTTAAAATCAACAATCCTGAACTTGGGTGATTTCATGTAGATGGCTTCTTTTCGGCATCACGTAATGCAAGCCCTAGGCACTCTCAAGCTGCCTGTGACAGATTATTTCACAGGGGTCTTGTGTTTAAAATAAATAAAATTCATTTATTAAATTTTGTATAAAAATTGTTAACACCCTTTAATGACTGCAGATATGTGACCGAGCATAGTGTACAGTTTCTCTAAATTCATAAATAAACAAATCAAGCAAACGTTTCTATTGCAAAAACGATTTAAGACCGTCTAACAGTTTCAGGTGTAATGTCGCGAACAAACAAATCGCCCGATGTGGACGTTACCATTATCCCAAGCACCAGATAAAATATGAGTTAAACGTTCGTCACCTGTATATCTTATATGCCCTATATAATCAAAAACAACTATTTTAAATTTGTTATGAAGGCAAGGCCAGAGGCTTTCAGGAAACACACATAGCTTCATATACTGAGTAGTATTTTGGTCACATTCCTTAAGATTCTAAAGGTGCGATTATACATATACATTGCACTATACTTATTTCGAATATTCCGCCACTATCACTGTGTAAACTTCAGTTGTCATAAATAATTGGGCTCAATATGCGCCAGGTCTGACCCTGATTCCTGTATCTCATCCCTCCTCACACGTATCCGGTACGCCGACGGTGAAAATAGTCAAAATCGGTTACAAAATTAACTGCATATGTCGTCGTGCACATAATGATGACATGCAATTAAGATGTAAATGTAAACATCGAGCGGCAATTTACAATAAGGCGAGAAACGCGGTGAAACGCGACGAAAAACGCGAATGCAACGCCTTCGCCAAGTTGCGGAGGGGAGAGTGGAGCGACGAGTTGAAGCCACCTTATGGCGGCCGCGTCACGTGATTCTAAGATGGCAGCGCCCATGCGACGAAGTCCGAAAAGGTCTATAGACCCCAGTGCAATACGTATTTGATGGTGTCAAATGAATCTTTGAAACGTTCACCTTTGGCACGCGCCAGGCTGCTCCTATAACAACAAAATGGTAGACATTGCGATGTCGATGACGTAAGTGGCGGCTGATAGTCCACGAGTTTCACGGTAGCGATGTCTCTTGCTTCGTCCGTGTCTTTCTGGGTGGCTGTTGGCGGTGGTAGGCCGCGACGGACAGGGAATCCGCCACGGGAAACGACGCTGGTGGCTTAGTAGGAGGCAGGTAGCAGCAAGCACCTGTATACAATGAATGGGAATGGCGTTAATCGCTGCTTCAAGGCGGTACAACTGCCGAGCCCATCTTATGTAGATGTTCCAGCGGCTGATGATCTGTTTGGACTATAAATTCTCGTCCATATAGGTAAACGTGAAACTTTTGGATTGCCCAAACTAACGCTAGGGCCTCTCTCAATAGTAGGGTGATTTTTCTCGCGGGGCATCAAGCCCCTACTGGCATGCGCCACTGTATATAGGTACGACGCATACTCCTGCATCAACACCGCAACAAGACAGCTGTCTGACGCGTCTGTTCTAAGCACAAACACTTTCGTCAAATCTAGTGCCCGGAGAATGGGTCCTACTGAGAGAGCTCGCTGTAATTCTCAAAAAAGCTTCTTCATGCCTACTAGTCCAACGCACCTTGTTGGGTTCCCTTTTCTTCGTGAGCTCAACTAAAGGAACAACTCTCTCCGCATTATTCGGAACAAACTGCCGATAATAACCCGTCAGTCCTAAAAAGGAGCTCCCCTGTTTCTTTGTTGCAGGTCGCTTAGATCCTACTATGTTTTGTAGGGTCTCCGGTAGCGTAGCTAGCTCACCATGCCCCAATATTTGACATAGAAACGTGATTTCTCTCATTCCCAGTTGGCATTTGGTCGGTTTAACAGTCAGTCCTGCTTCAATTCGCCGAAGACCTTGTTCGAGCACTTTGAGATGTTCATCCCAAGTCTCAGTGGCGATTAGAATATCGTCGATGTAATGCTGTACCCCTTTGATACCTGTGAGAACCTTCCTCATTAGTCGCGTAAAAACGGCAGATGCAGTCTCAATACCAAAAGGCATGTATTTGAAGTGATACAAACCGCTTTCGGTAGAAAATGCTGTTTTTTTTTTAGAGTCGCTGGTAAGGGGAATCTGCCAGTACCCTTTTGACAAGTACAGCTTGGAGAAATATTTATTGTTTTCAACTTCCGCGAACACGTCCTCTATCCGAGGAATTGGCTCGGCATCAGGAATGAGTACGTCGTTTAGACGTCGGAAGTCAATGCAGACGCGATGTGATTTATCTTGCTTCTCAACTAGGACCAGAGGAGAACGATACGGTGACGTTGATTGCTCAATCACTTGTAGCGCCAACAGTTGTGCCACTTCCTCCTCTACCGTCTCCCTCGTTGCGAAGGAGATTGGGTATTGTGGAGTCTGGATAGGATCGCTTGTCGTCAACTCAAGCTTGCACTCCAACAGTTCTGTTCGTCCCGGCACCTCGGTAAATATCTCTTAAAATTTTTGTAGAACGCTCTTGACGTCCATTTTCTTTCTTTCGCTGAGGTCTTCGGCCACCACCACATCATCAATTCCCTGGGAAGGCCTGATGTCCATACACGGTATGCCTTGCTCCACTTCGCCCTCCCCAATAGCTATTATTGAGCACGATTGATTCTTAACCTCGGTATGCCTCTCTCGCTCCTCATACCTTTTTAGCATATTAATATGAAACACCTTCGTAGTATGCCCTAAATCTATGACGTAGTCGACTTCATTTATTTTGCCTACTACTTTGTAGGGACCCTTCCAGTGCACAAGAAGCTTGTTCTTCTTGGCCGGTACCAATAGCAGTGCACTATCTCCTACTTTTAAAAGTAGTCTTCCCGCCTTTCTGTCGTACATCTTCTTCGGGTGCTTGCTGGCCAGTGCCAGTTTTGTGGTTTCTTCAAGGCGATCCCGCAGGTCCAAAACATACGAGTATGTTGCTTTTTGATCTCGTCCTAACTCCTCATCCGTCCAGATCTCTTTTAGTATCGTCAACGGTCCCCGAACATGCCTCCCATAGATAAATTCAAATGGAGAGAAACCTAGGCTCGCTTGGGGGACTTCTCGATAGGCAAACAGGAGCGGGGAGAGATACTTATTCCATGATCGGGGCTTCTCCTGGCACATCTTGCACAACATCTGCTTCAAAGTACCGTTGTACCTCTCCACTAAACCTTTACAAATGGGGTGGTACGGAGTCGTCAGCAGCTGTTGGACGGACATCAGTCGAGTGAGCTCCTGCATGAGCCCCGATGTGAAGCATGTCCCACGATCAGACAAAATCTGTCTGGGGAGGCCCTCGCGCGAACAAATCTCCAATAGGCTTTCCGCTACTGTGTGAGAGTGACAGGATGGTAGCGCTACCGCATCAGGGTATATCGTCGCGAAATCTACCATAGTTAGAATGTAGCGGTTCTTATTTTCAGAGCTCGTAGCAAGCGGGTCTATCAGGTCGATAGCCACCCTTTCAAATGGAGTATTAATGATTGGCATTCGGCTGAGAGGCGTCCTCTTGACCGTCCTTTTAGGAGTGGCCCTCTGACATGCACCACATGATTTCACACATCGTTTAATGTCGGTCTGCGCTCCTGGCCAATAGAAGGCCTCTAGTACCCTGCCAGTGGTCGTTTCATTCCCTGGTGGCCAGCCATTACGCTGTCATGTGCTATCTCCATGACGTACGTTCTCAGGGCGACTGGAACGACTACTTGCTTAAACACCCTACCTCCTTTCTGTTCATAACGTCGACATAGCACTCCCTTCGAGAAATAACAGCTCTATCTCGATCCATTCTTGGCGTGGTGTATCTCTCCGATTTTGTTCCGACAATTCTCCAACGTGCGATCGCATCGTTGATATTCCTTTAAGACTTCGGTGGTGACCTCCTGCCTTTCCATTTCCTTAGATGTGCCCTTTTTGTTCGAGGACTTCAGTTTATTTGCAGCTAACACGTCAGTCGTTGCTACAGTGTCTATCGAGGAATCTTCCTTTTCAGGTTCTTGTGAGGCCTACTGGACCATTTTGTTTTTCCATTCGAAGTCCGGCTCATCGACTCCTCGTGCACCCTGAATATTTCCTACAATCACATCATAGAGAGGTGTGTCTATGCACTTCATGATCAATTCTCCAACAACATACGGAGAACGCAGCATTATTTTTGCCTCCGGCAGCTGCAGGGATGTACCATCTACGAGAAAAACCTTTCCTGTCTTTCCCGTGGGACAAGAATCTTTTACCACGGCGCGTCGAACTAAAACTGTATTGGTACCCGTGTCACGAAGCACGCTGACTGGCTGCTGATTAAGCAACCCCCGTAAGACAGGCATGCTGTGTACATCGAATACTTCGTTGTTCTAGTGAACCACGTTAACTAGCCCTGGCTCACAATCTTTGTTTTTGTATTTTGTGTATTTTCTACTGATTCTGGCTCCACCACGCACACGATTCTCGGATTTTTTTGTTTCATGGGGCAGTCGTTTACATCATGCCATTCTCTTTGGCAAAACGAACAGGATGGAACCATTTGCCTGAAACTACTTTGGCACTCTCGTGCTTTGTGACCAAGCTTGCCATACAAGAAACATTTAGGTTTCGCAAACGCCGGCGCATCGTGGTTAGCTTTATGGGTTGACGTGGCTCTTGCGTCGTCTCTAAAGAAGGAGAGGTTCTTTTGTTGTTGCGCCTCTGGAAATCGATCGGCGGCCTCAACCATTAATGCTAGCGTCTGGCAGTTTCTCTCTTTCAAAAAGATGGTAAGTTTTGTGTGACACTGAAATAGAAACGGTTCTGCCAGGATCTTATCTCTCAGCGCTTCGTATGTTGAAGGTGTCTCCCCCACCTCCATCCACCTATCGAAGTATCCTTGAAGCCGGGCAGTGTACTTGCTGGCTGTCTCCCCTTCTTCGGGTTTTGATTTTGTAGCGCGCATTTTATGATTCACATGCCGGGACCACCATGCCGGTGCAAGAGCTCGGGCTCACAGCGCTCGAGCTACGAGCACCGACTGCGAGACCACGGGCGATTCCATAAACGCAGTTTTTATCGTGACAGTCGGTCGGCCAATTCTTGTGTCACTACAATTGGTGACCCGGACGTGATACGTCGCTATGGCTCTCGAGAACACCGCTACCACAAATGTCGCCGCCGTCACGTTTCGACTTCCGAAATTTTGGCCAGCGGACCCTCTGGTATGGTTCGCGCAAGTGGAATCACAGTTCGTCACCGCTCGGATCACCAGCCAAGCTACGAAATTCCATCACGTCGTAGCGTCTCTTCCTCCCGAGGTGGCCATGGAAATTCGAGATTTAATCCTCTCACCTCCAGACGATCAACCTTTTGACAAGCTTCGCTCGGAACTGATCAAACGAACATCCGCATCGGAGCAAAGACGGCTCCAGCAACTAATAACTTCCGAAGAGCTCGGGGACCGGACGCCCTCCCAGCTTCTTCGACGACTGCAGCAGTTGGTGGGTGATAGATTGCCAACGTTTGATACCTCCCTGCTGCGGGAGCGTTTTCTTCAACGGCAACGATCAAACGTACGCATGGTACTCGTTTCCACCCCATCCATGAGCCTTGACGATCTGGCTCAGCTGGCCGACAGAATCATGGAAGTCGCACTTCCCATAGTATCTTCGATCGACATGATTCCTGGAGAAACGACTGCGATGACAAGACCACAACACGCAGGCAGCGACTACCCAGCATCTCCTGTGGTTACGGAACTTCGCCAGCAGATATCCGAGCTTACAGTGCAAGTAGCAGCTCTCGTCTCCCGACCTCCTGCCCCCCACCAGAGCCGCTCAACCTCCCGGCCAAGATATATACTCTTCCTCTACTAGGCGTCAACGCCAGAACAACGAAGGTTTGTGCTGGTATCACAAGACTTTCGGTGACGACGCTCGGCGATGTCACCAACCTTGCTCGGCATCGGGAAACGAACTTGTCCACCACTAGAGGCATTTAGTGGTGGCAACCTACAACCCAGTCGCCTGTTTTTCATCGTCGATCGTAATACAGGATTACGTTTCCTCATCGACACAGGGGCTGAGATGAGTGTTCTACCAGTGTCATTTGAGCCCTCAAAACGTAGGAAGAAAACTCCTTACATTTTACAAGCTGCTAATAAATCATCGATTGCAACTTACGGAGAACAATCCCTGGCGCTAGACATCGGCATTCGAAGAACATTCCGTTGGATATTCCTAGTTGAAGACGTTTCGTACCCCATATTAGGTGCAGATTTCCTTCGACGTTTCGATCTGCTCGTGGATATGCACAACAAACGTCTCCTGGATAATACCACCAATCTAGCCGTTAATGCAATCATATGCCAAAAACCGCATATCGAAGCCGCTATTCATTTCCTTCCACCCTCAAGGTATGAAACGCTTCTAAAAGACTACACGCAACTAACATCGCTTAACAACTTTGACACGCCGGTGAAACATGACGTTGAACACCACATCATCACCACGGGACCGCCAGTATATGCTCGTCCTAGACGCTTGCCTCCAGCACGGCTTAATATTGCGAAAGACGAATTCGCACACATGTTAGAGCTCGGTATTATTCGGCCCTCCAAAAGTCCATGGGCGTCTCCACTACACATGGTCCACAAGAAAGAGCCTGGGGACTGGCGACCATGTGGAGATTACCGAGCTCTTAAAGGGCCTCTGACACGCCAAAAAAAAAAAAAAAATTTTTTTTTTCATGCTAAACGTTGCAATGGCATATCAGGACATTACAAAAAAATTGTTTCACTATAGAGTTGCGTAGTTTTTTTATAAAAAATAGACATACGAGGCCCAATTCAAAGTTCCCGCCGTGCACTGTGACGTAACAGTGTACCGCAAGGTGTCGGGGCGGTCAGAAGGGAGGCATCGCCGGAAGTCACGTGAGTTGTATCCCTCCTCGTGCTTACCGCGAGTGCGTGTAATATTCTTTAAAATATTTTTGTTATTCTCCGCACCTCCACGAGCGATCCAAGCAGACAAGGTTTCTTTTATTTGCTTTTCATCGCTTAAAGGGATTGTCCGGTGAAAACCGGAAGTTCTTAAGATTTCGTGATGGTTACCTGGTGGGAGCCTAATGATTAACATAGGCCATTTTTATTCCATTAAACGACACCCCAATTTAGTGTAATCAACGACGGATAATTGAACGAAACTCCATGCCGAATTTCGCAAGTATCAACGGCTGCACTCCCATGCCTGACGTGACGTCATACCAGTCTTGCAATTAGCGGCGAGAAGTTTTGGTGGCGCCCTCCTGTGGTTCCCCCTTGTGACGTCATTACCTTGCAAACAACAAGTTCGATGGTGTTTGTTATTAGCATGGTGGAAGCTTGAAATCATTGCGCTCTCAAAGGAACACTGCCAACACCGTCAAAATTAAAGTTCTTTCATTCCTTTTATTTCCGTCGATGATAAATCCCCTTTCCGACGTCATAGTCAGCGTTCGGCCAATCGTGGAAGGCCGACCACAGCGACGCTTTTGGTCGCGCACGGGGCTAATTGTCATATCCTATGCCTCATTCCTCCGTGGGAACACAGTGCTCCCGACGCACCGCAGCATTCCATATTACTCGCCACTGTAAATGTCGCGGAGAAGTGTGAAGCGTGACAACCGCACAACAAAAATACCCTTTCATTCTAAAAAAAAAAAAAAAAAAAAAAAAAATCTAGCGCAGCAGCGAAGGTAAACCACGTCGTACCGCTCACGTGAAGGACAAAAATTCGAAGTGCACTTCAGTTCGGCGCCTTCTTTGCCTGATGTTACCTCAGAAACTCCGCTTCCCTGAGGGTGGAAAAGGAAAACGCCGTTTATGCACGCTTGGGTTAAAATACAATTACTCCTCCAGGGAAGCACACAAAATTCAGATTTGTCGTGGAAGATGCTCCTACAGCCATTGACAATGAGGTCTAAATGTTTTCATGAATACGAAATTTGACCGCATAATCCCTTTAATGTTGCTGTAAAGGTAGAAGAAGCGGAGTCAGTGAATTGACGTGATCAACTACAATGCCTAGAAGGTGCTGTGTAAGGGACTGTCCCGCTATTTCAGCAACTGAAGAAGAGATCACACTGCATGTATTTCTGAGAGACATACATCGGCCGCATGAGCACCCAGTAAACAAGTTCTACTCATGTTCTAGACAAAATAGTGCTTTGTGCTCGACGTTTACTTTTACTTGGTACACTCACCAGTTCGTATTCTTTAGACGGCAGGCATCTACAGCCTGGAGAGTATCCGATTATTCAACGACCTCGGTGTCTCAACCTTCAGCAATGCGATCGGGCGTGTCTTATGCTAGCAATCCTAATTTCTGCGAGCGTTCTAATTTTTTTTTTTTTTTTTTTTTCAAAACTTGATAGCTTGTTTCGCGCCCAGTATAGCCCTGTATCATCGGACTGACGGCATGCACTCGTACACTGGCTTGTACTCGCAACGCTTTCATCATTGGCCTCCATCACGTCGATCCACTGACTCTTCGTCCTCAAATTTTACAGCACGCAAACTAACCAACGGTGCAGGGATAAAGAGCTAGCTAGTGGAACTGAAACTTCGTTTTCTACGATCGCTCGTACGAAGAGCAGAATAATAAAACGAAAAAAAAAAGTCTTAGGCGCGGTCGCGGAGAGCACGAGGAGTGAAACTCACGCGACTTCCGGTTAACCCACTATTAGTGACGTAGCTCGATGCCTCCTTTCCAACGTTACTAGATTACCTCAGTTGTGGAACTCCCGCGGAGGGGGGTACCCCCCCTCACTCACCTCAGTCCGCCTAGAGTCGTTCGAAGCGCCATCTATATTTTCGTTTCATAACTGTGCATTCTAAAGAGCACAGCTGAAGCGCCAAATGGCGATCACAACGCCGCCATTTCTCCCGCAGCGGTCACTCGAGGAACAGCACGTGACATCTATTTTTGGCTTCAATCGGGTTACAGGGGTTCCACCCCCGTCTCCCTTGCGGACGCACCGCGAAATACCCCCACAGTTAAAATGCGCCTAGGTCGGGACGCGCTACCTGAAATCCCCGCTGAGGCATGGTTGTATAAAAACAATATTAATTGTGCTGCAAAAACTTGAAAACTAAAAATTTTAGAAAACATCACCCGCCCCCATTTTGTACTAATCTCCAATAAAAGTTACTACAAAAAGAGTTTTTTTTTCGTTGGTTTTTACGTTTCTAGTGACGTTGTAACGAACGTATCCCGATTCAGTTACCAAAGCAGCCGTCCGGCGGCGTGTCGAGCGAATCTGGGCGAGTCGTGGTGAGTGAGGGGGGGTACTGTTCGTGCATGCAGCGTCTATGAACAGTTCCGTAACTGAGTTAATCTAATAACGTTGCTCCTTTCTGACCACCCCGACACCTTGCGGTACACTGTTACGTCACAGTGCACGGCGGGAACTTTGAATTGGGCCTCGTATTTCTATTTTTTATAAAAAAACTACGCAACTCTATAGTGAAACAATTATTTTGTAATGTCCTGATATGCCATTGCAACGTTTAGCATAAAAAAAAACAATTTTTTTTGGCGTGCCAGAGGCCCTTTAATAATGCGACCGTCCCTGACAGGTACCCGCTGCCACGGATTGAGGATTTCACCACATCACTGCAAGGGTTCAAGATATTTTCAAAAGTGGACCTCGTGAAGGCGTACCATCAAGTTCCAGTGGCACCGCAGGATATTCCCAAAACAGCTATAGCAACCCCATTCGGTCTGTTCGAATATCTTCGCATGCCATTCGGCCTGAGAAACGCTGCCCAAACATTCCAACGATTTATCGACACTGTGGTTCGCGGCCTCACATTTTGCTTCGCTTACCTTGATGACATTCTCGTATGCAGCGCAAATGAACAACACACGAGCAACATCTTCGCATCCTCTTTGATAGACTTGTCAACAGCGGCATCATCATTAACAAAAGCAAGTGCGTTTTCGGCGTCGGCGAGCTAGACTTCCTCGGGCACCACGTTGAGAGTCAAGGAATTTCTCCCTTGCTTACGAAGGTGGAAGCTATCGCCAATTTTCCTCCGCCGTCGAACATTCGTAAACTTCGGGAATTCCTTGGTCTAATGAATTTTTACCGACGATTTATTCCAAAATGTGCTCACACCCTTCATCCTTTAACTGACCTTCTGCAGGGCAACACAAAGGACTCCACACCGTTGGTGTGGACAGAACAAACTTCCCATGCTTTCAAACAAATCAAGGAAGACCTCACTTAAGCTACAATCCTGCTTCATCCCCATCACGACGCCCCAATTAATGTCATGGTGGACGCATCGAATGAAGCCACAGGAGCTGTGTTGCAGCAATATGTCAAGAGCAAATGGCAACCCCTAGCACTTTTCTCAAAGAAGCTCACACCGTCCGAAACGAAGTACAGCACTTTTGGCCGAGAATTGCTGGCGATCTACCTGGCCATAAAACACTTTCGTCATTACATCGAAGGCCGCGAATTTCATGTACTCACAGATCACAAACCCCTTACATTTGCGTTATCATCAGCGAATGACAACCACTCCCCTCGCGAGATTCGTCATATGGCTTTCATATCTGAATTTACCACTGACATTCGTCACGTGAGCGGCGTAGACAACAATGCAGCAGACGTTCTCTCTCGCATCGTCATGGCTTCGCAAGTTTTGCTACCACCATCTGTTGATTACCAAGCCTTGGCACGACAACAGGCAGATGATCAAGAGCTCAGCAAACTTCGTACTACAGCTCCTCATCTTATCTTCGAGCAAATTCGTTCAGAAACGCACGGCGAGACAGTTGTTTGTGAGATGTCGACAGGCACTCCCCGCCATTTCGTTCCATCCAGTTTCCGGAAACAAATTTTCGATTCCTTCCACTGCTTGTCACATCCTGGAATACGCGCAACACGACGACTTTTATCTTCTAGATTTATCTGGCCTAGCATGAACCGCGACGTCAGGGTGTGGACCCGAGCATGTCTCCAGTGCCAACGCTCAAAGATTAGTCGACACAGAGTTTCGCCTTTCTCTTCCTTTACCCCTCCCGACCTTCGACTTGACCATATCCATATAGATTTAGTTGGACCGCTGCCACCATCGAATGGTTATACTTACTTGCTCACCTGCATTGACCGCTTTACACGTTGGGTCGAAGCCATCCCAATCCAGGACATCCGTGCAGAAACGGTCGCCCAAGCTTTCATCAACGGCTGGGTGTCCAGATTCGGCGTGCCTTCATACCTTACGACAGACCGCGGTCGCCAGTTCGAGTCTGCTCTTTTCCGCGAACTCATGACCATCTTAGGAACTTCGCGCATTCGTACAACAGCATATCACCCTATATCCAACGGACTGGTAGAACGATTTCACCGCTCACTCAAAACCGCACTTCGGGCCCAAGATACAGGACCGAACTGGGACTCCGCACTCCCTATTGTTCTTCTAGGACTCCGCACGGCCTTGAAGACTGACATCGATTGCAGCCCTGCGGAAATGCTCTACGGCACAACCTTACGACTTCCAGGAGAATTTTTTTCAAACGGACCAGAAGATCCAGCACCGGATCCTACGAGCTACGCGACAAAATTGAAGCGGATAATGCGCACCATCCGACCTACCCCTCCCCACCCCTAACAACGGTCAGCCGTCTATGTCTCAGCCGATCTACATTCATGCACACACGTTTTTCTTCGTCGCGATGCTGTGCAAAGGCCACTTCAGCACCCTTACGATGGCCCATATCGAGTCATAACTCGTGGCGACAAACTTTTCACGATTGATATTAATGGCCGACAAGAAACTGTATCCACTGACCACTTGAAACCAGCCTACCAAGAATCGTCACATGAAGCACATAACCAATCTCTTGACAACACTGCTATCTTTGCACGCTCACAGGACTTTGCTTCTTCACGCGACGCCTCGACACAGCCACGAAGCTCTTGCGTACGTTTTCTGCTACCACATGCCCAGACAGCATGAACATTCCCTAAACATGTTCCCATCTGTTTTTTTTTTTTCTTTTAAAGGGGGGGGGGGGGCTATTGTAGCGCGCATTTTATGATTCACATGCCGGGACAACCATGCCGGTGCAAGAGCTCGGGCTCGCAGCGCTCGAGCTACGAGCACCGACTGCGAGACCACGGGCGATTCCATAAATGCAGTTTTTATCGTGACAGTCGGTCGGCCAATTCTTGTGTCACTACAATTTCCTGAATTTCTCTCGATACCCATCAGTTGTAAATCGGAATCTATCCAGGAGTGCTGGTTTGGTCGCTTCATAACTCATAGAATCCCGAGGCGATAGTCTGCCGTAGACGTTCAACGCCTCCCCGTCAGGCACATGCTTAGAGCGGTAGCCCATTTAGGTTCTGGCCAGTCTTCCCCCTTAGCAGTGCATTCAAAACGCCTCAAGTAGGCGTCTAAATCGTCTCGCCTTTCATCGTACGGAGGAATAAATTTCCGGGGACTGAGGTGACTGGAGTTTGTTTTCCCGTTATTGCTGTCCTCTGTTGTGATCTCGGCAGTAGTTGTCGCTCCCGTCTCAGCTAGCCTTATGCGAAACTGCAATGTTCGTTCTTCCACTTCAGTCTAGAGTCACTACTTCAGCTTCTCTCGGTTTGCTACTCTATCCGCAGCCCTTTTCTCCCTCTCACGCGCCTTCTCTTCGCGTTCGTAAGCGACTTTCTCTTCCGCCCATTCTTTAAGTTCCACGCCTTGTAGGCCTAGCTGCTTGCCTAGCTCTATAATTTCTTTCAGATCCATAGTTTAGAGATTATTTCCGAACGATCCAATGTGTCCTCCGTCCTGTCGCGGGCGCGAATTGTGACGGTAAGGTTCGTGTGTTTAGGATGTTAATAGAAGTGCGGAAGACACAGGATGCGTTAGGGTATAGACCCCTTTCGAAATTCACGCGCCCATTGTTAAAAGGTCTGAACCACTGCACAATGGCGGAAAACGCGACACCACGGAGTTTTAAATTCTAACACTGCACAAGCTAGAAATGAAATGCCATTAGTACGGTTTCTAAGGTTCCTACATTGGCGGTGTCTTGTGCGTCCGCCATTGTGAAGGGATTCCACAGCTTCCAACAGAGTGCGCACTTTCGAAAGGGGTCTATAAAACACTACTGCAATTTAGACATCAGAAGAAAAGAAAAAAAACAAATATTCACACCGCGGCTATTTTACAGAATGTCATTGTACGTGTTGTCTTTCTCACAGTTTTTTTTCCTGGTCACATGGTGGGGTAGCGCCGAAGGAGGGATGGGCTCGGTGACAGTTGTCGTTAGCCTGAAGCGTATGGTTCCCGGAGGTGTTGGTGAATCCGGTCGCTGCAGTTGTCTTCAGCGCCTCACGTAGTCCAGTCGGCCTCAGGCAGGTCGGCGTCTTGACCACGAGAGGAGGCGAGGACAGAGTCGGGCCTGTGACGCCTGGTCACGTCGACGGAGGTCCGAACAGCTGTTCGCAGCTGCGCTTTTCCGAGTCCGAGCTGTGCTCGCGCCCTTCTCGAGCCCCCTTTTCAAAAACCGCGCCATTCCTCGCGCATCTCTTTTCTTCCACGTTTTTTCTTCCTTGTCTTCGTGGTGGATCACCCATTACAGGTTCGTTGAAATCCTAAGGCAAGAGTGACCTCCTTTGATTGTTCACAAAAGTTTCTGATTCGCTAAACGGACACTCGCTCGGCGTTGAAGTGGCCGGGACACGTGTAACCTTCTGCACTTGTCTGGAGATACAAATCTTTCCCTTACAGTTTACTTTAGGCTAAAATTTGACCTAAAGTTTGCCTTCATAGAGGTGTTCTCGTCCATGTCTGCATGGTGAAAGCGTGTAATTTTTACTTTATTTCGGTTCGTCAAAATGTTTCCGATTAACCGGTTAAAAAATAATCGCGATTAAAGCATTACTTGATTAATCGGTACGTTAATCGATCAATTGCCCCGCCCTAATTAATAAACCATTGCTTTAGCGGTTCTACTAAACTTGTCAATTGTGATTCTGATATTCAATCTTCGTTTGGGTAAATAGGGCGCCGCATTTGTATCAATATATAAAACGTTAATGGATTAACAATCAATCAGTCATTCAAACGACGGCAAGAAACTTGGCTTTATCGGCTCTCGGTGGGGAGGTTTCATGTTACTGAACATGCGCGGAAAGCTACAAGTAGGTAATAAAATATAACGGCGCAGGTAATAACATAAAGTCAATAACGGTACTGAGATAATAAAATGTAACGGCAATACGGATGTTTTGCTGAACACGTTAGCAGCAAGCACATAATTTAGACGCGTACTTCTAATAATCTGTCCCACAGCAAAAAAAAAAAAAAAAAGACTGCCTGCATTTACGTGCGTGCTGTTTTGTTGCTGTGCTGTTTTGTCGCGTGATGTTTTGGCACGTGCTCTTCTGTCGCTCTGCTGTTTTGACGCCGTACTGTTTTGTCGCGTGCTGTTTTGTCGCTGTACTGTTTTGACATGGTGCTGCTTTGAACGCGTGCTGTTTTGACCATGCTGTTTTGTCACGTGCTGTTCTGTCGCATTCTCACATTATCCGTTACTGTTTTCAAAGTGTAAGAAGTAGGTATACGTTACTATGGCACCGAAAAAAAGGGTAAAGCCTGGTTCAGACAGTTGCGGTTGACTGCGTTTGACTGCGTTAGCGGCAGCGAGAAACCAGGACATCCCTGCTGCTTATATCGCGTGCCAAGATGATTCCTTGAATTGGATTCCACGCTTCATACGAAGCACATATCTGCCGGTGACTCGCTTTCGGTTCTCGACGCAACGCAGTCAAACACACTCAAGCGCAAGTGTCTGAACCGGCCTTTACGAATTATTTCGGCAGACCGAGATAGGCCTTCACTCGAATGTATCTCGTATATATTCGCGTGACTCACTCGCTATCGCTAGGGGTGTGCGATTCAAATAGCGCCGCGTCATTTATAGGCCTTCACGGGACAAGAGTAAGCTACGATATGTTTGCAGTGGCGAAGCTAGGAATGACGCTGCGCTGTTCGATTTGAAGTGGCGCGTGGACAGTGGAGGAGCGCTACGAAGCACCTAATCCAATCCAATGCGCGTGAGTGTCACGTGACCCTTCGAGAGGAGGTCACGTGATACGTTTACAACGCTGGATTGGCTAGGAATGGATCGTTCTTGGTCTATCGTAAACAGTGCTTAAAGTCTCCCGTAAGTTGAGGGGGGTCCCTACAAGGAGGTAAGGGGGGGGGGGGGGTGGAGTTCTGACGAGACGTACTAGATGCACACACATAAAGTAAACCCCACTGCTGACTCGACCCACTCTGTACCTGCAACCCTCAAATTGCTAATCCCCAAATGTAACATCCCTGAACACAATTGCTATTGCAAGATATGATTTTGATTTCCACTAATGCTGGGGCTGTGAAGGAGGGTCTGAGACCATCCTTTAAAATCAGTGGAGGGTCCGAGACCTCCTGAGACCCCCCAGACTTTAAGCCCTGATCGTAAAATGAAACGGAGTAGGCCCAGCACTACGCCCGCCGCGTCGTCTGCTACTTCCCGCTCCCAGTCGAAGTTGCGCTCTCCCTCGCATATCTGGGGACTCCTTTCCTAGTGGCGCCATCTGCGGTTGCGGGCGGAACCACAAGAGGCGGAGGTGCGGCGGCGAGGAGGAGGAGGAGTCGGATGGGGAGAAGTCCGAGGCGCTCTGCGAGCTGCTCGTGTCAGTCGCTCTGGATATGCTACGGGAGCCGGTGCTTGTGCGGAGCCTGATCGTCACCATGCTGCTGCTGTCCGGCATGCTGTCGCTCGTGCTGTGCTCGGCGCTCGCGGGGCTCCAGCACCGGCAGGCCGCGCAGCGCAGGGAACGCTCCGCCTGCCTCTACCAGGTGAGCGCGTGCACTCCGCGCGTGCACTTGCAACACGCACTTGGCGCGACACGCGCTCTCAGAAGACCCTGCATGTGCACTGCGCCGCAACGCACCGGCCGGTGAGAAGGGGCAGCGGTACCGCGCCCCCAAAACCGCGGAGGCACGGCTCAGGCATGATCATAGTCTGCGGACACAACTGAAACATGTTCGAAGCATATGTTTACATGAGCATGTCTGCAGACTGTCTTTGTGCGACCAGTGGGATACAAGGAAGCCCTCAAACAATGTTCGTATAGACTGTTTAATGTATTGGCTGTGTGACCGAGGTTCAATGATAATGGCAGTGTCCATCCCCTTTCTTTTTTTTCCTGTTTTGTTTTGAACTTGAACCCGCGTGGCCATTGGAGCGTGCTACCGATAACCCCTTCTCATTGGTTGAATCGGTGAACGAACGACCAGCTCGCTTGCACCTTTGCATTAATTGCGCTATAATCATAACCTTAAAAAAATCAAGCCTTTCATCCTTGTTGGTGTTAGACTGGTGGCAGCTGATAAAACCTGTTTGCTCTACTGGCGTCTAACCCCTGGTTAGCTCAGTTGGTAGAGCGCTCCACTGGAAATGGAGAGGTCCCGGGTTCGATACCCGGACCAGGCGGATTTTTTCGGTCGCGCACCCGTCACCTCGCTATGTTTGATCAATGATTGGTCTTTTATGGTGCAGAAAACTTTCAGGGACTTCGGAGAGGGACGAGAGGAACCTTGGGCGACGAAACGGAATGAATGAATGAGGAAGTGCGAACGACCACAATTTGGTCGTCGTCCTATCATAAGAACAAACGACAGGCAATGCTCGCGGACGTGTCAATTGTACCTTATCAGCGCGCTACTTTTGTGTATACGCTCGCGCATAACCGATTGACTACAAACGAACCTTGTTGGTGTGCAAGCGGTATGCTGCGGAAGATTGTTTGGGTCGTCAAGCAGCTAATTTATCGGCGGACAAAATTTAGCGCTTGTGGAATTATTAGGTACTCTCTACTTTTCCTGCACAAAACTGAAACATTGTAAAAAATTTAACAAAAGTAAGAAAAACCCCTACATAGTCGTATCTTTATTATAGTAGAAATCTTCGCAGTTCCCTGACAGTAAAGCGACAAGCGCTTTGGTTAACGCGATTGAATTGACCCTTTTAAAAAATGCAGTGCCATCTGGCGGCTCAAAGAGAAGCTTACCTTTTATCGTACTAATGGCGGTAATCGACCTGCAGTCAGTAGTATTTTGCCGGGCACCATCACTTTCTCTAGTCAACAGCAGTCGAGAATGTGTGTTTTTACCTTACAATTCTTTCTGGATATCTCGGTTTCGATGGTAAAATGGCAGCAAATATACAACCGGTAATTTTATAGATCAAGGGTCTGTAAAGCCGATTATGCCGTCAACAGATCGACTAGACCCGAGTTAGAAATGAACGCTTACGCAGCTCTTGTACCTATTCAATCCCTGCGTCTAACGTCTCGAATGTGCCTCACATCAGCCGCGTCCGAGCATCTTAAACTTCTTCCGTCATCAGTAACCACAAATTGGGTTGTGTGTATGTTTATACAGCCTGAACTGCCTCAACGGGCGGCTTGTCTTCCAGCTGTAGATGAGCAATTTAGCCAGTGCAGTACAAACGCTAGCCTGAGGTCGTTAACGTGCACCACGCAGTAGTGATACACGACCGCAAGCCGGTACGGTGCTCATCCAGGTCGAAAGGGGCGGGGGTGGGGATTGAACCCAGGATCCCTGGGTTCTGCAGCGCGAGCTTTCGCTCCACGGGCTCCGGGCTGGTGTGCGCTAGCCCACTCGGCCAGCGATCCCCCTACTACAGTGTACTAGAATACGGGGTAGCGTTGGGACCGGAGCGGCTCGCGTGAGGCGTGTGGTGTAGATCGCGATAGGTGCCACACCGGCGCATCGGCAGTAGGGTTAGTATGGTGGTGGCTGTGCGCGTGCACCGCGTGCACGCGCACGTGCGGCGGCACGTGCGGACTGCAGCGACTTTCTGCTGCCCTGTCGACTGCAGCGCCGCGATTGTTGTCTACGTCCGCAGCCTCACAAGTTCTCATTGTCGAACCGCGCCTGTCCAAACACTATACTCCGTATTCTGGTACACTGTATCCCCCCATTAACCACAAGGCCGCCATTAGTACGACACTTATGCCATTCCTCAGATGATGATAGTGATCAAAGTGGCCAGATTGAATATTGGGAAGGGTCTAGTAAGGAAGAGAACGTACACCAAATTAGTACACACGTCAACACTGTGTCCTTGCTATTGTTTATTTTATAAAAAAGACAACGAAATATACTGTACGTATAGTATAGCTCGAGGAAAATAAAAACTAGGAAAATAGAAAACAACTTGTCGTTTTGTCACGAAAATTCCGACTGAGAAAACCTATGTGAATGAGTGCAACAAAAGCTTCCGCAAATAATGCGTGACTGTTGTGAAATCCCTTAGAAAAATAGGTATGGACACTCCGAGGACGTTCTATAGAGCAGCGTCCTTAGAAAGAACATGAGGCGCCTATAGGCAGACCACGACTATTGTTGCCTTCCTGAAGCCATATTATGGCCGCCCTATAGAATATTGGCTAACGGACGTTCTATGTACGTCCTATTCTAGTGACGATGTAAGGTCACCCTATAACCTACATATACTAAGACACCCTATAGAGTCCGTATGGACACAGGATCCATATGGTGTCTAAAGGGTGGCTGCAGAGAGCCCATACAAGGTCTACATGAAGTCCCTATGGAGTCCGCAGGGAAGCCATACAGAGTCTACACAGGGTCCTTATGGGGTCTGCAGAGAAGCCATACAGGGTCTGCACGGGGTCACTATACGGGCTCCGCAGAGAAGCCACTCAGTCTGCAGGAGGTGTATCTAGGGGGTCCGCAGAGACTAACACGTTACTAGAACAACTCATTTGGGAAACTGCCATGAGCCTGCTCTGAAAAAGTGGTACCGATCCGTATTTGAGAACCGAACTGATAGCGATCGCAACGTCTCCATTTCTCCCGAAGCGACCACTCGGGGAACTGCACAGTTGCTTGTATTGGTTCGGGAGTATCGCGTTAAATAGCGTTCGCTGCGACTAGTCTATTTTGGCTTTAAACGGCCATTTTGGCGGTGAAACATACGCGGTGGAAGGGGTTTCAGGGATGCCAACCCCCGACTCCCAAGCGGACGCCCCGGGAATTACTGCCGAAGTCAGGACGCGCCCGAGTCGAGACGCGCAACCTGAAACCACCGATGAGGCATGGTCGTATAAAAACAACATTAATTGTGCCACAAAAAGCTTGTAAACTAAAGATTTTAGAAAACATCACGCGCCGGTCTATTTGTACTAATTTTCAAACCAAGTTCCTGAGCTTTTTCCGTTTGTTTTTACGCAAGAACTTCGTTTCTCAAAGCTCATGATGACCACAGTAAAGAAAAAAAGATTAAGCCGCCATCTTGGCACCTCGGGCCAGAGGTGGCCAAATTACTCATTTATTATAATTAAATTACATTACGAATTACTTTTATGAAAAAGACTGAATTGTAATTAAATTACATTACAAATTACCACTACACAAAAGTAAGGAATTACAATTACAAATTGCCACTACACAAAAGTAAGGAATTACAATTACAAATTATCACATAAAAGTAATGAAATTACTTTCAAATTACTGTTTCATATATTTTAAAGGAGGAGCTAAACAAAAAGAAAGAACGCACTCTGCTCTGCATTTGGAAAGTAACAACCGCCAACCCCACACCAAGCCAGCGGGCAAAACCAAAGACAGATAAGGCGAACCAACATGCCCTCCCAAACCGAACCGATTGACCTTGGGTCTGTCTGTGTTGTGGGCTCACGTTTTTCTGAAATACCTACTGCGCACGGTGTCGATCCCCGGAGGCGTCTGGGTTCGAATCGCCTTGCTAGTGATTATTCCTGTGGGCTGTGTCTTCTTTGTGTGAACTCCGGGGCAAGATAACCTTCAAGGGGGACAAAAGCCATGCTTGGGAGAGCATATTCTTGGTCACAGCAACACAAAACTAGCAGGCTTTAGGTGGCACGACCCTCTACTCTGGCCTAGTACCTTCAAGCAACGCGCACATAAAGGCACCCAGTCCGACCGTCACACGAGACTGTGGCAACAAACGAAAACCGCATTTGTCGTTTCTTTTTCGTTATTTTTTAGAGAAGCTTCACTTTTTTGCAAATGCAAGAACTGCTTTTTTTTTTTTCATTTCCGGGCAAATAAAAAAACATCCCTGAAATGTCCAAAAAGTAATTTCGATTTTAATTACAGTTACCGCCAATAGGGTAATTCATTACATTACTAAATTACCTGCATCAAAAGGTAATGAGATACATTACAAATTACTCTCAAAAGTAATTTAATTACAGTAATTCAACTAGAGCAATTTCATTACTGCCACTTCTGCCTCGAGCCATGGAGTTTCGATACTCTGAGAACATACAGTGACTCTAGCATCAGCCATACAAATCAACTTCCATGTTTCAACTCGTCGCTAAAGTGTGGCGCTGTTATCGCATTTAGAATAAAGATAACATAATAAGATAACAACAGGTAAGAATTATTCCGGTACATACAAAACACTTCTACCTCCACATTGAATATGCCCTGAAGTTGGACATGTCTCTTGACGTCAGTGTAACATATTGATGCTCGAAGCTTTATTAACATCTATTTAACTCGGACACCTCCCCACACCTAAAGGCTGAACTCCATGGAACGAATTATGTGACGAATAACTGGCGAACGCCGTCCGACGGCACGCTTGCTTTGCGCGCGACGTAGCAGCCACTGTGTTGATTCCACGCGCAGAGCAAAAGCCGCCGAGCAAAATTCGTCGATTATTCGCAGCATATTCGTCCCATGGAGTTCAGCTTAATGAAGACATCTGCCTAGCATCACTTAATAATCTACCAATCTTATAGCTCACACCATAGAGAAGCACTAGGATGTCCATAAACTCACCAGGGCCATAGCATGGCAATAGGAAGGAATGAAAAACGTTGTTGTATCGGGAGATCCCTATATCTTTGTTATGTCCGTTCTATTTCAAACCAGCGGTCCATAAATGGGCCATGAACTGTCTACAGGAAACCATAGGATGGACATAGGGATAATAGAATGGCACTAATATAGACATAGGACGTCCATACCTATTTTTTGAGGGATGTTTCCGGAATAAGCGTCCAGCCGCATTTGAGAAGATACCGCCTTAATATTCTACCATGAGAAATACAGCAGGACCTCCGTCTCCAACGCCAGCTTTCTACCTACAATAATGCTACGGTGCCTCTCGAGTTGGCAAAAGCACGACGGAAGGCGCCGAACGCGCGTCGATAGGCGGAGCTTTTTCTGCTGATCTCAACTGTAGTACGTAAACAGACTAAAGTTGAGGAGTGTGAACGGCAGGGCGTATCCTTCGAACATCTCCAGCAGGCGCTCCATGCCTTCCGCTGTGCTTTGGTTGCGCGCTGCACTCTCGAGGTGCGCGAGAGGCTGAAGTGTTGTTGAAGGTTGCAAGCTCGCCCTGGAGGCGGGACAGCTGAAGCTTCTCCTTGACGTTCTCGCTTTGTCAATGACCATAGATTAACTATCATGGGTGATAGGTTAAGAACCTTCTATACTCTGTTTCACCTTATGATGTACCGCAGGAAAGGCTACAAGCGCGAGCTCCTTGCTCTAGGGCACATCCCGGCGGCACAAGCTCTCGTGCATTAAGAGCAGCTCCCAACGCTATGAGCTCGCGCTTCTAGCCTTGTCTGCGGTACAACATAAGGTGAAACGGAGTATTAGCGGTGAGATGTTTCGGTGGCGCCCTCGTTCGGTTACCTTTCGTGACGTCATTACCTTGTGAACAACAAGTTCGATGGTGTTTGTATTTGGCATCCTGGAAGGCTGAAATTATAGCGCTCTCAAAGCAACTCTGCCAACACCGTCAACATTGAAGTTCTTACATTCCTCTTATTTCCGTTGATCAGACATCCTTTGCTGACGTCATAGTCAGCATTCGGCCAATTCTGGTGGGCCGACCACAGCGACGCTTTCGATCGCTCACGTCGCCAATAGACGCTACGCCTCAAGTGCAAGATTTCTGCCTTTGATAGTGCTTCGTCGCGCGCGCATTCAATGCACGGCGTAAAGCAACGAGCGCGTTCTGTACTAGGGTAGTAATTCAATTACAGTAATTGAATTAATTTTCTTGGTAATTCGTAATTGTAATTAATTAATTTCGGCTAAAAGAATTTGTAATTGTAATTTGATAACTTTCTAGCGTCAGTAGTCGCAAAATTTCAGGCACAATTACAATTACTTTTGCAAAACTTCGCGGTGCCGACGGAACCTCTCTGAAAGTGTCAGCGCCCGCACAAGCGGCTCGTGCTCGGTGAAACACTCGCGTAAACATGCCAAAACATTGAAAGAAAACAAAACAAAAATAGGGCTTCAGCTTTTAGCCGACGTTGGGGATTTTAATTGTCTATGAAGTTCTTTTTCTATCTTCTTTGCCAGTTTTTTGCGTCCCTCTTCGAGTACTGTCGCATATTTTGTATCTGTGTATCATTTTCGAGTTTATTTCCTGTTTGTTTTACTTCGAATATTACTTGCATAAGCATTTTGGAGACTGACCTCGCGCCTGTGAATATTGTCACCAATGGTTCGGGAGCCCCGATTCGGTTCTTATATATTTCTGAGTCATTATAATTTTAACTCGATGTAAATAATTTATAATTGCATGATGTTTGTATGTGAATGCGGTCGTATTAGCGCGTGTGGATTTTACTTTTACATTAATACTTGTAAAATATTCATATTTGACTAATTGTCGGATTTTTATTTTCCTGGCTAACCAAAAGAAGTCTTTCGACCCAATTTTTTCTTTAGCTAGCTCAGCGTGTTCCAGCATTTGAACTAATTTATTATTATTCATGAAAAAATATAAGAACGTCCCAAACCCTCAAGCTCTATAATGAATTTAAAAAACTTCATAAAAGGAAAGTAGAATACGTGGCATTTATGTAGCGATGCTTAAGCCTCCTCAAACATTGGGGCAAGAAATGAACAATTAAATATGTTGCATTCCATACAACTCATTTAAAGTTATATGGCCCAAGTCGGGTCGCTCTCAGAAATAAGTAATTGTAAAGTAATTTGTAATTGTAATTAATTACTTTTCACGTAGTAGTAATTGCAATTGTAGTAAAACTACTTTTGACGCAAAGTAATTGTAATTGTAATTAAATTACATTTTTGATGTAATTTACCCATGAGGCCGAGTTTATATTGGGTGTTCTACATTGAAATGCGCATGTGCAAAGTAAATGTCACATGTTTAGCTCCCCCGTTCCAAATCTTTATTTAGGTTCTATTCTGTGGTTCTATGTTTATTTCGTATATCAAGAATCGGTGTTATATCAGCGATAGACCGATCTCACGACCCAGTCTCGTGGCGACCGTTGTCGTCATGCATCCTGGGAAATGTAGTCTTTGTATACGCGCGACAACCCCGCTGCGGATCTGCGCGAACAGATGATACGAGCTGTCTCGTGCAATGGCCTCCTGTGAAGTATACAGTTATGGCGTCGTCCCGCATGCCTGAAACGCTTAGTGGTCTGTTGTATTTACCGTATTCCTTTAAAAAGCCGAAAATCGGTATGCGCCTCAGGAAATTAACTAATTCTGCAGCGTGTATACTTGACGCTGTGCCGAAACCAAAGAATTAATTGCAGGACAATCTGCCTAGAACCTTGGGACGATCTGAGGGAAAGACCCATGCATATATATATATATATATATATGTATATGTATATATAATGCCCATCAAACTCGGTGAAACATGTATGTTGACGTTATTATCAAGACCTCAAGACCAGGGTTGTAAAAGTTACTTCAAAGATGTACCTAAAATACAGTTACAGTTACGCATACGAAAGGTACCTAGGTACATAAGTACTCGCTTAAAAATGTACCTAGGTACAGGTACAGTTATTCAAAGATACTTTATTTATTTTCCCCAAATTTGTCAGAATATATTGGAAGTAAGCTTTTTATACTACGGATACACACAAAAACGAGTTCGATAAATGTGCTAATTATTGGTGTCAATGCGATGTCCACATCGGAGTTGAGTCCTCACGTGCCTTATCCCCACGCCTTAATTGGTTCACCGAGGCCACAGCTTCCGCTGTTTTCCACGTCACGACGAAACGGCCGAAACTCGCTTGTTGACGTTCTTACCCTCAGAGCCGGTGCTGACGTCGACGGGCACAGAAGGCGTCGGCCGCATGAGAAACGCATGAGTCGAGTGCATATGCACCTAACCGTTGCGACGACGAACGAAAGGCTTCCACTTCCTCTCTTTTTTTTTTTTTTCCTTTCGTTAGTCGGAAGAAAAATAAGCTTTTTTTTGTCTTCTTTCGGATCTTTTTCAGTTTTGATAACTGCAAAATTTGAGTCCGATTTATTGAGTGGAAACTGCATTATATATGCGATATTAGATTGCTTTCCGATTGTTTATATTTTATATGGTATTTATGGCAGAAGAGAGCCACCGCCAGGACAAGATACAGGCAACAGAAACTGCTTTTCAAGTTATATCCTCCCTTGTAAAGCTGTCAGAGGAGCTTCAAACACGCAATGAAGTCGATTTCGGTTTGAGATGAAGGAAGCAGGTCGCCATTTTTCCTAAATGGAGTCCCGAAGCGATTCGATAAATTGGTGTCGCTAGAACGGCATCGCTAATCCGCCGTTCGCTCAAATGAACACCGCCATTCGCTAAAGTGTCGTTCGATGAAACATCATGGGCGGGGCTTCTTTCGCTTAAACGTCGTTCGATCGAGTCAGTGCCTTTCAGGTCGAAACAAACTCAACGGCACATGGTAGAGCGTTAATGCTTCAAGATTTATAGTTTCTACCATTTTGACGAAGTGAACAGAAAAGTACCCGTAATAAGTAACTTCACTTAGTTACAAGTTACTAGAAAATGTACCTAAGATACAGATACAGATACTGAGAAATGAAAGTACCTAGGTTTATAACTCGGGTATAATAAAAGTACCTAGATACCGATTTCCAGTTACTCGCACCTCGGTACTTTACAACCCTGCTCAAAACTTTGAACACGATGTAAGCAAGAAAGAGAGTTTTCTTTCCTAATTTTGGTCTGATTTCACAAGCAGAGTATTCTCATTATAGAACTAATATTTTGTGAACATTCGTATATAAAATAATACGCGGAAATAAGAGTAGCAGGAATCACCTTTCAATATTCCGCTCGCCATCAAATATTTCGTCTATCCCCCGACAGAATGCTCAACACGAAATTAAGATACACTAGAAAGCAATCTTATTAATACAGCCACTAATTGAGCGACATGCTTTTGAGTAAACCCTAAAATTGATGTCGAAATTAGTTATAATGCAAAAAAAAACAATAGTTATATCTGTCACTCTTTAAAGGGGCTATGATACGATATCGGGCTGGAATGTTGATGACTTTACAAAGGCGTATAAGTAAGGGGAAGCAAAATGATTAAAAAAAAAGGATAATTTCAATAGTATTAAATTATCAGAAAGAATAAGCAAAAAAACGGAAAAGACGAGACATCTTTAATCATCACCAACGCGCCCACCATAACTTTAATTTCAATAGTAATTTTTATTTTTGCCACAATATAAAAAAAAAAAAACACAGCATGGGGATATTCTTAGATGTCTCGACTTTATGCTCAGTAAATATGACTTAACCGAAGCAAGCGAAACATTAAACCAAACTTCAATATCTGAAAGCACACAATGTTTCATTGTGCCCCGCCCTGTGGGGCAAAATAAGACAAAGTAGTTGGATACAATGAAACAGATTAAAAAAAAAAAAAAAAACCTGATATGCGTTCAGTTTTTGCAATAAAAACATCGAAACGCACTGTGTGAGCTCCGACGCAATCTTCATGAGCCCACTCCTTACATTCCATGCACTTGATCCATACTGAATGCGGGGTTGTTTGGCTCCAAAGTTCTTTGCATACCAGGCACTGCCAGTCTCTTGTCTGCATCGCACGGTCTGCAGAACGCTCGGAAACTGCGCACTTCTTCGAGGGATCACTAATGATCGTTATCTTCTATTTCACAGATTTCTTTTCTTTTTCTTTTTTTTTTTTTTTTTAAAGGAGGAGGGAGGCAGTGGAACGTTGGTGCTTGGTGTCTTTTGTGAACATCATCCTTTGCCTTGTGGGGAGATGACGTTACAACGATGCTGCTATCCGACCTGCTCGTAATTTTTTCTGTGTTACGTTAGGGGCAGAAGAAATGTTCTTGAAACTTGAAACGTTGAAAAGAACGCGCCTTCTGCAGCCCAGCCGTTTTTTGTTTTTGTAGAGTCGCTACTCTTCACATTCACCGAGTATAGTTTGGATCGCCTCTGAAACGCATCCTTTGGTACGCCTAGAAGTGTGGCAGAAGTGCGACGCTGTTGCTTGACACTTTCAAGAGCTTTGTTCGTGTCACTCTCGCGCTATGAAGCCCTTGTTGATTTTTTTTTTTTTTTATTCGTTCGGACCATCCTAGAAGCCGGGAGAAAAAGAATTAGGCTCTGGAGGAACAGGAAACTCGTGCGTTATGCATATGCGCGTCATTAAATGCCAGATTGTCGCGTTTTTCCCCGCGCGTATCATGTTGCGTATATAATTATTTCGTTAAAAACCGAAATCACAGATTGCTCAAATTTGGTCCGCAGGGAGCTAATAACGCACGCTAACAAAATTAAAGCTTATCTTGGCAGAATAGCCGGTGGCAAAGGTCATGGCACCTCTCAGTGAAGTTTGAACGTGCTCCGATTGCTTGTCTATACTTCGTTTCACCTTATGTGCGAGCGAAGGCAAGGCTGGAAGCGCGAGCACGAAAGCTCCGTGCGTTGAGGCTTTGCTCGAGCGCGCGAGCTGGGGAGAAACGCAAAAAGCGCTGGTCTCGCGCTTCTAGCTATGGCTTCGCTCGCAGATAAGGTGAAACGAAGTATAGGAGATGGACAGCGCTAAACGCAGTCTCATTTTACCCCTCTTTCCTATACTGTTCCTAGTCTGGCCCAAGTAGACTCGCACAGACCGCCACTGAGCCAGAAGTTTCTTTGTCGCGGTGAACCTGCGAGGATAAAAGGGGACTATTTCGTTCTGTCTTGCCTTTGGAAAGCTTGATGACGCATTTGTGGGATCGATGCCACCCGCCCGACGACAGTCGAGCGCGGCCCATGGATTGGACACGAGAACTGCGTGAGCACTCGATTTCGGCTCGCAACAATCAATGCCTCGGCGGACACTCGGGTAGTGGCTCGTGTCCAGCCAGTGCGGTGATGAGAATAGCCGAACTCTAACAATGCCTGGAGCTCAGCACACGTTTTCTACTTTGCCGACCCCAGCGCGTGGCTATGATTACCGTTGGCGGCATAGGGCAGGCACCAGCAACGTTTGGCACCAGGCCATGCGGCCGCTTGTTCTGGTTCCGGGTTATGAACGAGGCTCATAATTCTGGAATTTATTTGCCGATTGTAATTTCTTAGAAAGAAAGACTAAGACAAGATTATACGGTTATTAACGTTGGGGAGTGATTCTGAGTAATATTAAGCGAAAGTAGAAAAATCGATTCATGGCCCCTCTAAGGCCCCCACGGACAGTTGCGTTTAAGAGCGTTTGAGAGCATTTGAGTGCGTCTGACTGCGTTGCGGCTGCGAGAAACCAGGATATCCCTGCCCTGCCAAGTTATTCCTTAAATTGGATTCCACGCTTCATACGAAGCAGATGTGCCGGGGACTCGCTTTCGTTTCTCGACGCAACGCAGTCAAACGCACTCAAACGTTTACTCAAACACTCTCAAACGCAACTGTGCGTATGGGCCTTCGTGCCGTAGAACAATCTAGCGATATAAACGTCTTAGCTGTCTCGGGAACAAAGGCCAAAGTCCTCTCTAAGTACATTGACAGTGCTTTCGATTCTTCAAAACACGCCCACAAGTCATATATTGTATTTTTATTGCTTTTTTATTACTATTATCTATGCAATATTTTTTTTTAAAAACTGGATGAATACTAGTATTTTTTTTTCTTGTGACCTTCGCCCGACGGCACGCTCGCTTTGTGCGCAATGTAGCGAGCAGAGCAAAATTCGTCGAGTTATCGTAGCATATTCGCTCCATAGAGTCGAGCCTTTGGGGTAATTAATTACATTACTAAATGACATACACAAAAAGTAATGAGTTAAGCTATATATTACTGCCAAAAGTAAATTACTTTCTCTAATTTCATTACTGCCACCTCTGACACATGGTACAATACGGATAAAGGTAACTTTAGTCCAGGACGTTTGAATTCGAATATCAAAGTGAGCCACCGAGGCACGTTAGTATACCACGTGGTTCAAAGTCGACCCCAATCGAAAGAGCCGCCTCGGTGGCTCTGAGGCGAGAGCGCTGGCCTACGGATCCCCATGTGGCGGGTTCGAATCCCGGCCGAGGTGCCCGCAATCTGACGGAGGTTTATTGCGGAGGAGGCGCCGTGTAACCGAGCTTTCGGTTGCACGTCAAAAGATCCCCAGGTGGTCCAAATTAATCCTCAGTCCTCCGCTGGGGCGTGCAGATGCCCGTCGTTGGTTTGGCACGTAAAACCCCCAAATTTTTGACCCCAATCGAAAAACCAAAAATACTTCGATTCCGGTCTGTTTAGCTGAAAACGTCAAGAGATAATCCAGTCATGGCTCGTCGCGATCAAGAGCCTTTGTGAAGTTAGGAGCTTACAAGAAGGGCTCGGGTCGTATAAATAAATCCAAAGAAACTTTCTACTCCGCTCCAACATTTATCCTAGCCCGAGAATCTACCCGTACTTCAAAGTCGCGTGATACACGATGCAGGCAAGCCGCAGTGGTGACGTGCCTCCTATAATGTGGCCCTTTCTCACTGGATGAGAGAGCCGCGCTATTATAACCAAACTACAGACAACCCGCGATGAAAAAGTTGGTCACGGTCAAGATGGTGTCCCTCCGAGGATTAAGGCTATTGGGGAGGAGACTGAACCGTCACGCCCCTAGCGGCCTACTTTCGAAGTACACCAATGGGAAAAGACCAAGGACGCAACGCTCGGCTGACGTAGCCGCACATTGCGTCAGCGTTTGTCTGGAGCTCGTGTTCTCCGTCCAGCAGAAACTATGGAACATGCACCGTGCAGGTGTCCAGCACCTGTTCAGCACAAACGCCGAGGTGGGTGAAGCCAACACCATTTAGAATAATGAAGTCCTCCATGGAACGTCATCAGAGTCGGATGGCGCCAACTCAGCAATTGGACCCGAGCCCAATGCCAAGTGTCCTTCGACGCGTTCATTGGACACGAGGCCAAGCCGAGCACTGACGCAGCGCTCGTATCCAATCGGTGCCTTTTCGATTTCACTGTGATGACGTCCAAATTCGAGTGCACATGCTTTGATTATTCTAGGTGACGTTGGTCAAGCTCGCATCCTCTGACGACTGCTTTCGGGAGGCTTGTCATGTCCCTCCGTCCCTCTGACCTGACTCCCTTGATTGTTAACACTCTTTACGTTACATCGTGCACCTTGCTTTATCGAGAAAGATGACGCAAAGAATGAAGTCCACAGGCCTCGTGTTAGATAAACACCGAGCTTCAGGCAAAGCAAGCTGGACAGAGTGCCCCCTATCGTTTGATTCCCCGCTCACTGCTACGGCCTCTCCAAACGAACGGCTCCCCAGCAGAAGATGCGAGTCAAGCCAGTTCTAGATCTCCGCCTGCGGCGCTTACAACCAAACCAGAAACGGAGACAGAATCGCCGCAAAGCACGCTGTCAAGTGTGAGCCCGCGGCATGAAGCTCGCATTTTCATTGTCCTCGTCATCAGAATAGAGACAGGTAAGTAGATTCATGCTGATTCGTAATTTTTATTCGCTGCTCTGGCCTTTGCGCTGTTTCGCTGGATGCAAGATATAGTGCGTAACAAACAAGAAAAACAACAGCAAATTAATCGTTAGTTGTTTATACAGAAGGAGTTTAGTCTGCCAGAACATGGCGGCATTGTTACCCACTGTAGATAACAAAGGCAGAAAAAGGCAAATAGACAGCGTTGAAACATATTTATTGTACCAGTGACGCCGAACCGTCCCGGTGTCGCAGTTTCCGTGTTAGCTCGGCTGAGCGCCGCGCTACGTACATAACAATTTGGGGTAAAACCCCAGTGCAAACCCCTTTTACACCGGAAATGAGAATTGCGTTGAACGCAGTACCACTTTATACGGCGGCGTAAATCCTAAACAGCAGCGATCTTATTTACCCTGGCTAGGGCTAGCTGGTTCATCAGCAAATAAAAAAGCATTCCGATAAAACAAAAATAAAAAATGGGCACAAATATATATATATATATATATATATTTATGTCGATATTTTCAATCACTATCAGTGGTGGATGCCGTCCTGGAGTTGGTTTCGGTCCCTCGAACGCACTGGCACTCCGTACAAGCAGATTTCCAGCGACGCCGCCCCGCACACGAACGAAGGTAAACAAATAGCAGTGTTCCCCGTGTTGGCCGCGCCGCCAACGTGGTGTGACAGGGTATTCTCCGACTGTCGGAGAACAAATCGGCGAACATATTTGCCGGGCGACAAAAACATCTTTTCCGAGAGTTATTGTTGCCTCGATATGACAGATTTGCCGGAAACATGTTTCCCGCGTTTTGACGGACAAAGATGTCCAACTGTTTCCTCAATGTGACAGACCAGGGGCTGTCAGATTCAGACTGAAGAGACAGATACTTTTTCTCATAGCCAGACGGAACGTCGCAGGTCCCAATCCACTTTGCGCAACGCGATGGCTCGGGCAATGCCTGATTTGGACAGGACGGTGGGACCGACTGGTTTTGACGGATTGCTGGATGTCTGCTGTCTTTTGGAGGACGGACGCTCGCCGTGGGGCGGCCGAAGCTCCCGATTGGTTTCCATGGCGGGCGTCCTGTCGGGATCTGTCGGACGAATCTCGGAGAAAAGCTCACCGGAGGAACTCACCGGAAATAAGCTCACCCTCTTCTGTGTGGCTCCGGAGAAAAGCTCGCTAGTCTTTTGACAGACCCGGAGAAAAGCTCACCTTCAATTACATTTTTATGCAAGGTGTTCTTTATCACTTTTGTGTCTACTTAATGAAGTTGACAATTTGTTCCTGTATTCTAAGACCGGGTTAAACATTTTAGAGCGGTAGCGCAACGACATCTACAGGCGTGTCCCGTGCAGGCGGAGCACATTTCAAGGCAGGGCGCTCTGCTGCAGCTCTCGTTCCCCTTTCATGGCGACTGCACTCGGGTGAGTGTTGCCATATTTAATCATGACGCAGCCAGGATGGAGAAAATAATATCTTTCGTTTGCTGGTTGGAAGAGCTTAAAATTGAAAGCGTGCTTTCTCAAATGTTGAAAAGTGAAGTTTTGTAAATGCAGTGTCGGCTACTGTATATAAAAGGTAATTGAATATACCGCATAACAATACGGGAACTGCTCAAGCTGCAGGCTACTACGCTGGTAATACTTTCAACAGGCTATCCTCTAATTACCGTTCTAGAGTGTTTTTGTTCTTTTTTTTACAGCGGAGCTGTTAGGGCTGGTTTCCCCAGGATGGTGTCCCCCGCAAAGAAATGAAGACACTGAACTCTGGACACCCACCGCCATCTATGAGCGACGGCGGCAAGCCACGTATCTGGTTGCAGCCGTCGCTCATAGATGGCGGCAGCCTTTCCACTCTGGCTTGCCGACTTGCGGCCGGCCATTACTTTTCATTGTACAGCTCCGCCGGTCTTCCTTCTTAATTAGAGTGGAAAGGCTGAAAGTTTTTATATATTATGCATGAAAATGAACGAGAGCGATTAATTGATTAAGTAATCGATTAAAGGGCGGCGATTAGTTGAGTTAAAAGTTTTAATCGACGCCCAGCCCTAGTCTCCACGATGATCGGGCCATTTCCTCTGAGATTCTTGGCGCGCAAGATGATCGTGCTCCCGATTCAAATGGCGTTTTATATCGCTGTTTTACAGGCGCGCTAAAGGCATTTGGAATGAACTCCTTTAATGCTGGTATGTCACAGAAAACAAACAAGTGCAGACATGATAACATCTGTGGACAGGCTTCAAGGATGTTCCAAGCATGTTTTGCTTCGAATTTGTCTACAGACATATTTTGTACGACAAATCTGTCAGGACCGTCATACTAGAAAAAAACACATCTCAGACAGTGTCTGTGGCTCTTGTATGATGTACATACATCATTCCAATATGTATAAGTCCTCAGCCCAGCACGCGCATACTTGTCGCTTCGTAAAGCGAGTAAGTCACGCGCTATACGCACGAACACTGAAAATGGAACCGCGAGAGGTTTTGGTGGCGCTCTCATATGGTTACTTCTCGTGACGTCATTAACTTGTGAACAACAAGTTCGATGGTGTTTGTAATTAGCGTGCTGGAAGCTTGGAATCATTGCGCTCTGAAACTAACACTGCCAACACCGTCAAAATTGAAGTTCTTGCATTACTCTTATTTTTTGTCGATGAGAGATCCTTTCCTGAGGTCATAGTCAGCATTCGGTCAGTCGTGGAATTCCGATCACAGTGACGCTTTCGATCGCTCACGTCGCCAGACTGCAGCCAATGGCACAAGCACGAGAGTTCGGGGTCCCTGCTTCGAAGCGTTCTTCCGCAGAAGGAGCGCTCGTGCAATAAATGCATGTCCATAGCCTCCTCTGTACTGAGAAAGCCTGTGAGATCGCCACGAGACGCGGCGGCGAAGGTGAAAAGGTAGAGCGGCAAACAATGGATGGGAATCGAGAGTCATGTAACGGGCGCCCCGCTGCGGCGAGACGCCGAAACACACTTCTCCCGAGCGATGGAACGTCCGCTCGTGCTTCTCGCTTTCCTCGGGCTACCGCTTTTTTTCCTCGTCGGGTTTGAAAACCATGTTTCGGGTCCTCGCCGCTGCAAAAATCTGTGAGCTGACGACCAGGTTCCCCGAGAAATGCTCTGTGCTACCCGATCCTCGCGCTCCAAATCTGCGACCGGGCGCTCTATGACTCCGTCGTCGAACTGCCAGTCTCTGTGAGTATAGACCTTTTCCGCATAACCTCAAACCAGCCCGTAACTGACGTACCCTCGACCTGGTGCATTTTTGGATTGCCCGCTGACACAGGGTACGCAACCGCCAAGGGTATGGGCGGAAAGGCTTAAAAACGGACGTCGTGCATGAGTTAGTTCCGAGTGATCATTTTTACCGTGCTGCAATTTCCGAAAATCTACGGTTGTCTGGCTACCACTGCGTGATCGTCGGATGGATAAATAATTTTAAAAAAAGGAAGGAAAGGAACAGGAACAGGAACAGTTTATTTATTTCCACCTTGTAAAAATACAGATGGAGGGGCTGTGGAAAAAAAGCTGCGCTTAGCAGCTTGACAAGCCCACAGTCCCTGTATTAATGGCAACTAAGCAGCACTACGGTGGGAAGAATGAACATGCATAAAAAAGATACTGACAACGAAAACACAAAGGTATATAGGCATACAAAACAAAAATCATACTCCCATGGTTACAGACATTGCACGCAGTTCGCTGTACTTACAGGCGAATAAATCAAAATGCATACGCTGATAAGCGTTTAATAATGACGGAAGTGTATAACACAGGCATTCTTTTCTGTAGTTTAAACGAGGTGTAGGTACTATCCAATTCTCTCCATGTCTTGTAGTATAGTTCAGTTCTCTTATCTGTAGTTGTGCCAGATTACGTATATTATTTATATTTCTATGTGTTTCCAATTTATACCGTACACTTAATCTATATTTATATAGGTTGTATGCCGGGATCACTTGGGAACGATAAAAAAAGTTTGCACATGACGCTCTGTAGGGCGCGTTGTAAATATGTCGAAGACATTTTTTTTGTACCAAATAAACACGTTGTAAGTTTGAAAATGTGGTTGTCCCCCACACTAATTGACAGTAATTCAAATGTGAAAAAAAGAGTGAATTATACAGAAGTAACTTGATTCTTGTGTGAAGAAGGTACCTAACACGACCTATTATTCCAGTTATTTGAGCTATTTTACCTACTAAATAGTTTATATGACTATCCCATGACATATTTGCGGAAAACACGACCCCGAGACATTTAAAGTGCTCCACAATTTCTATTGGACGGGAATTAAGGAAAATATTTCTATGCACTGGAATTGGCTTATTTTTCGGCCTAAATATCACTGCTTTTGTTTTTAATTCATTTATTTGCATGGAATTAGATTTTGACCAGTTCTCCAATGCTTTCATTGTGTGATTACATGTATCTACCAATTCATGAATATCAGTACCGGCAAAGAAGATACTAGTGTCATCAGCATAGATAATGAATTTGGCACTAGGGTTAATTTTTACAATATCATTAAGATAAATATTAAATATTAAATAGCAGTGGCCCTAATATACTACCTATAAGAAGGATAGCAGAAAGTGTGCCATGAGCACAAGAAGCTGCAGCGCGAGTGTGGCTGCAATGTTATCGAGCTTCGCATTTTCCCCAAGAATCCTTATTTATGAAGTCAGTCGATTGCGAGCTTGAATCGCGAGAGATTCGTATCAGACTCAACGTCACGTTTAAGCTCACGACCACTTCGTCTACGACAAGAGGACCGATTTTAATTCCCGGTGCAGGTGGTCCAGTTAGGTTATCACTGCAAGCCCCATGGTATGTGAAAGGTATGAAAACGTCTAAATGCCACCACTCAAGATGGAGCTATCAAATGCCCAGAGCTTACCTGCATAGACTACATTAAACTGCTGATATATACTTCGCTGTGGAAACTCAATCAAAACACCCCACCGTCTTCGTCGTCGTTCTCTCGAGGAGGCAAGGTGATGGCCTGGGAGTAGCCAGCGGGATTCAACCGGACAAGCTCCAACCAAGTTATTGCAGCTCACCATAGCCAAGTCTAGCCAAGTTCCCCCCATACCCACACCGTTGCCTACCCAGATAGCTGTGCTGCCAGAACTAGCCGGTATTTCTTTTTCTAAACCGCTAGACGGCGTCGTCAGCGCCGCAATTCTCAAGATGGCGGCGCCGTTCAAGAAAAGGGCGAGATGTTTCGGTGGAGCCCTCCTTCGGTTACCTTTCGTGACGTCATTACCTTGTGAAGAACAAGCTCGATGGTGTTTGTAATAAGCACTCTGGAAGCCTGAAATCATAGCGCTCTCAAAGCAGCACTGCCAACACCGTCAAAGTTGAAGTTCTTCCATTCTTCTTATTTCCGTCGATGAGACATCCTTTGCTGACGTCATAGTCAGCATTCGGCCAATTGTGGTTGGCCGATCACAGCGACACTTTCGATCGCTCACGTCGCCAATGGCATGTCTCAAAGCCAGGATCGGGGGCTAGCTCGCGCTTGTAGCGGGTGAACGGAGTGTACCAGTGTGTCCGCGGCTTTAAAGAATCGGCGAACCAGCTCACGCCGATGGGCACTCGCATGCCGACCATTTAAAAGAGTTTGTTTCGAAGGCCTTTATCGTAAAACAGGGCTTTTGCTCATCGCCATTCGCTAGACGTGGTTTATTAATTGCCTCGATTGCAATATCACGTACTTTGTGGGAAAGTGGACTGGCAAGCACTTTTAAGAGATCTTCAAGAGGAGAAAAAGTCATCCCGTATTCTCCTGTCATGCATGTGGGAACGGAAGAGTCTCAAGAAGCCGACATTTTTGGGGCTCGCTTTTATTTATGCGTCGCGGTCTAGATTTTACTATGTATACCGACAAAGGAGCCTAAGCGCAACCTTCAAGCTGCGGTTGCACGGCTAATACTTCGTACAAAGGGCAGTCTGCACACATTGTCCGAGGCTTGTCTCTTGCATGTGTTACGGTCCAGTCGGATTGGTCACGCGAAAACTTTCTGCACAGATGTTCGAAGCAGACATGTGTATGAAGCAAACATGCTTGCAACATTCCTGCGACGTGTCCGCAGTTAAGTCGGTCATCGTGTCCGCGGTGAACTCCGTGTTTTGTGCACGATGTACTACGAGCAGCCTGACTGCGGCTTTAGAACTCCGGAGCTGCCGCCTCGCAGATTGTGTAGAGAAGAACTCAGTCGTCCGAGGCGACGCAACAACGTCGCTGGGTAATAGTGCCGCGGGCTCATCTCTGCAGTCAGGAATTGTCGAGAATAGCAGTGCGCACAGTCGTCAGAACTAGAGTTGAAAATAAAAATAAATAAACATAATTAAGACGATTTAAATCGTCATTTTAATCACAATTTCATCGTTACTTAAAGCAGACTTTTTACAGCGAAGCTGAATATGACTCGTAGGTCGGGTTTTTTCGTGTCCGTTGACGGAAGAGTAGTCGCCAGAATAGTCGACAGTAAACCATCGCACGCGCCTTATCAGCGTTCGCGCGCCTGATCATTTATCGTATGGTTTCGACACTTGTTTGAATAAGAAAACTACAAAACAAGTGTTAAAACCACATCATAGATGTTAAGGCGCGCACGAACAATGCGAAGCACGTAGCGCTCACCGCATGCGTTTCTCAGTAAAGATTGCGGTTCCATAAGCTGCCGCGGCAACGGCAGCGTACAAAGTTTTTCATATATAAAAAAAAAAGTTTTGGAACTGTGCATTTACTTTTCTTTCGTCAATCATTTGGTTTAGACCTTTTTGCTGCTTACAAATATGAACTCCCGCTTGCGTCGCAAGTCACTTCTGGTCGCACCGTCTTTGCAAGCCTGAACTTGAGATTGCTTATGTCACCAGTGCTAGAAAGCATAAATGATACAAGGACAACGAAGTTGGAGATTTAACGTGGGCCTTCGGCTGTACAATATTACATCTTGGAGGAGGCAAGTTGGTTTACAAGAATACTTGAAACATTTTAACGGATCTCACACTCCTTCGTTCTTTTGGCGTTCACCTGAAGAATTGGTGGTTAAATATACCAGCAGCTTCGCTGTCCAACCACCGTCACAGCGTAGGATTGGAGCCCCAACTTTTTTTCTTTTCTTTTCTTTTTGTTAAGAAGAAGCATGTCTGCGTGGCCTAGTGGGTAGCTTGTCTGGCTCGTAACCGAAAGGTCGCGGGTTTGCCTAAAATATTTCAAACTTTTTTTTAGGAAAATTAATTACTTACGGACCAATCAGGATTGTCCCGTTCCACCAACGCCGACACCGACGCCGACGCACAACGAGCTCCTTAAAGCTATCGCTTTAATATCTAGATCAGGTCAGCGATCACTACGCGGCTGACGAACAAAATGAAAGCTTTCGGCTTTCACTTTGTTCGTCAGCCGTGTTGTGTCCGATCGCCAGCAACACAGAACGCGAAGAAAGTAGAAAAGTATGCGTGTGCGCACAGACTCGCGCACGCACGCCAGTTTAAAAAAGAGACAGATATAGACCCCTTTCAAAAGTGTGCGCGCTCTCCAAGGTGAAGGAATGTTTTTTCTTCGGCCCGCTGGCTCTGCATGAAAAAGTGGCATGGCAAATGAAGTAACGCGGCTGTTTCCCGCCGCCGGCTGGGAAAATAACCTTGCTAGCTTGCTAGGTATGAAACTTGAAAACAAAGATGGTGAGATGATGACAAATCATGACAAATATAATTAAATCATGATGTGTCTGCAAGTCCCCACCTAACTTGCATAAAAAGATGCCCTCAAGGGGAACCTAATGCGGTGCTGTCCTAATTCTGCATGGAAGCATAAAGTAAAATGGTGTTAGTGGATGCCTCAGTAACATAAAAGAAGATTTAAAAAAAAAACGCGCCTGTAAGGTAAAGCTTTTTTTTTTTTTTCGCGCATTTATTGTTAAAAAATGTTCGCGGGACTGATACGGGAATTCGACTGCTCGTTTAGCCTCGCCAATGCTATCTATCTACCGAGCAACACCAAATAAATGTGCGATGAAATAACGACGTAGTGTATGAAGCAACTGCATGCAAAATTGTGAGGCTGGCCGAAAGGCAACGGATCCGTCGGGTAAAACCGACACTCGTTTATCCGCGTCAAACGTATACCTGGTTAACAGCAATAGTAAAGAAAACGCAAAGCAGTATAATGCAGAACCAATATATTATCCTTATTAAGCAAATGCATGCGAATTCGTGAGGTTCGCCAAACGGTCGCGGCAGCGGACGGTCCGATAGGAATATATAAGTACTCCCTTCCGTCCAAATTTGTCACTGTATTCATACTGCGTGCAGACCGGGACAGAGCACTGTGTTGGCATCTTCACTGATACTCTGGGGCGCGTAAACTGTCCTTAAAACAACACATGAAGTGCCTAATGCTCAGTTGGCACACAGCGAGGTTGCGCCCTGCTTTCCATCACCATGTCACGCAGCTGTTGACCGCTTCGCTGTTGCCATGATTACCATGCCGAGACACACTGTTGCCGGGTTTTCTGCAAGGGGTCTATTCTGATGGGCCGAGTCCCACTAGAGCCACGAGCAGAAAGAACCGACTAGCCTCAAGCACGTGCAGCAAGCATGGCGCCCCAACTGGTGCGCCATGAGAGCAAGCACGCTCAGCTTGGGCGTGAACGTAGTTTAGGTAAGCTTGAAATTGCACGGGTTTGTCCGCACGAGCAGAGACATGGCGGCAGCCAGTGGCCTAGCTTGCAATCGCAGTCTCAGCATGCACGTGAAGGAAGCACGAGTAATTAGAGAGTTTTTTTTTTTTTTTAATAGGCTACGTTTCGGGTTCCCCAGGTAGCTTGGGTCGTCGCACTACGCATTCGCAGATGTTTCGCGTATTCTCTATGTGACGCCGCAGGCAGGACCCAACGCGTTGGGGAATCTCCATGCGGAGCGCAAGCTCGTCATATTCTTTTGCAGGAGTTGTGGTGACGTCAGAACGCAGAGCTCTGACGTAGTCAGAACGCCGAGCTCTGACGTACTTGCGCTCCGCATTGCTAACCTGCCGAAGATACTTCCGCATACATGATGCACGCCGGTGTTGCTTCGTTCAGTTCAGTGCTTTCCGGTGCCGTTCGTTTTGCTGGAGTCGCGAGTACTTTTTTGTTAGAGCGCAGCTTTTAGGCGTCCGTTTCCGGGTTGAGCGGCGTCGCCGTCGGCGTCGGCGTAACCGCGCGCGTTGCATTATGGGACGTTTTAGCGGATACATTTTTCAGCTAAATTTAGCGGGTTAAGGTACCCCCGCTAAATTTAGCGGGGAAATTGACGTCACGTGACCTTTACATCAATTCAGTTTCCCCGCTAAATTTAGCGGGGAAAATGACGTCAGGACTTGGTGTCACGTCACCCATGAACAAATTCAGCGGCAGGAGGAGAGGAGGAGAGGAGGAGGGGAGGACGAGGAGGAGAGGACGAGGCGAGGAGGAGGAGGAGGAGGAGAGAAGGATGGGAGGGTACAGAGGAGGATTAAGGGCATAACCTCCCCTCCGTACCCTCCCCTTTTCCTCTTCAAGAGCTGCGCTCTAGTTTCACGTTACAGAGATTTGGAAACGTCTTTCATTTTTTGTCTGCATGACCTTATCGCCTGCTTTATGAGACCATAGCACCGTTTTGTGCACTTTAAAAAGAGAAAAAAAAAAAATGGCATTGCCGAGATGTGATCGTAAACTGTGTTCGAGTTCAATGGCCACAGCTCTATGCCACTGAAGACTTCTTTTTCTTTCGTTCTTTGCCCTTTCGGTGCGGCCTAGAGGCGGCTCATTGCTTGTGAGGCACGGTGTGCCTAAACAAATACGGAAAGCGGAAAGCAAGTTCAGTGGGGAGCTTTCAAGAAATAAGAAAATGGTCGGAACCAGTTTTCGCCAAGTTTTTACATAATGAAACTCTAAATTGGCTAATGTTTTGATATGTTCATGTTTTTCTGCAAATAGAGTGTTTTCACTACGTAAAAAAGTCGAACTACGACTATTCTAATAAATCTGTATGGCGTGGTCCAGAATGATAAAACGTTCATAAATACTAACTGCACTTTACAAAATAATTATATTTACTGCGAATTTCTCTCTCTACATTGTTTTCAATGATTCGGCGCATTAAATATCAGTCTGCCATGCATAGAGAGACATCTATTGACAAAAAATATTTGTTTTTTATTGAGTGATTTAAGTGGTATCAATCTGATTGAAATATAATAAATGTTATTTATTTGATTTTTTTAAATTATGATGTTCGTTTTTTTTTTTTTTTTTTTACCCTGGTCAAAACGAAGAGTAGCGTCGAGCGATATTTGCGTTGGCTCCGTAGTGTGAGTGCTCATCACCCAGACGTAAACGGCCGAGTTACCGGCACACATGCACGGTGCGTCTTCTTTCTCAGAAAGGGCTACTGCGCATGATCAAATTGTGTTTCACAGCCTAGTAGGCGACGATTTGAATAGTCTATACTTTGAAAAACGCTTCGCCTTCTTACCCGCAGAGCTACTGTTGCACAAATTACGCCACGGTGTAGCGCGTGCAGTTTTACCCGTTCGATACCATTGATATATTTCAGATCTCTCGGTGAAATCTCACTACACTCTCACGCGTCCTTGTATGCATTCTTCGCCTCGATATATAGGGTTTCTGAAGTAACCAGACTCGATCTAAAATGGACCGTAAAAATCGGCGCCTTCACGAAGCAACTTAAACTTTTCGTCGAATGTGTATTTCACAAGTCGGTTTTATCCTATAAAATGACAAAACGTAGCTCCCTTTCTGTTAAAAAGAAGGTAAAAACAAAACGTGCTAGGGTCAACGGCGGGCGGCGATGCAGACGACCGTGTCGAATGGCGGGCGCGTTTGGCACACGTATTGATAGATGGCAGTCGGGAGCAGCGTCGGAAGGTGTAGCCGACCACGAAAGAAAGCAGACGACACGCAGACGAAATCCGTCGGCACCAAGAGCGCCGTCGTTATGAAACTGCGTTTGTAAATTATTTTTTTTTACTTTAAGTTTTGCTTTTATTGTCGGCATTTATTTCTAAACCAAAGGTACATAACATAAACTATTGTGTTCATTTTAATCGATCACGGTTCCCCGCGAGCAGTCTCGATAAGAAGGTAGCGCCATCTATCAATACGTGCGCCAAACGCGCCCCACCACTCGACTCGGTTGTCTGCGTCACTGTCCGCCGTTGACCCTTGCAAGGTTTTTGGCCCTATATATTTACAAAAAGGGAGCTACGCTTTGTAATTTTACAGCACAAAACCGACCTCTGAAATACACATTTGACGAAAAGCTTAGATTGTTGCGTGAAAACGCCGATTTTTACGGCTCATTTTAGGTGGAGCCTGGTTATTTCAGTCATCCTATACCAGTGGTCTCAAACTTATTTCAGTGTGGGGGCCAGATAGCCCACATCGGAAAGGCCGGGGGCCAACGTAAGACTGGGGGGGGGGGGGGGGGGGGGGGGGGGGGGTTAGAAGATTTTAATGAGAAAAGACCTCGTGCCCTATGATTTTGCTTTTCGTAAACTCACAATTTTGCCAGTGACATCTTTAAATTTGATTTGTTTATATGACTACTTTGAGCCCTGACCTGATGTGATAACAGAAATTAAGATTACAGCGCCCCGCCAACGTGCTGGCATTTTTAATAGAACAAGAGAGCAAGTAATCTGTCGTTCCCAGCTCAACATGTCTTTAAAAAAATATATTTTAATTTGACAGTTCGTGAATTAATCACAATTTTGATTATAACACTCTGAACAAATACTCGTCTTTTAATGGTGATATCTTTTTGAATGTGAGAATCCCGAGTTGATAGCTCTTTCTTTGGCACCTGCTCCTGCTAAGCGAGAGTTTGCGCAGCCGACATGCATCCTTCAACGAGTAGCACCTCGGGGTTGCAGACTCGCAGCGGAATTTTTGTACATTACAAAAAGCTGGGAAGCAAGAAACAAAGCGAAGCAAAGGGCAAATGAACGCAGAAGTATAAAATATATCCATACGTTAAAATAGAAGAGCTACTTTTGGAGCGAAAACGAATCGACGAGATGGGATTACTATGACACAAGTCATTCCTAGCGCTCGAGACATGGAAACTGGGACTCGCAGCCGGTTGCCTCCGGGCCGCATGCGGTCCGCGACCGCAAAGCCGCGAAGCCGGAAGCCGCGAAGACTTGCCCGTTTTACTGGCTAAACTGATCGAGGGAATACCGATTAGTTGGTGTTCATAGTATAAGGCAGGGGTCTCAAACACGCCCCCCCTCCCCTTTCCCCCTGGCTACGCCACTGCTCAGAACTACTAAAATTCGACATTTGGTCTTCAATGTACGTTGGTCTCTAATTAAAAAAAACAAAAAACCTCTGCCGAGAAACGGAAAAGAAGAAACGCGGGTCTAGATTCGAACAAGTACGTACGGCAATCAAGGTAGTTCCCCAGCAGCAGTCATTCAAGAGGGTGTCTCAACTTTGGTTCCAAGAGCGTAATGTCACTTTCATAGCACGACTGTATACGTTTTCGTAATATTTGTCGGTGGTTGTCTTTGCAGTTTATCCTATTGGAATCTTGAGTTGGGTAGGTTCATTTAATCGGGGTTACGTATTTTTATTGACAGACGTTCTAGTAGATATGCTGACTTTGGCTGGCATTTTACAGGAAGGACGTTTACAGCCGAAATGAATTACCGAGTGTATAAGGGGGAGGGGACGAGAGGCTTGATCTCAACTGAAGTGTTGCGCTATGTTTCATTCTTCAATCATTTCTTTAATATCACTTGTAAATTGGAATTACTGTGATTTGATTTTTATTTCTAGAAAAAAGTCTGTGTGCCCCTTTCGCGTCTTATCCATTCTAATTACAAAAATATATATATATATATAATAAGCCATATGCTTTAGTATCAAAAGGGAACCCCCAATCATTACCAACAAGTAAACTCATTAGTGATGGAGTCACTTTTTCATGTTGTGACGTGTCAGGTGATCGAGGCTGTTTTCACCAGTGCGTGGAGGGCGTGTGTTTTCCATTTTTTGGTCTTGTGTAAAAAAAGTTAGCGTCGACTCCGGCCCTGAACATTTTGTATAGCGCTGTGCTCAGGTGACCCTGATGACTGATTAGAAACTGAGGTCGGCCGCTACTCACGATGTCTATGCGAAAGGCTTCTGCTAATAGTCGCACCGTGACGCCACTTTTTTGTCCCATGCTTTCAATACTGCTGTTGAATTCATCGAGGGAAAAGGTTACATATGTATTTCGCAGTGATGGAAGAGCTGCGCCATTCGCGCCAAATTGCACCATGAACCGAAGTATGCCATCAGGGGTTTATCCAGGATTCCAGCTTTAAATAAAAACAAAAAGAAAGCCGGATTTTTTTTTTAGAGGAAGGTTTTTCTTTAAGAAAATAATCATTTTTTGTTGTTGCTGGAGGGGAGGGGGTTGTTATTATTCTGCGGTACTAATTGATGCAGGATGTATAATTGAAAACACTGTTCAATGAACTCACCTAAAGTCTAAATATCAGCAGTTTGTTACTGGTTAGAGGACGAAATAAAAACAAATATGTTACTTACATTTATTCAACCTTTTCAAAACGCATCCAGTGATTAATTTCATCGTGGCAATATATTGTGATCTAGTAATTGTATATATATGATATACGTTTACTGGTACCTATAAACAATACAAAGGTCCTAAATATCTTTGGGGGAGCTGCGTTATTCTTGGCGGTCCACAAATCTAGCCTCAAATCAACATTTTCGGCATGGCGAAAAATGGGAGATACATTGGTGACATATAATATATAAAAAAAACACCTTTAATTATTTTCTTTACACCTGACGCCAAAAAGTCTAGAAGATTGTAACAAAATATTTTAAAACGATGCTTCATATACAGTTTTTACGTAACTTCTCCGTGATCGCCACCCATTGCAGTCCTCTACACCAAATGTTCCCCTCCTCCCAGTACCGCTAAGTCATGGTTCTTTTTACTTGCGTTTTTTGTGGTACTGCACGAAATATACTTCCCGCAATGGCCGCATGTAGATATAAAGAACATAAAAGCATCTTAATGCAACTCGAGTGAAAATAGAAACCTTTGTAAGGCACGACGTGTTTTTTTTCCCCAGATATCATAAGCTTTGTTTATAAACTGACAGTACTTGTCCGCCTCCTCATCCGTGGCGTCTCTAATGTTGGGAATGTTGGGGCCTTCCACGCAAACTTTTATTAGTGCATCTACATGGGTGGGAATGAGACGAGACCTTTCTGAGGAAAGGGTCCTGTTCATGGTTGAGAACGTCCTCTCTACACCAGCAGGTCCAACAGCAAGAAGCAAGATCTTTGCCACAGCAGACAGGGCCGAGAACATTGCTTTCCTCTCGACTCCTCACGCAAGTGCCAGAACGTTCTTTCTGCGAAGCCAGGTCGCCGGGATATCTTAGATAGACCTTTCATTCGCTGACCATGTCCTCTTTGCTCGTCCCGTACAGCTCTGATACTTTTCTGAAATGTGGATTTACCTCTCTTGATAAGAAAATTTCGTTAAATCATCAGAAAACACTTTCTGCATGTTGTTTACAACTTTTTCTTTGTACGATAAAGCTAGTCTTTGGGGGTGTTAAGAATGGAACCCTCGGCAACCTTCTTCCGAGTTTCAACGCTGCGGAAACGAGTCCCAAAACGAGTCCCGTCGTGTTCAGGACTGACGCCCACCTGTCGAAGGCTGCCCAAAACGTGTCTCAACGCGTCCGTGACGTCAACGGGACGTGTGTGTGTGTGCGTGTGGGTTCGTGCGCTCCGGAAGGGGAGAGAGGCCTGGCCTAACTGCGGAGAACCTTGGCTATGACTCATTTCTGACTGCGACGCGACGGACCCAGCTGCCAAGCACGTGGCTGTCGCACCTGCTGCCCTGGCGGAGAGAGAGGGAGAAAACGGACCCCTATATAAGGCGGGGCGTGAGAGCTCCATTTGTTCTCTTGGATTTGACGACTGTATCGCTACCATGTAATTAAACCGTTCGTTACGTTACCAATTCTCCCACCTCCACTGGACCCCTGGGTTCTTCACTTCGGGGAATGGTCGTCGTCACGAGCCAGGAAGCTCCCGGACGTGCGGCCTAAGCCCCGCCTCGAACAACTGGTTGGCAGCGGTTGGGATCGGACCATGCGACATCGTGCTACATCTGCGGGTGAGCGTTTGGACTTTGCTTTGAGATTCGCCAGGCTTCAGATTATGGGTAATTAATTTTGAACTGCTGGGAATCCTTAGTGTTTGACTCGTGCGCTAGGTTTGTGTACAACCTCGCGACAAGTTTTATAGCAAAGCCAAAGCTAAAGAGCAGCGATCATGGATCTGATGAGGTTACTGAGAACAGATTTACTCTGTTTATGTGAAGAATTGGGTGTGGAGGTGGAGCAAAAGATGAAGAAATCTGAGATCAGTAAAGCGATTTCAGAGAGCGCGGAAGCAGAGGAAATTAAAAATACGTGGGAACTGCTTCAGAACGCTAAGAGTGAAGCTGCAGCAAAAGAGGAACGAGAGCGGGAACAGGCTGCAGCGAAAGAGGAACGAGCGCAGGCTGCGGCGACAGAGGAGCGAGCGCTGAAAAGGCTAGAGCTCGAAATTGAACAACAGCGATTAAACTCGCAGAGCAGTAGAGTTGGGGCTCCGGTACGAGCAAGTGAGACCGAGTCGTATCAAATGAAGAAGCTCATGCAGCCGTTTAAAGTTGGGGAAGACGTGGGCCTATTCTTAGTTAACTTTGAGAGGACATGTGAGAAGTTGAGCTTCGCCCCAGAAACGTGGCCGCAACGGCTTTTGACTCTGTTGCCCTGTGAGGCTGCAGAGGTTGTCGCGCGCCTTAGTGCTGGAGACGCGGACGACTACGACAAGGTGAAGTCCAGCCTTTTGAAGCGGTACCGCCTTTCTGCCGAGGCGTTCCGTCAAAGGTTTAGAAACGCATCCAAAAAGAGCAGCGAGGGCTACTCGGAATTCGCGTACGGGCTTAAAACCAACCTGATAGAATGGTTGAAGAGCGAGGAAGTGTACGAAAGCCGAGACAAGGTAGTCGAGTGTGTGTGCCTCGAACAGTTCTTTCGTAGCATTCCGCAGTCAGTCAAGCTCTGGGTGCAGGACAGGGTGGGAGTCGACTCTGTCGAAAGGGCCGCTGAGCTAGCCGAAGAGTACGCAACGCGTAGAAAGCTGAGCGGAGAGGAAAGCGAATCCGGCCGAAGCGATCAGCGCAAGACCTTCCGACAGGGTAACGGCTCGCGAGAAAACGGGCCCGAGAAGCCCGAAGCAGGACAAAAGGTCCCAGAAAAGAGCGCAGAACACTCGAACGGAGACGAGGCGCGGAAAAGCCCAACAGGGCAGTTCGAGGCAAGGAAGCCGTTCCTGTGCTACAACTGTCAGGAGCCGGGACACACAGCGGCCAGATGTAAGAAACCGCGGGTGGTGTTCTCGTACGTGAACGGTAGTGACGAGGACCTGAAGCTCCTTCGTCCCTATCTTCACGAGCTCCAGGTAAACGGAAAGCCGTGCAGGGTGCTTCGTGACAGTGCAGCGACGATGGACGTTGTTCATCCGTCGTATGTAACGCCATCCGATTTTACGGGAAAGGTAGTTTGGATCAAGCAGCTGCTCGAAAAGCACAGTGTCTGTCTGCCTATGGCGAGAGTAAGGATAACTGGCCCGTTCGGAGAGCTAGTGACAGAGGCGGCTGTCTCGCAGACAGTCCCGTTGGAATATCCTTATTTGTTTTCTAACCGGTCAGATTTCCTGCTGCGCGAAAGGGGTCAACAACTGGGAAAAGGGCTAGTACAGTCGTGTACGAGGTCCAAATCGCGTCAGGTCGCCCCTTTGTTGACGAGGGATCCAGAGCCAGAGGCAGCTGACGGGGAGCAAGCACTCCCAGAGTTGGAGGCAGAAAACCGGGATGAGAGGAACCAGGTTGTAGAACAGCCTGATCTCGTAGCACTAGGAAGCGTACGCCGTCCCAACGCGCCGGCGGAAAAGGCGGAGGAAGAGGGGATCAGTGAAAGATCTCTCGTAGCTCCGGCGTCGCGTAACTTTGGTCCTCTGCTACGAGTAGACAGAGTCGAGCAGAAGAGCGACCCTAGTGTGTCAGGGTTTCGCGATACAGCTCAGGAGATTGCTAGGACCAATGTGACGGGGCATGAAAAAGGCGGATTGTTTTATCGGCGCTATAAGGACCGTATTTTCACGTCTAGAAATCACGTGAAAATCGATCACTATGACTTCAGCGTAAGAAAAAGGAAAGGCAAATTTAACGGCAATGCCGATGGGTTGAGCAGATTTTTCTGATATCACCAAAACAGTAGGGTTGATCTCAGAGGTTTTCGTCATCCACGGGAATGAGGATCTAAGTGGGGGCACTTCGTTGAAACCCCAAATTGACCTCACAAATTGCGAAGAGTTTTTGTCTTTTGTATTTTGTTCTTAGTGACCTCGTTGGAAAAGTGAGTTTTTTTGGCGACAGGGGGTCTCGATACCCGGAATTGTACCAAATTTTGGTAATCCGTAATCCAGTCTGGCGGGTCTTTGGCGAATTCCGAGCGTTTGACTGCGGTGTGGCGTGGTGTTGTGGGGGACGTTTCCGCTGATGCCTCCGTTGTGAGAGGTTTGGGAGTTTGTTTGGTGCTTGCAGCGTCTTCTCAAGGCCTACTCCAAGCCCACCTCTTCAGGCCAGCGATTGTACCACCGGCCATTCGAGGTTTCCCTGGCCCCGGAGGGGCTGTTAAGAATGGAACCTCGGCAACCTTCTTCCGAGTTTCAACGCTGCGGAAACGAGTCCCAAAACGAGTCCCGACGTGTTCAGGACTGACGCCCACCTGTCGAAGGCTGCCCAAAACGTGTCTCAACGCGTCCGTGACGTCAACGGGACGTGTGTGTGTGTGCGTGTGGGTTCGTGCGCTCCGGAAGGGGAGAGAGGCCTGGCCTAACTGCGGAGAACCTTGGCTATGACTCATTTCTGACTGCGACGCGACGGACCCAGCTGCCAAGCACGTGGCTGTCGCACCTGCTGCCCTGGCGGAGAGAGAGGGAGAAAACGGACCCCTATATAAGGCGGGGCGTGAGAGCTCCATTTGTTCTCTTGGATTTGACGACTGTATCGCTACCATGTAATTAAACCGTTCGTTACGTTACCAATTCTCCCACCTCCACTGGACCCCTGGGTTCTTCACTTCGGGGAATGGTCGTCGTCACGAGCCAGGAAGCTCCCGGACGTGCGGCCTAAGCCCCGCCTCGAACAGGGGTCTTTTCCGTTGGCCTCGTCGTCATCTTCCATTCGCACTTTCTTTCTTTGTGCTCCTTGCACGAGTTCTTCTGCGTCCAACTTGAGACTTTCCGTACTGATGTCTCCAATTGATGACATGACTGCACGGATTAGCGTTGTAGCTTCGGTGAGATTACCTGTCGAAGTCTGTAAGCACTTGCTCAAACGAACAAGTGAGGCTAGAAGAGCCGACAACAAAACAATAATTAAAACATTTGAGTTTTTTTTTTTTGAAGAAGAAGAGATGTTTCTTAGCGTCAGAAGAATGATCTCCAGCGTAGGGTGTAATTATGCTCCAGTGCAATACAGATGGACGCATAATGCTGGATTATGGCCTTCACACTGCTATCATAAGAAAGCCATCGAGTCTCTCCAGGTTGCACAAGTTTCTGGGATAGCTCATCGATCGCTAGTTGAGCGCCTTTCAAAACAGATAGCATCTTGTGGCTTCCCCTAAAAGGGCTATACAATTTGTTCAATGCACCGAGGACTCTTTTGATCGGTGGGGTTTGCCTGCAGCTGTGAACGAGAGCAAGCCAGAGTAGGTGACTGCGAAAGTCTACAAACATCAAGTCTGATGCGTGCTCTTTGAGTCGCACCTGCACGCCACTCACTCATACACGTCTATCACGTTCACTTCTTTTCAGGGTGGCCCCGATATTCGTAAAACCTATCATAAGTGCAGGTACGAAACTACACACTTGATTTTGCAAGACTCAATGGTTGACATCCATAGCAACCGCGTGACATCGCATAGCGCAAAGGATCGTCGAATGGTGGGGATCTTAGGCGTGACTTCCTTGTATTTTGTTTCTTATAATACGGTCCGTTAGGCTGAATCACGTTGAAATACATTCCTTGAGATGCGATCCCCGAGCGTGTGTGCGAGAAATTGCGTCTTTTACAGAGAAATTATTCGAAATTGACATGAGCTCCGGAGAAGCCATGCAAGAGTTCCACGCACCGAACGATCATTGCTAATATGATTTTTCAGCCTTGTATTTTATCGACATTCTTAACCGGGCCGCCGTTCAGACACAGCCTTGCAGCGGCCGTAAAGCTTGCCTAAAAGGGTTACCGAAGAGGGAAGAGCAGGGGACTGCTGTTATGACTATTCGGCGTAATCTCTGTCGCAGCCGATCTCAAGGTTTGTAAATACTTCATTTCATATCAATATAAAGTTTAGGCGGGAGATATGTGTTCATATGAGGAGCAATTTGCGGTCGCTTTTCTGCAGTAGGGAGGGCAATATTTTTTCGTTTAGTTTATTTTCTTTTTCCAGTGACGGGCGTGCACAGGGAAGCCACGGCTCGTTTAGTGCTTATTCGCGCTCGTGAGCGCAGGCGTCACAGAAAGGCGTGTAGCTCGTAGACCAAGTGCCTGTGAGGCTGGACTTGATGTGACAAAGAGCAAGCTGCTGGGAAACCAAACACCTTTCGAGCTTGCACGAACCAAATATTGATTATGCTGCACCAGTACTGAAATGTTTACTTGAAACTGAGCAACCACAGAGGCAGGTTTCGAGTGGCGAGGTAGGTATTTGACAGACCAGCAAGCAGCGCATTCGGTTGCTACGTGATGCCGCACCGAAGGTGCCAATGGAAACCGAAACTTAGTGGCTAGCCGGAACCGAGAGAGTTTTGCCGCACATTTCAGCGTCAGGAACGCTTCGAGTTCTCAAAAAGTTCACAAAGCTATACTCTCCCGAGGCTCAATTCAAGATTTTGGCTCTTTTCTCGCGATGTTTCGTTGGTCCTTCGAAGTGACTACATAAATTGGCATCTCAACTTGTCCCGCTTTGATTTACTACTGAGATGCCCGAAGGTGGTGGACTCATTAGAAAGTATGAAGACATTACACCCCTGGAGTAAAAAGGAAAAAAAAAAAACAAAAAAACTTTCTTTCTCCAATGGAGAGAACAAATTGAAGGAGATGAAAAGGGGAGAGGGGCAGTGGCTTCACGAGGGGGGGGTGGGGGGGGGGTTGTCGCGGCGGGCGGCGGGCGGCGAGCGGGGGGGGGGGGGGGGGGGTAGATTGGAGGCGGGCAACGAGCCGGGAACGGGGGGGTGTCGCCGAGGGCCACCGCCCAGGGTGTCGCTGACCCTCGTGACGCCACTGGAGGGGGGGTCCCTCTTTATGTAAGGGAAGGGGGGGGGGGGGGTGTTAGGGGCGTACATTTTGGGGGGTGTCATTCTCTTCGTGGGTTGTTGGGGAAAGGGGTGTATAAATCTTTGTCTGCCCCATCTTACTTTCAAAGGCCTTTTTTACTAAAAATTGTGCCACACCTAAGCGAAGTGCGCTTAAAACAACAATTATTGGTTGACCCTAATGTTCAGAGAAGTATAGACCTTTCCAGCGGCAGTCTCTAATGAAGCGATTTGTCCCTGCGCTGGGTTGTGGGTTTTCTCGTCAGTGGGTTGTGGAAGCCTGCGTAGGCGCAATTCCGGGCGCTGGTGGAAATTGCCAAATTTTATTGTTTATTTTGTGTTCTATTGCGAATAGAATTTCTCGAGGTTTTTTAAGAAAGTATTGTACTATTTTCGAAAAGAAAAACCAATGAACGAAAGAAATCTTTTTTTAGTTTGTGCGTGACATAACAAATGCAATTGGAATGTTTATTTCATTTTATGTTGATTTTTTACTACGCCATACATGCAAATCTAGAAAGGTATTAACTGTCGAAAATTTTTGACTACACATAATAGCCGAAATGCATGGACATTGCCCGCTCACAACATGAAATTCAACGAGTCTCATCGGTCGAACAACATATTGTACGTACCCCACGGTGCAGCGTTATCCGAACAAGGCTTATTTGAGAAAGATCTTAAATAACACAGCATATCCCATATACAGTGTCGACGAGTCACTTTACGACGATCGGACGGAGTCCGGCTGGTCTTTGGGCACGTTTTGAAGAGAGCTGCTTTTTTGAGCAACACCAAAGAAGAGGAACGCACCTGTCTATTTCGTCCCCATACCATGAACCCTACAGCTATTTTTAGCAAAGACCGGGAACACGGCCGGGAAGAATTTTCGGAGATTATCTCAACGGAAGTAATCCTCGAAGGACGTCGAACGGCCCGCGTCGCGGGCTGCATGACGTTCGTTCTCTTCGTTTGTTTCCTGCGACGGCCGAGCAGGCTACAAGCTCTGGTATTCCCTGGTTCTCACAGTGGAAGATAACGCAGAAAGGGTACGCATCCTGAACAGTCAAATAAAGCAAAATCTTTCGAGAAAAGTCGGCGAACTCCGAATGCACAATGCAGGTGGGGAGTCGCGCTGACCGGGTTTCCAGAGCTCAGGCAGGTGGGAAACTTTTCTGGCACATAGGGGTCGCCCGAGTCGCAAAATGGTGGCGGCCAGAGGGCTATTTTTGCTAAGGTCTATAGAGGGAAAGAAAAATGGTACGCTTTTACAGCGTCTTTCTTACCGAATAGTTTGTATCATCTTAGGTCAGAGTACGTTGAAGGCTCGAACGCATACAACCACGAACACGTACTAAAACCGCAAGTCACGGAACATTCCCTGCACTTGATTGGTCTAATCAATGAAAGAGCACCTATAGGAAGATTACTAATGCTGTGTGGTTGATCCCACCGGCTCGTAGCGTCGGCTGCGCGTACACTTAGGCTGAAACGAAGATTTTTCGTCGACTGCGCTACCCGGTTGATCGCCAACATTGTCTAAATTTCCAGACGATGTCGGCGTTGTCAAGAGCTCAAAGTCGCGAGAAAACTTTGCAAAATACTAGGATGGCGGATACTGTGATACGAAAGGACCAGAGTCTTGTGCTCCCAATGAGATCACTTGATTGTCGTGTCTTCCACCGCCTCTCACTGCAACGCGCTTCGAGCTTCACCGCTTTGCACCGGAGTGCTAGCAGCAGCGGCTGACATGGGGGAGCACATGGTGTCGAGCAATATGCTCGGAAATTATGCTCAGTACTATTACGGACTTACCTTCTTTAGTATTGATTCTGGGTTGACCCATAATTAAAAAAAAAAAAAAAAAGCTGTGCCGAGAAAGAAAAAAACAAAACAAAAACGCGGGTTTATATAGACCTTTTCTGTTTCCTGTCATTCTCAGTCACGTGGGTTCCGTATCTGGTATGCGGGGCGAAAAAATAATAAAACGTTTGAACCTGGAATATGCGAGAAAATATAGCTGAGGCAAATCAGAAATGTGTGACAATCACGCATTTTTCGTAAACACCTTCTAACTTCGGGGAGAGATCAAAAAGATGTTTTACCGCATACCAGAAGTGACGATATTCAAGATGGCTGCGTGCTTGTGGAAAAGGTGTATATATTTGAAGAAATACGGCAGTCAAGGTCGTTTCCGTGCATGTCGATCGAAAGAGCAGTGAACTTTGACCCAATTCCTCTTTCAACACCGCGAGAGAGCAGTGTTACATTTAAAGGACATGAGTAGGCTTTCGTAATATTTGTGGGTGGTTACTTCTGCAATGTATGATATTAAAGTCTCGAGTTTGACAGGTTAATAAAACTTGGGGTATGCACTTTGTATTGATAAACGTTTTGTGCTGGTTTTTGCTGGCATTCTACCGAAATTATGTTTACGGGCTCAATGAACTACCGAGTGGAAAAGGGGGAGGGGAGGGAGGTTACATTTTAACTGAAGTGTTGCGCTATGATTCATTTTCAAGGCTTTTTTTAATACCCATTGTAAATGCAACCTACTCTCACCAGGGCCCTATTTTTTTAAAGAAAGCTGCGTGTTCCTCCTGTGCCCTTTCTAGTCGCATTACAATAGGTAATGAGTAATATGCTGCAGTATCAAAGAAGAACCCTCAAAGAAGAACCCTTTTTTGGCACCGAAATTACGACATTGTTGCTTAACAACAACAAAAAAAAAATACTGGAAGAAGTAACTTATTTTAGTTAGTTTTCAGCCAAGTAACAGTTGACTTTTCTTTAACTTTATTTTTTTAGAGAAACGTGCTCGTAACACAAGCCTTTGTTCTCACCCTAGCTCGTGCAGTATTTGTGTCGCAGTTAAGAAACTCCAGAAAGACAAATCGGGACGGGTATCATTCACGACGTTGTACGGTATGTGGCCCCTGTTGTTGCTGAGCACTTCCAAAGTGTTGCTGTTAATTGCTTCTCGCAAACCCAGAGAAGAAGAAAATTTAGCTACATAGGTACTTTTTTTTTCCCATCTTACGTTTGAAAACTTGTTTTTCCTTCAGTATATTTCTATCCTTATGTGGGTCACCAGTTACCCTCAACTTCAAACGTACTAATGAGGAAAGTGACGCTGCTAACGCGTTCGTTTCCGGGCTCGATAACCAGTAATGTACACCGGTTTATTTTTAAACGAGTGGAGGCATAGCCTCCTATATACTGACAAAGCATGGCAGATCGCCACGAGAAGAGGCCGCCGAAATGGAAAAGGTGGAGCAGCAGACAACGAATGAGAGAAGAGCCACGTGACTGGTGCCCCGCTGCGGCGAGACGCCGAAACACACTTCTCCCTAGCGAACACGTGTGTTTCGGGTCCTCGCTGCTGCAAAAGCTGTGCGCTGACGTCCAGGTTCCCCGAGAAATGGCTCTTTGATGTTCTGTGCTACCAGATCCTCGCGCTCGAAATCTGCGACCGGACACCCTATGGCTCCGTCGTCGAACTGCCAGCTTTGTGAGTATAGAGGAGGTTACGCTAGAGGCAATACCTTCTAGATGGCCAGGCCAGCACATGACGTCATCGTTAGTAGATCCACGACCAGCCCCAAGCGGTAAACAATCCGAAGGTCGACGAGAGTACGGCCCAAAGCGGCAGACGCGTCCGTCTTGGCGTCCCCGCGTGCTAGCGTCGCGCTCGTTGTGAGACGCTGCAAGACGCGCCAAGCTAGGCGCCGCTCCGTGAATCCACGAGTGATGACGTTTGGGGAAAAAGGCTTAGGCCTTGTCTTCTAGGCGATATTGGTAAATGACGTATCAGGCATTTGTGCTTGAGCACGGACAACTCTTTGACGACTCCTGGCGTCTTACCAGAACGCGTCGCGCGGGCCTCGGTTGCCGTAGCAACCATGTCGTCTCAAGCAGGCGTAAGCGCTCGTAATGCAGTCGGTCGTACTCGGACGTCTGAACAGGCCTTAACGGTCCTACAATTTAGTGACGCCTACGTGTCTGCCTTTTATACTTCCCGAGCCCACAGCTGCGCAATGGCCGCGTTTAACACCTCCGTGTTGTCCAAATATATTTCACCTATTACAGCTTTCACGCAGCACCGCTCGCGTCTTAAAAGCTGGAACACATGTGAGAAGGAACAACCAAAAATCGCACAAAATTGTGTCTCCTGACTCGCACCTTTCCTTTTCATTCGGAAGAAACAAGCAAAGAAACGCAAGAATTTTGGCACATGCAGCAATCGTTCCGTGCTTTAAAGAAAACAACAACAACAACAGGGGTGTAATGCACGTAAGCATCGAATATGTTGTTTAAAAAGAAGCTATTTTTGCTTTTTGTACGATAAGACGTCTGTTTCTTCCTTTCATTATTTGTTTAATATCCTAGAACTAATTCTGCACGTACCAAACTGTATACCGTTTATTTTACAGCGAGGCTGTTTATGACTAAGGTTCCGTGCATTTTTCGTGTGCAGTGACTATACTTCGTCTCACCCTAGCATGGACTAACCGCGAAGGCTGTGCTAGCGCGAGCGGCCAGCTTTGACTGCCTTGACTAGAGCACTTGCTGCACGAGCGCTCGTGCATCCGCCGCGGCTTCATTCAAAGCGACTAGCTCGCGCTTTTAGCACGCGCAGCTAACAATAGTCCATACTAAGGTGAGACGAAGTATAAAACGTCTACGCTCGCACCGCCGCACGAGCCGCACGCGCACGCCTTCCCCGTATAAAATATTCTAAGTAAATAACCAAAAATAAAGCGTTGATGAACGAGCGTGCAAGATGCCATTTGCTTTAGGCTTTTGCTTTAGAACAGTTACTGCTGCAGACGCCGGCACGTGCGGCGCGCGAAACACCATTCCCTGCATTCTCCTTGATGCTTGGGTAATTTAGCAATAGGTCTATTCAGTAAATTAGTTATGAATAGGCACCATTTTCAAGCTTAGTAGATTCTCAAGTAGATAATAAAGGTTTCTCAAAGATTTGCCGCTGTGCGACCCGCGTCGGCCATGTCTGCGCTCGCACCGCCCTCTTTTTGTCGTCGTTCCAGCCCCCCCCCCCCCTTCCCCCCCCCCCCCCCCCCCCCCCCGGCTTGCGTGCACGCCTAGTTTCCTTTCCTTCCGTTCTCCCGGGGTGGCGGTCCCGTCGCGCGTGTCTACTTTCCGCTGGGTGGCGGAAAGCAGACACGCAGAAAGATTGGACGTCCAAGATCGCGCAGCGACCAAGCCTTCGCCGTATTCTACGAAAGCGGCGAGACAAAGCCCATCGGGGCGAGTGCTTCAGAGAAATTTCCAGCGACACGACACTCCCAAACGACTCTCTGGCCGACACATTCGTTTCACTCGCTCGAGCGCTCGCGTCCCCGGAGTGAGCGAAATAAATAAAAAAACGCGACAAATGCTTCCCGAAGCGCCGTGCCAACTTGGAGTAGTTCTCGGACTGCGAGGCAGTTCCGAAGACGGCCGCTCCAACTCCCACGGCCCGCTGTTTTACGAGTTGCGGTCCGAGCGTGCGAGCTGATCGTGACACGCGATTACCCACGTCCGTGAGCGTTGGCGCATTGAGATGCAGGACATCTGGTTTGTTTTTCCCCTTCCGCGCTTGTATACGCGCGCCTTGAGTGCGGACGCCGTACAGTGGGTCGTGTTGTGACCGCGCCTCCAGATTCCTGAGGCGCTGCGAAAGAGCAGCGCGTCGGGAAAATAAAACTTTTGGGTGCTCCTTCGAGTTACCGCCAAAGCAACCTGTTCTGTAGAATGCATTCGTGTTGTACTTTTGTTACACGGGCAGCCTAATCCGCAGTTAAGTCATCCTTAACTGAAGTTTCAACCAGTTACCACAATGTATTATCGGACAGCTATTTGAGAAGTGAATACTGCGGGTGCACAGCGTTGATGGGTTCTCAATATGCGCACGTGCGTCAATAGCTTTGACTGCCTGGCCACAGAAAGTTGTCTAATCCCTTGTTACATGAGCACCCTTACCTGCAGTTACACTTTCCCACAATGTAGTTGCGGACAACATTCTGCGGCTATGCAGTCAAAGCTATGGGCGCACCAGCGCTTGAGCATCTTGAGCTCTCATGAAAGCTGTGAACGCGTACTCTTCACGTCTTCTGAATACGCATAGCAGCACTTAAAGGTGGCTTAACCCCGGTTAAGGGTGCCCGTGTATGATGGGTATGTGGGAACTTGTGGTTAAGTGTAATGTAGTTAAGTGTGTCCGTGATACTATAGGTATTATACCCTAGTTACACCAGCGCTCTTAACTGTCATTAAGCCAATGACAGTTGACTCAATCGCGATCGGCCGCAGTTACACGGGTATTAGATACTTTGCTTCCAAGAAGTGCGACTTCTTAGCGCTGTCGTCGGCCCTGACGCTCAGACGGTATATATTCGAAAGCCGCGGTCCCACTGTTGAGCCAGACGACAGTGTGCAGACACTGTCTGAGCTGTACTTGTATGACATTGGTCGTACAATGACTGTCTGCAGACAAGCTGGAAGCGTGGGAAGCGCTCGAACTGTGTCCGCAGATACATCTGTCATTAGGTCTGGAGCGAACACCGTTTCTTGTGAAGACGCAATAGGTTGACAGTCCGCGCGATCGTCGAGCGCCCGGCGCCGTTCCCAACGAGCGTGCCGACAGCTGGCGGTGTCGAGTGGAGAGCTCGAGAAGGGCTCTTCTTGCGTACACTTCGGGTCAATGTGAGAGCCCCGGGCGTCGTTCGTTGGGAGAGGACACGCGCGAGTGTTACCCGCGAGTGAGAGGTGCACCAGGTCGAAAGTGGGGAACGGTGTTTTACACGTTTCCCCGAAACAGGAACGAAGGATCGTTCTTCGTTCCTTCTCGAACTTGGAACAAGTTCCCTTAAAGCCTCGGTCAGACAGCTGCAGACAGGATGATAGAATTATCTGCGGCATCAGGCATCTTCGAAGCATGTTGGCTTCGTACATCTTCGAATTGAACAAGAAGAAACTCGGACAGTGTCTGCAGATCGTCTTTTGTGTGCAGTCTGGCTTTACGAGTTACTTTGACGCTAAAGGAACTCGTTCCATTTTCAGTTCTAAAAGTGGAACGTATCCTTAAACGTACGTTACACACGCGTATTTTAATAGAAGTATTTGTCTCGATACTGCGTAAATGAAATAAAGCGAACGAGTGAAAATATTCGCATCGAACTGCATTACGTGAATTTAAATTTCGCCGATAGTAGATTACCCGCGGATAAAACGCTTTGGGTTTTGCGGAACTGTTGCGCTTCGGAATCCAAGCAACCTTTCAGAGACGGATTCGTTCAGGAAATACGTGACTAGTTCAGAAATATATACCTTGCTGCAACCATAAAACGTTCTTTGTTTTTATAAGTGTAACGCATTTCGCGCTATCCCAGTCTTGAAATGACACAAAGTGAGATCAAACATTCCAGGAAGTAGCCCTCACCGAGCGAAGCGAACGATATCAAATTAATTATAATGCAATTAAATGCAACCTCTTGTTCCCCTTCTCCAGGGATTATTTTCGTCGATAAAAAAATTAAATTTTATACATTTGGGATTACGAGACTGCGCGCGGTCATAATTCTAGTTCACTTTCCTTTCGGTAAAATATCGATTTCAAGATACAAACCAGACAAAAAAGCCTTTTGACCGTAAAGGGAGCACTGCTCTATAGCCCGCTTTCGGTACGGAGGAACGGTTGCGGCGAAGGAGAGAGCAACGCGGTAGTAGGAGGCATTGTGCGGGACGCAGTAGATCTCCCCGGGGTCGGCGATTACTGCGCGACCTCGCTTCTGTTGGACGTCGTGCTTGGCGCATGTGTGCGCCCGCACCGCTGGCGCCCGCTCGATGCGGAGATTGTTCGAGCAGTCCCCGTCCCGTTATGCCATTAATCAGCAGCCATCTCGGAGGGAGATTTCTCACGCTAGTTCTGGTCGTCGCAATACGAGTCCACCCTTCGGGTTCGGGGAGGAAAAAGAAAGAGCTCGCTATTGGGCGAGACGACGAAGGTCATTCTCTGCTATGCACCGTTTTTCTTGACGGCCACCATCTTGAATTTTGACGTAGCTGATTTGGATCAAAAGAGAAAATCACTTAATTTGTGATCCTTGGAAAGGCGGCTCACTGACGGGCGGAGAGCGTATCGACGTTCACAGAGCAGCTGAATTTGCTGAGATGTCCACTGCGGTTGACCGTAAGCTGAAACGGAGTATAGAAACCGAAATTGGCAGAGAAAACAAACGTGCCCGTGGCTGACGAGTGACTTTGCTTCGCACGGATCCTTGGCCGATCCCCTCCATTGGTACGCCGCGTCATATAAACTCGAGGATAGCAACAACGAGATATAGAGCCAAGTTGATTAGAATATCTCACTTTCAGGATGACCGAGGGATGCCTATGCACAGAGCGCGATACGGTTAGCGCACACAAGCGATGAAAAGGGCTCACTTTGGGGCCTTCCCCGCAAATTTGAAGTTAAATGCGAAAAAGCTGTAATGCCGTGTTCGCGTTAACTCGGGCGCGCAGTGCACGACGCTTAGCGGCTTGGTGGGCTCGTCTAACCCGCACCGATTACCGACGGCTCTTCGCCTGAAACGCGTCTACAAATGGTCGCCCCATGCTGCCCGTGCGCTTGGTCGCAGGATTCGCAGGGGCATCCTGGCGGTTCGGTGTATAGAAGCCCTCTGTCATGGCGGCGCCCCAACCCGGGGATGCTTGCATTTGTTTCGACTGAGCGGCTGCAGACCGTGCTGTACCAGAACGGTCGCCACGGCTGCGGGCATCCCCTCCGCAGCCGTGGCGCCGCAGGATCCCGGCGATCTGAACAACTACTCGGATGTAGCGTCGCCATGCGAAGCCACAGACTATACATTGACGGCCAACCAATAACGCCAAGCAGTTCGATAGTCTTGAGCCGGGAAAAGATCAAAATGAAATACCGACCTCTGGGTCGCCAAATAAGCACGCTTTTCGTGCGCGCTGTTGATACATAATTCTAAACTTCTGAGGCCTTCCTTGTATGACGTCACATTGGTCATGCACATTTCCATTCCCTCGTGTGTCGCAAGCTCGTCCTCGGCTCCCTTCATGGCGTAGATCTGGCAACGCTGTCGACCGGTCTCCTTTCGCCTCGTCACCTTCCCGTTTATTTGGCTGGCGGCTCAACCGAAGAGTGGGCCGGGAAGTTGGGCGCTGTAAGCGCGTCCTGGTAATGCTTTCTGTGGTGTCGTAATCATCCACGATCGCGAGGCAGGACGCAATAAAGATCTTTGAAATACATCCGATTCTTTGTGATTTTTTAAAGTTTAATTTCAGTTTCCCAGGAGTCTCGCAAATTCCCCGGCGGCTTTAAAGGGGCGATGCAACATTTTTTACAGCATGAGAAAATATCGCCTAGAGCCATTTATTGACATTCATAACCTATGACACGCGTGTTAGCTAAAACAACAAACAAAAAGAAAAACATAATTAGTCGAGGTAAAGTGGAAATTTGGGCCAGTTGGTTCATTGCAAGCAAAAAGCGCCGAAAAAATACAGGGACACAGACGAAGGGAAACAGGACAAGGCGCACTCTCAACTGAAGTTTATTGAAAATTCACACGTTATATAGCCACAAAAAAACCCTTTACCCTATCTGCTCAGCCCGCGTTTCAAAAATTCAAACTCATTCGTAGATAAGGATAGGGATGTGTCACTTATACACTTCCTCTTCCATGGTCCTAATTTCAAACGCCTCGTGTAATTCCCGCGACACTTTATCTTTGTACCTTGCCAAAATCTTCGTGTCATTGAAGGCCGGGGTGCACGAGCATCTATTGCAATGAATTGCAAGGTGCCCCGAAGGCGTCGTTCTTGTATAGGCAGCGTGCTCGCGGGTGCGATCATTGACGCACCTGCCCGTCTGGCCCACGTATGTCATCCCACACGTCATGGGGATTTTATAGACGACGCCAGTGGCGCATTCAACGTACTTATTTCGGTGTTTGGTAGTGCACGGATCTGAAGACGGCTGTGGGGAATTTATCTGGCGACAAAGTCGCGCTATTTATTGTGCGCTGAAAAAAACCACCGGAACATTGTAGCGCTGGGCTACCTTTTTTTAGATTGTGCGTGACATTGTGGGGAATTACAACAGGCCTTGAAGTCGGTCTATCGCAGTTTGATTTCTGATTACCTTTAATCTTTTTTATTAAGCTTTTCTGCCACTTCAACCAAAGACCTCAGTCCCTTCGTCTGTGTCCCTGTATTTTTTCAGGCGCTTTTTGCTTGTCATAATTAGTCGGTAATTGTTTAGACAGCGGGAGTTTGGTCAGCCAGAACATGGCGACATTGTTACCCACTGTAGACGAGAAATATATAGCCAGTGCAGTACGACTGCTAGCCAGGGGTCTTTAACGTGCACCACGCAGTAGTGATAGACAACCGCGCTGTCGGTACGATGCTCATCCAGATCGAAAGGGTGAGGATTGAACCCAGGATCCCCGCCCTGGGTTGTTCAGCACGAGCTTTCGCTCCACGTGCTCTGGGCTGCGCTGCTCTAACACACTAGGTCTGGCCAGGGTGCCTTCATGTGAACATTGAGGCACCCTAGGTCGGGCAGTTGAACTAAGTGAATATTTTCTTTGAAAATACTCGCGACGCCCCCACCTCGTGCACCAGGGTCCTTACGAATCATTTTATATTTCTGGCCCGAGCCAAGTTTCTGTGACTGGGACCGTGTCCAGACCGTAGTGCATCAGCGAGTGTTCCAATTCCCCAACTGTGTTTACGGGGCTTCGTGCAATTACGTTAGTTTTCATTCTTTATTCGGATTTTCCGGCTGTCCTTCGGGGATTTCTTGGCCCTTGGGTCGAGTGGAAAGTATCATTCTAGAAGCCCTTCCCGTCATCCCATGAGTAGGTTACATTGTCGATTACAATCTCGCGGACAAGTTTACGTACGCACCATTTGCTCTGCTTGCTGCGCTCTGCCCTAGCTGCTTGCGTATGAGTGGGGTCGACGAGTGGTCGTTCGATACTGATATTTTGGTTCCTTTCTGTTTTTTCTTTTAAATTCCTGAACACCTCGAGTTTTTTAATATTTTTAATATTTTATTATAATCATAAAACTTAATAATGAGTGGTATTGTTTTGCTACCAGGCATTTTTCCGAGTCTATGAACCTGCTCAACTGAGTAAACTCCCATGCGGGAACAGCAACCAACACATGCGTCTCTGCATTGTTACGGTGCTCAGGTTACTATCAGGGTATTCCGTCTGCTTCCACCTCCGACTAGGTTGTTGTGAACTGATGCTAATACCTTTACATTTTTTTTTTCAGGGTAGACATTTGCTTTTCTTGTTTTTGTACCTTTTTCACTATTTCGTCCAACTTACTATACCCTTGCATTCAGAGCTTCTAGCTGCTTATGGAAACTGTCTTAATATTCCTTGATTTCGTTGCCTACTGATCTTTAGTTGTCCCACGAGAAGCTTGATAAACATTTCCTCTAGCTCAGGGCCATGTTTTTTTGTTTTTTTTAACATCCCTCGACAACAGCAATTAAAGCGATTCGCGGCATTCAGAACAAATAGCAAGGAGCACTTCGGTACTCGGCAGAACCATCACAAACTTATTGTCGGCTCTATAACATTTGAAAAGCTTGTTTTTACTCATCTGTTGGAATAACGTACGTTATCGGGTTAGATGATACGGTTTCTCAGGCCCTGCCGCGCCCACTACAAGACTGCCAATCGCCAACTGCATGTAAGAGGCTATGCACGGTGGTGATGGGTGCAGTGTCAGCGGTGGCTCGCTCGTGTGATGATAGCGACCCGTCGAAACTTGCTGGCCATCCGTGATTGCAGCCGATGATTAATGTTGTCCTTATTGTCGTACTCGTGGATTGCGCTGAATAGAATGCCCACCAGAGCAGACTGGAAGAACAGTATCGGGTTGACAATATGGTTCCTCCTGCCGTGCCCACTACGCCTCACAACCACCCGCGGTGACACTAGCACGCGGTGACGCAAAGACGAACGCTTGTGCCGCTTTGCGGTGACTCTCGCCGAGCGTCGGCGTGTGTGCAGCTTGGGGCGGGCCGGGATCCACTAACGATGACGTCACGCGCAGGCCTTGTCTTCTTTGTAATACCGGTAGTATACACTCAAGAACGTTTGAGAGTGTGCTGCACCGGCTAAATTGCCTACTACGGCGTAGATGCCAGGCGACTTTCTGAATAAGTATCCATATATTGTATTTTTGTTTAATTCCATGCAAGGATGTAGCATTTTTAGGTTTGCTACACGCGACTAAATGATTATAGATTATTTTTTTTTGTATTGCGAATATCGGGTTGATTGTACGAATATATTTTAGTTTTACTTTGAGTGACGGACGAAACAGTGATCGGGCATTCTTGCAAGCGAAAACCAGGTTGCGTTAAAGAGGGGAAAGAAATATGAGGGGAGTAGCTATATACGGACTTAACCCGTAGCGAGTCACGCCTGCGCTCTCGTAAATTACTGCTGCAGGTGATTCCAGAGACATGTCAGAAAACGAAAGAAAGAAGAGAAAGATAATTCATACTCTAAGTACAGATTTATAGCCTGTTGTTCCGGCTCCACGAGGGGTCTGTTACTTGTCAAAACAGTTTCTTCCTGGAGGTGTCAACGCCGACAATAAACAATGCTTCAGTGAAGGAATTATACGGACGCCAAGCAAGAGGTTAGGTTAACGTTAAGCATCCTGAGATTTTGAGTTTCTAAAGCTCCGTAAGTTCGTCGTTTCGAAAACGAATGTCACCTTTCTTATTCTTTAACCTTCTTGGAACATTGTGCCACGCCTGCGCTAAATTGACATGTGCACACGTACGTGAGGGGAACAGAAACGACTTACAAGTAAACCCACTCTTGCGGAGAATCGAATTCAATCATCCCAAATAAAGCAGTCATTACGCAATTTATTACGTAAAACATTTTAATCGATGCTGAAGAAAGGATACCGCAAGTTGACTTTCAGTTTGACATCCGTCATACTATAGAATGTACGACCAACCTTCTCTCTCTTTGGTTATCCTCACGCGGAGTTAGCTATTGCAAACGACAAATATAAAAGACTGCTATTTGACAAATCCACTTGATATTAAAAAAAAGAAAAGCGACAGCGCGTTTTTTAAATATTTTTCTTTGACTATTTGGAAATTAGTCGTTATGGATTGAGCTCGACGAATGACAAGGACGGAAACACCTTTTTGCCCAAAATAAAGTCCGCGACGTGGCACTGAGCAGGACGTTTCAACTGCTCACTCCGAACATATATACATAAATGTGTCCCATCGGAAGTGCGCGGGACTTTAGGGGAAGGAGAAAACCCGATTTCAGCATCTACCATGTGTTTCCTCCCAAAGTCGGCGCCTTGCTTTCCCCGTCATTCCGTCACGGGTACTTGGTCCCCAGGGAAACATGGTGCGCCCCTGGCCCCGCCTCCCCGCAAGTGCCGTTCTGCGAGCACTCCTGACTCCCAGCGCAGTCCCGGAGGGAATCCGAGGAGAGCGAGTGCTTATCGCGGCGTGTCGGGGGCTTCATGCAAATGCGGGCCCCGCGGAGGATTTCGATTCTCATCGGAAACATCGGAGCGGAGGAAGCCAGGGTTTTGTACAGGTTTACTGAGGGGAGACTGCGGAAAACAACCGGATGCCCTCTCGGACGCCTCTCTCTCTCTTTCAGTCTTCATCGTGCGAATGCAAGACGGTTATCTCGAAAGCAATACTTGTCTGCCACGCTGCGCGCATCTAGGTGTTGTAAGTACAACGACGGGAAACAACGTAAGAAAACAAGTAATGACGGAGAAAAACAATCTAAAATTCCTTTTGTGCGCAACCTAGAAAAAAAAAATGTCGCAAAAAAAAAAGAAAAGAAAAAACGCCAACTTGATCATCCTGATAAAGGCCTGGGAGCACAGAAGTTGCCCGCACCAACAACGCACTTATTCTTTATATATATATATGTATAACTGAGAGGAAAAAACCCTTGGTGAAAACAGCAACAACGGACGATTTATTCCTCGACGTTTCGGTCGGAGTCCGGCCTTCGTCAGGAAGCTTCCTGACGAAGGCCGGACTCCGGCCGAAACTTCCTGACTCAGGCCGGACTCAGGCCGAAACGTCGAAGAATAAATCGTCTGTTGTTGCTGTTTTCACCGAGGGTTTTTTTCTTTCCAGTTATATACCCACGCCTTCGGACTCCCGCCACCATGCCCGTTGTGTATATATATATATATATATATATATATATATATATATATATATATATATATATATATATATATATATATATATATATATATATATATATATATATATATATATATATATATATATATATTCCATATCCAATCCATTGTATCCAATGATATACATTATATCTAGGGTTCCGCGTTTTCGGTTTTTATTTTTTCAAATTTCGGCGTACTTTTTTTCGGTGTTTATTTTACGACTCAAGTTTCGTTTTTTTTTCGGTGCATATTTATGCCCACAAAAGTTTACCGGTTTTATTCGGTGAATATAAAAGAAACGCCATCGGACATCGGATCAGATGATCCTTGTAACTCTGATATTTGTGATCCCTCAAGGAATAACGGCAGAGATACACCAAAAAAAAACAAAAAAACAATGACACTTTATTTGACAAATGTGTGCAACTGTAAAAAAAAAAACAAAAAAAAAACAGAAGTACAAACAAGGGAGTGCCCAAGAAACACGGAACTTCACCTTCTGTACATCAGGATTACGTGATCGCATTATAGTAATCACACATGCACTTTCCCAGGTTCTACTCGTTGATCCACGCTCATTCTTTCCTGTTAATGACCCTGGCCTTCGAGAATGCCCTCTCAACGTTAACACTGGACACTGGTAGGCTGAGGAGATGAAGCGCTGCCTGTCCTGATTCAAAATCAGCCAATCAACCAATTGTGACTACCAAAAGACACGGTGCGACGTTTTGAAGCACAAAATATTTCGTGTACTAACTAAACTCGGGCTGCAGATCTTCCATGAAGCTAGCCCACACCCGAACACGTAGGACAACCCAGGACCTTTTTTTTTGCCTTGGAAGAGGTCAATCACGAAGAGGTCACACAATGTCGAACCTTGCAACGCCCTCTCTCCCCTCCCCCTACGCCACCCTCCCCCCGCCATCTCGACGCGATCCTAAAAAACTGACCATTTTCGCTTAAAACAGAATTTTAGAGAATGGATTCGGCTTACTTTTATCGGTTTTTATCAGTTTAAACCGAAAACGCCGAACCTAAACACTGGCCTTTATCGGTTTTTATCGGTTTAAACCGAAAACTCCGAACCCTAATTATATCCAATGACGAGCGGGCAGCCATGAATACACTAGCTAAACGAACTGATATCATCATAAAGCCCGCTGATAAGGGCAGAGCTGTAGTGGTCCTCGACAGAACAACTTGAGGGAGGGCATGAGACAATTAAGTGATGGCTCCTTTTATAGACCTCTCGAATCTGATCCTACTGAAGAATACAAATATATCCTAAAAACACCCTACAACAGCTCCATCAAACTAAAATGCTCGACGAGCGCACATTCCATGCACTCATTCCGCTTCATCCACGTCCAGGCACATTTTATATGCTCCCTAAAATCCACAAAGCCGGTAACCCTCGGCGTCCGATAATCTCAGGAATCGGCACGGTCACTGAACACCTTTCCAGTTACGTTGACAGTCTTATCAAGGAAATTCCCAAAAGCTTCGACTCTTACGTAAAAGATACTAATCACTTTTTTCAACTAATAGCCGACCTTAATGTCCCGGCCGATTCCTTTCTATTACCCTTGACGTGGCCTCCCTTTATACAAACATCCCGCATGCTGACGGCGTCAGGTCGACTGTTTCTATGTACGAGTCCGTGATATCTGACAAACCAGTTGACCCTAACACATTATCCATTTTGCTCCACCTCATACTGGAACTGAACAACTTCGAGTTTAATGAACGTCACTATGTGCAAGTAAGTGAAACATCCATGGGTAAAAAAAAATAGGCCCTAACTACGCTAACATTTTTATGGGGATCCTGGAATCCCATTTTCTTCCTAATCAGTCCATGTTGCCAATTTTCTATAAACGCTATATAGATGATATATTTATGACATGGACCCATAAAGAGACTGTACTGCTAAATTTCACCGATACTTTCAACGCAGCCCACCCTTCCATTCACTTCTCCCACTGGTACTCCCAACAGAGTACAAATTTCCTGGACGTAATGATAAAAATAAATGGAAGCAAACTAGAAACTAACCTGTACCATAAACCCACCGACCGCCAGCAACTTCTTCACTTCAGCAGCTCTCATCCGCGACATGGTAAGACAGGTATTCCTTACAGCCAGGCACACCGCTACAGACGCATTTGCTCAAATGAAGACGATTTTATTACAAACACAAACACACGGCGTGAAGTATTGACTACACAGAAATATTTGCAGCAAGTAATAAACGACGCAATCCAAAAAGCTCAAAATCTAAACCGAAAGGAAACTCTTGCGTGACGGGGCACAAACGGCCCCAAAGTCTGCGAGACCAATTTAGTAATCACTTTCTCTGCTAACATCCCGAACATCAATAGAATTCTTTGCAGGCATTATAACATATTAGAGCAGAGCCATCGAATGACTGAAGTGGTACCCAAAGTACCGCGGGGCGTATACCGGCGAGCAAGAAATCTGGGTGGCATCGTAACCTCCTCCAGATTAACTTCCCCTAAAAGCAATGGGTCCGGGCCATGTAATAAGTCAGGTTGCAAGGTATGTCCCCATATGGTTCCAACCAACATAGCCAGCAGCTGGAAATCAAACTTTGTCTACGTATACCGGCGAGCAAGAAATCTGGGTGGCATTGTAACCTCCTCCAGATATATTGGACACACAGAAACCCCGTCTCGGTTGCGCTTTAACAACCATAGGTCTCACATAAAATCCACTCACATAAAATTCCCCTAAAAGCAATGGGTCCGGGCCATGTAATAAGTCAGGTTGCAAGGTATGTCCCCATATGGTTGCAACCAACATAGCCAGCAGCTGGAAATCAAACTTTGTCTACAACATAAACGGTACCTCCAATTGCGACTCATGGAATGTAGTATACCTACTAAGATTGCACACTCTGTAATATGCAGTATATTGGACACACAGAAACCCCGTCTCGGTTGCGCTTTAACAACCATAGGTCTCACATAAAATCCACTCCCGATCTCCTTTTCTCAACACACATGCTACTCCCTGAACTTACAATTCAGAACATAACGGCTACCATCCTCCAGTCAGGCTTTCAGTCTCATTACGATCGCGAGGCGCGCGAATCATATTTAATCTATATATTCAACGCACTGTCCGCCGGAATAAATAAAAGCAGAGGCGAGCTCTCTGTCACAGCTCTCGTCCCATCTTGAAATTTTGAGGCGGACAGGGTGTTCGTGTGGTCGAGACAAACATTTGCTAACATCATCTGTGTTTCTAAGCTTCCTTTACATCGTTGGCGCCAACGGCTGGGCCTTCTGAGTCATTGGCCATATTTTTACGCTTCGCTGTGCGGCACCCCTTTTTGTCACGATGATCACCCCCCGGCCCTCCCGCGTGTTTCAGTTTCTTGTTGGCGTATGTGCACATGCCTCTTCAAAGTTAATAAAAAACTTTTCTTTTTTTTTTCGGCCAGACATTTTTTATTTGCGACTTTTTCCTGTATCTTGCCTACTTTGGGATTTGTTTTGTTATGTGTTTGCACATGTGGCGTTCTCTCCTCCTTTCCCTTAGTTGACTCCTGTGCCTCCACTGATGTCTTCGCGAATGCAATTTTACTGTATGACGAACCCCTGACGAAGCCGGGTCCTTTCGGCGAAACGGTTGGAAGATAAAGATTTAAAGTTTAAGTTCTAAGTTTCCAAGTTGTTTTCTGGCAACGTTTTTATTTACCTAAGTTTTTCCTGCGTTCAAGTTTCTACTCCTTCCTCTCTTTCTCTCTCTCCCTCTCTCCCTATATATATATATATATATAACGGGCATGGTGGCGGGAGGCCGAAGGCGTGGGTATATAACTGGGAAGAAAAAAACCCTCGGTGAAAACAGCAACAACGGACGATTTAATCTTCGACGTTTCGGCCGGAGTCCGGCCTCTTCCTGACGAAGGCCGGACTCCGGCCGAAACGTCGAAGATTAAATCGTCCGTTGTTGCTGTTTTCACCGAGGGTTTTTTTCTTCCCAGTTATATATATATATATATATATATATATATATATATATATATATATATATATATATACGAAGGCCGGACTCCGGCCGAAACGTCGAAGATTAAATCGTCCGTTGTTGCTGTTTTCACCAAGGGTTTTTTCTTACCAGTTATACCCACGCCTTCGGCCTCCGCCACCAAGTTTTTCCTGCGTTCAAGTTTCTACTCCTTCCTCTCTTTCTCTCTCTCCCTCTCTCCCTATATATATATATATATATATATATATATATATACGAAGGCCGGACTCCGGCCGAAACGTCGAAGATTAAATCGTCCGTTGTTGCTGTTTTCACCGAGGGTTTTTTTCTTCCCAGTTATATATATATACATATATATATATATATACCGGGTGTTCAATTTTAATTCGAACAGATTTATTACAAAAAATCCGTAAAAGATGCACTAGTACGGTTTGTTCAAGTGATTTATACGGCTAGGGGGACATTATGTGGGTGGCTAATCCTTGCGAGACGTTGGCTAATTACTTAAAATTCGCTAATTAACTTTTTAATTAATGAAAAAAGACATATGATTCCAATTAGAAATTTGCTCAGCGTCGTCGAAAACCCCTAAAACAGTCATTTTCAGAAAGACTTTGAGCGCGTGAGAAGCGTAGTAGTGAACTGAAGTTACCGCTCGTGGAGCAGGTACAAAGCTAGAGGTTGCGATAAGGCGCCCGTGCGAATTTTCCGTCTCTTATCTAGCCCCAGCCTTGTACCTGCTCCACGAGTGGTAACTTTAGTGCACTACTACGGTTCTCACGCGCTCAAAGTCTTTCTGAAAATGACTGAATTAGGGGTTTTCGATCACGCTGAGCAAGTTTCTAATTGGAACCATATGTCTAGTTTCATTAATTAAAAAGTTAATTAACGAATTTTAATTAATTAGCCAACTTCCAGCAAGGATTAGCCACCCACATAATGTCCCCCTAGCCGTATAACTCACTTGAACAAACCGTACTTGTGCATCTTTTACAGATTTTTTGTAATAAATCTGTTCGAATTAAAAATGAACACCCGGTATATATATATATATATATATATATATATATATATTTTTTTTTTTTTTTAACATGTAACCTCAACGTTGGTAGAGGCCCGATCACACACTCGCGACTCCTCTGGACAGTGTGCCTTAAAACCTCTTAAACTTTATTACGTCGAGAAAACACACTGACATGCTGGCGCCATCTATGAGGTGACCCTGGAATTGCATTTCACTAGAGCGAAGGTTTTTTTTGTATATGCGAGATCAGAGGCACGTATTACCTATGAGGATTAGTCGTTCATAAAATTGTCAAAAGATTTTCGAGCCAAAGAAGAAAGAATGATGCGGAAAAAAAAAAAAAAAAGGAGTAAGTGTACGGGTTACAAGTGTGTGAACGGGCCTTGACACTCCCATCCTGTCGCTCGTTCATAAAGGCCCGTTCACACACTTGCAACCGAGTGGAACCGAGTGAGACCAGACCGGTTTTTAAGCCTCTTGCGACGACTTAGGACCAGATGCGCTGCTGCGGAGCTGGTCCTAAGCCGTCGCAAGAGACTTAAAAACCGGTCTTGTCTCAGTCGATCCTACTTGGTTGCAAGTTTGTGAACGGGCCTTAACACTCGTCCATGACGCTCGTTTATAACGCTGGTTCATGACACTCGTTTATGACACTCGTTCATGACGCTCGTTCATGACGCTCGTTTCTGACGCTCGTTCATGACGCTCGTTCCTGACGCTCGTTCATAACGCTGGTTCATAACGATTTGCTCATAGAAAACGACTCATGAAACACCTTCTGTGTCCATACATAAAAATAAAAAAAAGAGCGCGACTTTTTTGCATGGTTCAAGTTTCGAACACAATACGGGTTGCACTAAAAACTGAGCGAGAGGAGGAGAGAACACTGAGAGCTCTGGTTGGAATGGTGAGGGGGTAAACGCAAAACGAGCTGCCTTTGTCTCTACTCACTCTTCGAAGGCGTTCGACGAGTGCAGTGGAGGTCTACCCACTGATCATTCGAACCAGAGGTCGGTGTTCCGACGTTTCTGCGCGCTCTCCTCTCCTCCTCTCCCTCAATTTCTGCCCGTATTGCCCGGACGGATTAAGCCGCCCGGATGTCGGCTCGGCTACCTGAACGCGACGGCACCGGCTCAAATTATATCACGAAAGCGCTCTTCGGTTCTTCGGGCTTCAGGTCGATGAAACACGCGGGAGAACATATTTGACGTAGGGCGAGTAAAATGAAGGAAAGCAGAGTTTCCCAGTCTGCTCCCGCGTTAGCATACTGCAGGCGTAAAGCCGATTTGGAAGAAATGGATGGCAAGGGGTAGCGTAGATGCGAAGCATTACTGAAATGAAATGTCTCGAAGCAGCGCCTTCTCCAGCGTCCCCAAAGTCTTTCAGCGCGAATTGTTTAATGAAAAAAACCAACATGAACTATGGTTTTTTTTTTTTAATGAAGGAATGTTGTTTTGGCTTAAACGGCATTTATTAGATCGACAATATATATACGGGCAAAGCTTCACCCGCGACGTCACATCCGTCCGTGATGTCAGACCTCTCCGACATAAGGACAGACCAGGAACGGACATAAGTCCGCGCCTGGTAAAAAGCCAAGCTCAGAGTTGCGGTGTCCACGGCACCATGTGGCTGGAAAAAGAAACTTTTTTTCAGAATAGCACCCAGTCGACGTTTACCTCCAAAAACAGTGCGTCTACTTTTTTTTTTCCACAAAGCCATTAGGGCAGCCACAGCGCAGACTTTAGGTACGCACATATCTCGAGCGTCTTCATTCGCCGCACTCTAAGAAATGCCTGTGCGTCTACTTACCCGAAAAATACTCGAAGAGCCAATCTCTGCGATCTACGAAATCAGCTCAACGAATGATGAAACGGAACACCCTTTTAGACCTAAAAAATAAGTCTGCGCTGTGGCGTTACGGAATGCAAACGTGACACTTTGCATTGTGTAATGCCACAGCGCAGACTTAATTCTTCGGTCTAAAGAGATGTTCCACCTCATCATTCGCTCAGCTGATTTCCTACATCGCAGAGATTGGCTCTTTGAGTGTTTTGCGGGAAAGTAGGCGCTCCAGATTTCTTCGGGCTTAGCCCCGAAGAAGCCTTTTAGCGATCGGCTGCCACTCCGAGGCTTCTCCCGGAGATTCTTTTCTAAGGTCCAAGCTGCTTCGACTGCCTCCGTGTTTTGTTTCGACGTCACGAGAGAGGTTCGCCCGCTCCACTTTCCCCTTTGTCCGCTCTATTTAAGCAGGGGGCGAGACAGAAACGCTGCGGGTAGAAAATCGGATGGAAAAGCGGCGGATTGTGGCACGAATTGCGAAGTATAGATATTCGGAAAAAGAGCGGCGGCCCGCTCTTGGAACAATAGAGGCGCACCCGCAGCGAAGCCCTCTTTTGTTTGGATCGGAGAGCGAACATCAACGAAGCTGCTTCGCGGTACGGTGTTTTCTGTGGATGTGGGCTATTTCCCATCTCATGGCGCTTCTGGCGCCCTCAGCGGATGCCTACGTCGGTCAATAAACAGACCTCGTTGTTTTTTCTACGTGTGGCGCGATCATATAGGAAACGACAACGAGCCGTTGTTTCGAAACAAAAGTTAGGGTGTGTTCCCATTTTGTACGCGCACGGGCCGAACGTTGGAGTGAAGCGTTGAAACAAAATAAAAAAAAAAGCGCCGATCCCGCGGGCTTTGGTCGTCGGCCACACTGTGGTCATTGAGAGAGTAAGAACCGCGAGGCATGGCCTATTATGTGTACGCTTCATGATTGGCTCTTGGGCGTTCTGATTGGCTAGTTCCGCAGTCTGATTGGCTTCAGAGCGATGACACCATGCTCGGAACTCGCCGCGCCCTGCGCTTCTTACGTTGGCAGTGACGGCGTGTATATGCAGTTATTATACTTGGTTTCAGCTTAGGTCCGAGCGTGGCTGTTGTTGTGAGCTGAAGGTCCAATCAAACAGCGCAAAAAGCGCAACGTCATGGCGTTCTTGGCTCTTGATAGGACGAGCCGGCGGACAAGCACGCACAGAAAGACGGCAAACACCACTGGTCCTATCAACTGCGGAGAGCACGCCATGACGGTGCGACTTTTTCGCCATTAGATTGGACCTTCGGCTCATAACGTCGGCCACGCTCGTACCTAAGGTGAAACAAAGTATAGGCACGTCAAAGTACATACTTCGACGTGCCTGGGGTGTTCTCTGCCCCGTCAAAATTCTCTAACCTGTGCCCAAGAATTAAAAAAAAAGGCATCCATCTACTAAGAAACGCGCAGTGCAGTACGTTGATTGTGCAACGTCAGTTGTCTACGAAATACGCGTGACTTGCGGTAGAGAGTACGTTGGGCAAACCGGGAGGTGTATAAATGACGGGGGCACGTGAGCAAGCCGTATCTGCCAGAAGCTCCCTATCGGGCAATCTCGCCATTCATCGTGACAGGTGCCCCTGTGCGCCTAATCTGGAAGATACGAAAATTTAGGAACATTTAATAATAAAACTGGGAGAGAATTATTTGAGGCCTACCGCGTAAGAGTGAAGGGCGACGATAGCTGTGTAAGTGCACCGTCGGTGCACTTAACCGGGAAAGAGTTTGATTTCTTTTGTGTCGGAAGCCCGATTGCGCGTATAAATAGGGAGTGTGTTTTTAATAAACGTTGAGTTGTAAATAGCGCTTGGTCCTGTTCTTTCTTTCTCGTGTCCACGTATTCTTGAGGCGGTTTTTCACGTATATACGCTTACCAACTAGCCCCCTTAGCCATTTTATTATTACTACTACCTTTGCTTCATCGGCGTTCAAAAGGCAGCCATTGGCATGTGCAGATGATATACACTTGTTGGTTGATGACGGCTATCGAGGTGGCCAAACTGAAAGCCGCCATTTTGTCGCTTGGTGCAGAGTGTTACCGTTAGAAAGTGCGAGTTTCTGAGCTTTGGATGCGGCGTGAGGAAGCTGGGGCGACATCGTTTTGTTTTGTCGTGAACTGTGTGAACATTCCTGGGGGACGGAAAACCGTTTCCTGCGGTTTAAGACAACGCTTCAAAGGAATGGAAACAGTGATTTAGGCATCAAGATGACTGTCATTACATCATGAAAGCGAAGCGTAGCTCATTTCGTCACTGGCAGCTTTAAGAAAGGCATTATCTTCTCGCTTCGTAACCTTCTTTTTGGCAGACGCTGAGTGGCTGTGGTGTGGTAACGAGGTGCTCGTTAACTCCCTGCGTTTCTCTCGGTTGGACATGCGCGTGGAAGGCATTGGGGACAGCCGCGCACCCGCTTCGTTTTGCTAGAGTAACTGTATAGGCTTTACACTACGTTTTGCCAGCATTGCGCGCCACTCGCGAAATCCGCGGAGGGACGTGCGCAACGTCGACATCGGACACAATTCCTTCCTCAGCTTCGTCGTTCACTCCAACGAAGTGCCGAGAGGAGGGATGTCAGCGTTTGCGGTCGAATTGAGCGGTTTCCACACTTGACACACCGCGGACGAACTTAGCGAGCTCTACATTTGACAGCAAATAGTTTAAGGACAACATATTATTGAAAACAAACTGATAAGCCGCCAAACCAGGATTGTTTGTGCCGCCCGAGCATCCCTCCTTCCCTCCACCGCCGAGATGACGTCGCAGCGCCGCGTCGCAAAAACCTGACGTCTTCGTCGCGTGATGCCTTAGCCGGAGAGGAATCCCCGGGATTTTTCCCTCATGGGAATACCGCTTTACGGGAGCTCGAAGATACCTCGATATCTGACTCGTGCCAACAGCAACGCTACAATGTTTCCCTCCAAGAAAAAAAAAAAAAAAAGCTCAAGTTTTGTTGCGTAGCAGTGTAAGACAGCGGGAAGTCGATTCCGTTCAAGTCAGGCGTGGAGCCGTGTCGAGCGATGCAGGAAAATGCGCCCGCTCGACGATTCCCTAGGCAGAAAATGAGAAACGCTCCGAGTTAACGTGAATGGATCGCCCTGCACGACCGGAGGGCCACGGAAAGGGACAGGGCGGAGAGGGTTTGTCGTGCTGAGAGGAGAAGCGAAGGGCGGCGCCTCCCCGGCCTCTCATTTGGGGATCGAACCAGGTCTCATGGTATGGCTCGCCCGCACGCCATCGGCGCTGGAGCGCAGGACCCTTTCAATAACAAGAGGGTGCGGCCTCAGCACGTAACCTTCTTTCTTTGTTCGGAAAAATGAAGGTCTCCCGAGCGCTACGTTGGCGGCCTGGATGAGTCCGCTCAAGTTTCCCCGGATGAAAAGCGCACTTGCGTGCTTTCCCCAAAAGTAGCGACATTATTTACCGCGCTGAAGCAGCACTATATATATATATATATATATATATATATATATATATATGCAAGATTTGAGAAAAACAAAATAGATGGACTAGAGCCGACGCTACTGGTCAACTTCAGTGGCGCTGCTGTCGGAGTGGCATATGCTCAGACGCTTCCCCCGAATCAGGTTTCTGCGCACGCGCAGTGCCCGCACCTGGTGTGGTAAAAGGCTGACTGGTTTAGAAACAGCTTGCTAGTACACAGACGGACTGCCAGGTCCTATATCATGAGCCGCTTAGACACCCCTTGGTCACCGACGTGCATTTCTCTGCGTGTGTCTCAGCACTGATGTGCACGTTAAAACAAAATACAACGTCCCCCCAAAAAACAACAACAGCAACAAAAACAACAACAATAACAACACAACCAGTTTGTTTGTTTGTTTGTTTTTTGGGGCGGGCACGGGGGGTGGGGGGGGGGGGGGCACCTTGTTTGTACCACGGGGCTTCCAGCTTGCTCGTGATTGGGCCTGCGGGACCCTAGCCTTGGCTATAGTCTATCCAGTGAGACAAAGTATAACAGCCGTCTGGACTGAAGATCCCTATGTTCTTCCCCCGAATGTGCCTCAACACACCTGTCGGTTTTCGTCACTTTTCAAAGACGATGCACAGCATCACCGGACTTAAGCCCCCTCCATGCGCTTGTCACGTTCCTCTCTCGCGTGGCTAGGGGACTACACAGAGCCTCGAGGTATCAAGAAGTTCGTCTGCGTGCAAAAGTAACGCGATTCCTGCCCTCCACGCCGGTTCCTCCTTTGATCTCTTTCTTCCGCGACTGCGCATAGCGGCATCTTGGGGGACCAGCGCCGGCTAATCTCGGCGTCATGTTCGTTCACGAAAAAAGGCGAAGGGCTTGCTCGTGTGCACGGTGTAAGCTCGTGGCACGCGCCATCCAGTCGGGAGTAAAGGAAAAGGAGGTTATCGATGGCGAGGTGGAATATTTTAAGGAATGAACTGCGCTACTTTTCCGCATTTAGATTTCATAGAAGCTATTAGGGAGTTTTCGTAGACCGCGCTTCCCCCTCCGCTAAGCCCTCCGCAACCCGCTACAATAGCCGGAACTCTACAGTCAAGGACATGGGCGCGCAGGCGCAGTAGCGGCTTCTTCGTTGCGGAGGGCTTAGCGGAGGGGGAAACGCGGTCTTCGAAAACTCACTATTGTCCAGACCCGCAGAATAGACGTGGTCAGGTTCGGTTGACGGGAAGGTAAGCGCCGAAGAGTGATTTCGATTTTAATACTTTCTGTGTTACGTATTCGTCGATTAATTTGGGTATGAGTCGTACCTATCAAGGGGAGCGAGCCACGAAAGACTTGGATAATATTAGCGGCACAGAGAGCCGCGTCGAGGTCCTCAACCAGGAACAGCGGATTCCTCGTCGAGAGGCGAACGGGACCAATCAGGCGGACTTCGCCCAGTTTGGCTGCCAACGGGTAATTCGATTTTGCGCCGCGAGGGACGCAGTTAGCGTTGGCACCCCCCCCCCCCCCCCCCTCTCTTCCAATCATATACACACTTTTCTTTTTCTTTGACGTCATTGTCGTTCCCCAAGGCGTTGGTTCTGGCAACCACCGCGGAACTTTGGTCGTTGAGGGGAGTAACATAATCTTTTTTTTTTTTACAGGCACAGATGTGTGCGCAGCGGCACCAAGAATAACGTCGTTGCGTTTTGTAGCACCTCTCGATGTAGCTGCTTTGCTCTTCAACAAAGGAGTAAACTGTTGGTAATAATTAAACATGGTTGGTTAAAATCAGCTAAAGAAAACGGAGACGGAGAATGGAACAAAGAAGGACAGGATGGAGCCGAGCTGCCGGCAGAAGAAGAGCCCGATGAAGAAGAAATAAACTGCAACAAAGTAGTACACTGGGCCAGTTGGTAATAATTAAACATGGTTGATAAAAATCAGCTTCAAAAAATAGAGACGAAGAAAGGAGCAAACACCGCAGGACGGAGCTGGTCAGCTCCGTCCTGTCGTGTTTCTTTCTTTCTTCGTCCCCGTTTGTAGCTGATTTTCATCAACAATGTTTAACTACTTTACTCTTGTTCGCGGAAAGGATCGACGTAGCTTACTTTCGTTTCCGTCTTTCATTTAAAGGAGGAGTTAAATATCGTGATAACAGAAGCTACACTCTCAGAGGTCCCCGAGCGTAAAGCTCTTCACTGCGACCACGAATGATTGCTCTTTATTTCATCAGTCCAGCCAAGAAGAAGGGCGGTCAATATCATGATCCAGTAGCAGCGCAGTTTCGGGTTCAAAAGGGTTGGATGCTGCCACTGGCAACATGTAGCTCCCGGAGAGCCACCCGCGGGAGTTTGCCAGAGACTCCCCAGTAGCTCCCTGGAGAATTCTGTAAGCCAGTCCACACTAGCGCCACTAAATCAGCTACGTTTATCGGCACTCTGTTCCCCGATATTGTTGTTGGCGCCGCCATCTTGGTGCTTGCGCAGAGCAGACGCAACTGCCGATCGGCGTGATTCAAAAGTGCGACTTCCTCAGCATTAGAGTCGGTGTTAGGAAACTCGTAACATTTCTCTGATCTGTCGCGAACTGTTTAAACATTTGTGGAGGACGGAAAAGCGTTTCCTGTGATTTCACATAAAGCTTCAGATAACTGGCAACCACGATCTTAAACCACAATATGACCAAGTGTCGTTACTCTGAAGCGTAGCTTATTTAGCGGCACTAGTTCACACATTTGCGACGGTTGCGTTCACAGCAACCAAAACGGCAGAAACTATCAGAACACCCGAACAACCGTGACTGATGGTCGGTCCGCGAAGCCCCTCTTGCATCGTTGTGTACGGCAAACGCTTGTCCCGGTGACATTGTCCTTGCTATCGTTTAGGTTGCTACGCAAACGACACAAACGTGTCAACCAGCCCTTAGTGAAATAGAGTAACTAAATCCCGTTACCCCCTATCTCACTCAAAAAGTAACTAAGTACGTTACTGGCTATCTGCGGTTAAAAATGAACGCATTGCCTCAGCCTTACCGCTTATTCACACTGGACGCGGATCCGCGTTCGCAAAGCGGTTGCGAACGCGGTTGTATAAAGGTCCAGTACAATTGCACGCGCACTCGATGACATCAAGTGCGCGTGCAATTGTACTGGATCTTTATACAACCGCGCTCGCAACCGCTTTGCGAACGCGGATCCGCTTCCAGTGTGAATGAGCGGTTAAAGGGGCGATGCAACAATTTTTGTACTTTGCGCGAATACCGCTTAGAACGGATCCCTGACGTTAATGACCTTTGAAACACGCGTTCGTTTTTCACCCGACGCAATAGAAGTCCCAGTAAAAAAAATAAAGAAAAACGAGCAGCGTTCACCCCCTCAACTCGCAGCCAGAGCAAGTGGCCACGTGATCTGGAGCCGATTATATGCCGCCAATGTTGATCATAGCCACGCGCTGGGGTTGGCAAAGCACAGGACACGCGCTGAGTTCCAGACATTGTTATGGCTCGGCTATTGTCGGTTTTGCAGCGATTGGACACGGGCCACTACCCGAATGCTTCTCGAGCTATTAATTATCACGAGCCCAAATCAAGTGCCCACGCAATGCTCGGGTCCAATCTATGAACAGCATTCAAATATCGTCATATGGGTCTACTGCGATCCCCACTTTACGTCATCAAATTTTGCAAAGGAGAGATTGAATGAAAATGATCGCTTTTGTCCTTGAAATTACATCGCAACAAAGGCGTTTCTTGGCCAGTGGCGTTGCGTGCGAGTATCCTTGAGTCCCACTAGTGCCAGTAAGCTCGTGTAAAGTGGCCGCCTCGGTGGCTCCGAGGCGAGAGCGCTGGCCTGACGGATCCCCATGTGGCGGGTCGAATTCCCGGCCGAGGTGCCCGTAATCTGACGGAGGCTTATTGCGGAGGAGGCGCCGTGTAACTCGAGCTTCAGTTGCACGTCAAAAGATCCCCAGGTGGTCCAAATTAATCCTCAGTCCTCCGCGGGGCGTGCCAGATGCCCGTCGTTGGTTTGGCACGTAAAAACCCCAAATTTGACTCGTGTAAAGTTGAAAAACATTCCAATTGAATATCGGTGTACTGCCCCTTTAAAGTAATGCGGTATTTCTCGTTACTCCGAATGCGTCGTTTCCTATGTAGGCGTTCCCAATATTTGTCGTCGTTAATAATTCCTCGCCTTTTAACGCGTTCAGTAAGAAATAGCTCGGGCTGTACTGACATACCTTGTGCACATGGTTGTATGGATTATCTAATCATGTCGTTTAACACATGTGGTGAAGAAAATGAACTTTTAGTTGAAGGAACAGACACAGAAGAGAACGTTTTTTCACTAATGGTTTATCTAGCGTTTTCTCGTCGAGCAAATTACAGGCGCGAACTGGGGTGAGAAATATCTTGGGTTGTAGACCTTCCCTTCCAGAAGTAGCTAATTACCGTTACCCGTTACTTCCTCAAAAAGTAACGCAAATACGTTACTCCTTCCTTCTCTTAAAAAAGAACTAGATCTTTACTTAGTTAGCCACAAAAAGTAAGGAATCGTTGAAGTACAAGTCTAGAAATGGTAGTTTTTTTTTGTTTTTTTCTTTTTTTTATCGGGTTCGGTTTTGGTTTAGCCTTTGTTCAACAAGCTCCCAAGTGCCCAAGAGAGACGCCGACGAAGTCCGTATGCCTCCCCGCGGCCAGTCGGCGCCCTCCGGGCCAGCGTCCGTCCTGCGGCACGTCGCGTCTAATCCCGGCCCGGCCTCGAGGGATCGGCGTTTGGCCCACAATTGGGAGGGGCCGCCAGAGCCTCGCGGGCGGCCGTTGGCACACTTGGACGCCCTCTCGGCAACCTGCCCCGCGGGAGGCTGTTCTCCTAACGGTCCCGCGGCTGCGGCCTGATGAGAGTGCCGCTCCTCCAGGCATCGACGGAGAGACTCTCTCCAGAGCCTTCGGCCTCGGTCGTTCGGGAGCTCGCTGTTCCGGCAGTTTCCAGAATGACTCCGTCCAGCTCACGTCGCTCGGGTACGTCACACAAAAGAAACGCTGTTCGTTCCAAACCCGATGAATAAATTATCCGCGGGTCCGTCTCAAGCATGGTCGAAGCTTCAAATATGTTTCTTTCGAACAAGACGCTTTTTGTATTACCAGTGGCATACAAGAAAGAAGCACAGTTCGGACTGTGTTTGTAGACTGTCTTTTGTATGATGTATTTTCGGCGTGACCGCGTCTTTACTCAACCACTCCATGCGACACTTTACCTGCCCGGGCGTATACGAAAGAGAACGAGCTAATCGACGCAGCGATGCAGATATGAAGCTTTTTCGGATGTCTGCCTTCTGCTGGAAGCTGTGCAATCCCTGCACGACGACGGACACAAGCTGCAGCGTAACGGCGTACTTTTTTGCGCTTGGTTGAATTATAAGTAATAATTGTCCGGTATCAGGGCCGGCCTTACACCATCAAGCGCTCTGGAAAAACTTTGGCCCTGGCGCCACCCTCTCCTTTTCCTTTTTATACGCCCCTATTTACTAGGTACGGCATCACGTTGGGACAGAACGAGCGGGTTGGTAGGGATAATTAAACATGAGGAAGAAAACGAGAAGTTTGTCCGTCCCTTCTCGTTTTCTTCCTCATGTTTAATTAGGCATCACGTTGTTAGCAAAGATGTGAGTAGGGCTCTAACGCTAGCGTTTTGAAGCCAAGAACCTCGTTCCAAAAACGAACTGCGATCGAGCATATAGCGTGGTGTCGGGCACTGCGTACAAATAAATGAAAAAAAAAAGCTAAAAAAAGAATTCAAAACGGGGTTCGGCGGTGCTCCCCTATTGATGGCGCCCTGGACAACTGCACAGGTCGCCCACCCCTAAGGCCGGTACTGTCTCGTATGTATGTTTAGATAACCGGGAGTTGGTCAACCTCAATGGGCGTTTGGTGTCTCGGCTCTAAATCAGAAATTTAACCAGTGCGGTACAATCGCTAATCTGGGGTCTTTAACGTGCTTCACGCACTAGCGAAACACGACTACACGCCGGTACGATGCTCATCCAGACTGAAACGGGCAGGGGCGGGGATTGAAACCAGGATTCCTGGTTTCAATCTCCATACACTCGGCCACCGATCCCCCGCTAGATTGGAAGGCAATGACACACCCGTGCCCAGAAAATGTGATGAACGCAGTGACATTGAGCTTTTGGCGGGGACTTTAGGAAGTTCAACGGCAACGCGTCTTTTGTCCGCTGCCCAGCCGCCCTTCCGGGCGCCAGGAAAACGGCTGGACACGGAGCGCCGAATATTTGCCGAACGACAGGGTCCGATGTCGAATCGTTAATTCAGGTGGAATTACCCCCGCGGTTTCTGGCTTCTGAGGACGGAATTTCCCGGGGCGCAGCTTCCGCACCTGCTCGGTGTTTTGCCGGAACTTCTAGCACCATCCGTCAGGCTCGCGACATCCGACAACACGACATGCCGGCAATGTGAAGTCATTTGTTGCTATACTTGCCGGTTGAACATACCGGTCGAAGACTGGGCACCGTAGTAGTTTCACGTCACAGACAAGAAAAAGAAAAAAAAAAAAGAAAGAAAAAAAGAGATGCCCGAAGACCGAGTCGATGTCCGGAGGAATGCTCCCGGAGCTGTACTCGGAGACGATCACCCGCGACTCGTGCGTGAGCGCGGACGATGAGCACGGATCGTGACAGACGACGCGCCGCCTCGCCGACACCCGGAAACAGAGCGCGACGCCAAGTTTGTGACGGGTGACGGATTAATCCGACGCACGCGTACCGTCGTGGAAGACCTGCGCGGCACGAGGCTTGTGTACGCGGATGCCCGCGAAAGGTTGTTGTCGCGGGGGGATCCGTCGTGCACCGAGCGAGTAAGGACGTCACGTAGGCTGCGGGTCACGGACCGCGCTGCTTCTCTTACCTGGGCAGCGAGCAAAGAGAGCGTCCAGCTAGAAGACAATGCCTGCGCCTTTTCCCCCCAAACGTCATCACTAGTGGACCCACGCAGCGCCGAATAGATATAGCGTCAGCATCGCCACCAGCGCGTCTCGCAGCGTCTCACAATGAGCACGACGCTAGCACGCGGCGTCTCTCGTCGAGCTTCAGCGTATTTGCCACTTGGAGCGTGGCGGATATCCACTAACGATGACGTCATGAGGGAGCCTCTTCTTTTAGGTGCTATTGGCTCATCGCTGGTCAGTCGAGAACGCAGGCAGGCACGACGGTATGTATACGGTACAATTGGCGGAGGCGAGATGGTGCCTTTGGATGCGCGTGGGGCGCAACCGCAGTGCGAGCCAGTCCGCCTCTGCGCGTTCCTCAGAGCCGTGCCCGTTGACAGAACCGCCACGGCACTCGGCCCGCGTGCCAGGACGGAGGCGCTGGCGGCCAGGTGGGCGACGTTAAAGCCCCTTCATCTGCTTGTGCTTGTCTCGCAAGTAGCGTCAAATACGCCGATTGGAGGCGAATGGCGGCGGAATACTCACTCGTGGCACGTATACCTCGCTCGTACGCACAACAATGGTTGACGGTATTTCTAAGAAAAGCGAAGCGTTGGTTTTAACAAGGAGCATTAGGTGTCGTTGCACACGCGAAGTACGCGTCGGCGCACCACATACTACAGTGTGAGATAGCGCAAGAAGAAAGTCACGAGTAAATACTAAAAAGGGAAAGTATCCGTGTATCATGGTAATTACCGTCCGTGTCCCTGCTGCGACACGCCAATTCCGTGGCGCCGCTTGGATGTTGGTTCGGAGCAGGCGGAGATGCTTGGCTCTCCGGGAAACGGCTTCCCGATCATGCGCAATGACCTCTACCATAGCCTCCTTTATCCTTAAAGGCCTATCAATTCCCCAGCGACAGTTTCGATGGTCTGTGTAAGGAGCACGATGGAAGTTTGGAATCATCGCGTCCTGAAACCGACAGTGTCACAGTTGACAGTTTGACATTCTTCATAAGCTGATTTGACTTCGGACGTTTGTAACCAAGCAGTTCTTTTTTTTTTTTTTTTTTGGTGGGAGGGGGAGGAGAGAACCGGTATTCAGAGAATTATCACAAACAGCAACAACCAAGTCCGAAGCATATACTTATCCGGGGCCGACTTGCCATTTCGATAATTACGTGATGGAAGCCTTCAACTGATAACACGGAAAACTGCAACCTTACCGGTTGCGTCACCAGTAATAAATGTTTAACTGTTTCCACGTGAAATAAGCGCTTTTCGTTTCGTTCATCTTCAGTGTTGTACACGAAAAGGCCCTTTTAGAGATCAGTTCCGACCTTACAAAACTATCGATCTGCTCGATATCGCTGATTGAGGCTTTTCGTCACGGGTCGCGTTGCCCTGAACCCAAAAGCAGTCTTCTCTCGATGAAATTATTGAAAACCACATGCGGAGACTATTTTATATATAAGACGCGCGAATATGTGAGTGCGATAAACTGAAGGACGCGTCCGCTTGCAAACGGGCATTCGCTCGATTACATCGCAGAAATCAGCGCGACACGCCAGGGGACATTGACCTCTGCTCGTCCTCCTTCCTGCGCTCAGCGAGCACGTTTCAGGTTATATCGTCGTGCGCAAAACCGCCTTTCAATTCCCGTTTGTCGGAAATGCTAGCTCTCGAAAACGCGCCGTCACGATCAATGACATCGCGAATCTTACGTACAAATCTACGACAGCGCCGTCACTGTTTTTTTTTCTGTTGTTCTTTTTCCCACAGGTAGCTTCGGTTTTAAGATTATATATACGCTTCTGTAGTCGGTGACAGCCTGACAGGTTAGAAATTTAGTAGACGCTCCGCCTGCGGTGTGAGATTTCCGTCTTTGATAACACCCGGTGGAAGGAGCAGGCAAAACCCAGGCGACGATGTATGTTTCGGTGGCTCCCTCTTACAGTTCCTATCTGCGACGTCAAGACCAGGAGAATCGATTGTCAGCGACAGGTTCGACGGGGTGTGTGTAAGGAGCACAATGGAAGTTCGGAATCATCGCGTCCCTAAACAGACACCGTCCCAGTTGACAGTCTGAGATTCTTCATATTTCTACGAATGAAAGTCGGATTCATCATATTCGAGACATCACAGCGAGCGTTTTGCCAATCGTGGCAGCGACGATTTAAGTCGCACACGTCGCCAACAGTAGTACACAAGCGATTCTGGATGCTGCGGCGTTTCCCCGATTACGATGCAATGTGCGACCGGCACATCGGCTTGGAGCATCAACGCCCTGCGGCGGACCGAGAGCGACAGTGACGAGCGCATCCCCCATCCGCCCTCCGGAACACGGGGGAACAAAGCAAAGCGACGTCGGGGCCAACAATCACCGCGGCGACGGAAATCGATGGAGGAGACCGGACTCCTGACACGATTTCCACGTCGCCACTATTGAGGGAATCCGGGCCGCGTCCTCGTCCCTCGCACTGCTCGATCACCCGCACGAAAAGAACGGATGGGCGGCGCGTGGACACCACAGCTGTAGAGGAAAGGCACCCTTCAATAGAAGTATATTTGAACGCGGTTAAAGCGTGAAACATATGTACGACGAAACCGTCCGATCCGACGTCCGATCAGGCGATACGACGGTCGGAGGCGAGGATTTTCAACGCTCTCCGGTGCTACGAATACCCTCGCCCCCCAAGGTCATTCCGGCAAACCGCACGTCGGATCGGACGGTTTCGTCGTACATGTGTTTCGCGCTTAACTGAGCTAAAATGTTACAGATACAGGTTCCCCCGCCGACCATATATGAGCGGAAACACCCGATCTGGCATTTTTCTGCGTCTGCGGTCCCCACAAGCCCTGTTAGCGTACGATCTCTCGAAGAGTCCCTATTATGGGACCCCAACTCCGTATAACATTCCTAGCTCGGATCGTGGCTCTCTCAAAAATTGGCGCCAAACGGACGCCCGAAGGACTGCTTATAGTGCCCGCCGCGATGGTACATTCTACGAACGAACCTATAGTTAAAGGGGCTGTGCAACGATATTCAATTGGAATGTTTTTAACTTTACACGAGCTTACTGGCACTAGTGGGACTCAAGGATACTCGCACGCAACGCCACTGGGCAAGAAACTCCTTTGTTGCGGTGGAATTTCAAAGACAAAAGCGATCATTTTCATTCAATCTCTCCTTTGCAAAGTTGGATGACGTAAAGTGGGGATCGCAGTACACCCATATGACGATATTTGAATGCTGTTCATAGATTGGACCCGAGCATTGCGTGGGCACTCGATTTGGGCTCGTGATAATTACTAGCTCGAGAAGCATTCGGGTAGTGGCCCGTGTCCAATCGCTGCAACGACGACAATAGCCGAGCCATAACAATGTCTGGAACTCAGCGCGTGTCCTGTGCTTTGCCAACCCCAGCGCGTGGCTATGATCAACATTGGCGGCATATAATCGGCTCCATATCACGTGGCCGCTTGTTCTGGCTGCGAGTTGAGGGAGTGAATGCTGCTCGTTTTTCTTTAATTTTTTTTCTGGGACTTCTATTGCGTGGGGTGAAAAACGAACGAGTGTTTCATAGGTCATTAACGTCAAGGATCCGTTCTAAACGGTATTTGCGCAAAGTACAAAAATTGTTGCATCGCTCCTTTAAGGTTAATCTAAAATGTAACCGCTCCATTTGCTCAAGGAATATCCTACGACGTCGAGGAGCTTCTGTTGCCGGCAAAGATTTAAGTTTCCATTGTGGAGAAGTTATTCGCACAGTCACGTTGGGATTTGGCGCTGTTCCCACAGTAGAGTTTGAGGTAGTGTCGCATCACGTTGATTCTAAGTGAACGTGAATGTTGGCGCTTGCATAATGTTCGAAGAAAGATTGCAATCGAATACATCGACTTGCAAGTTACTAAAAAAAAAATATACCTAATTTTCAGTTAGCAGCTGTTGCCCTCACTGTAACATTATAACAAATTGCGGTAGCTTAACTACTTCATTCAATTACTTTACCTACAGAACTCACCTATGGTCGCACTCGACATCTATCGACAGTTACGCTCTTAAAGGGATTGAAAAAGACAGAGAGACGGAGGGAAAGACTGCCGAGAGATGACCGCGGAGAAATCACGTTGCTTGCTGGAATTTGTTTGTTGGGAGGCTGGAACACATTTCCCGAGAACCAGCCGAAAATCGGACCGAAATGGGAACGACAAAAAATGGTTCCACGCAATTTTTTTTTCAAGACCAGCAAAGTTGCGGAGCGACGTCCGCCGCAGCTGAGGCTTCCAGGATGCTCCTTTTCAAGAACCACACATGGGTAGTTTCATTTTATAGAAATCTAAATCATGTGTTTAACGAGGCCGTATTCGGTATTTCCGCTCAGTAAATTCCCTCATATGGCGCTTCTTTTTTACACAAAACATATACCGTATTTTCCGGACTATAGTCCGCACCCGGTGCATAGCCCGCAGGGGCCAATTCGGGGTCAAAAATAAACGTTTTTGCTTAGATAGTCCGCACCCGATGCATAGTAGTCCGCACGCGGCGCATAGTCCGCACTTAGTACCTAATCCGAACGTAAAAAGTATCATACAAGGCACACCTTGACAAATTCCTGCTGTATTCGCTCACAAAGAAGCTTTATGATACATAAATCACTACTAATTTACTCTGTTACTCATGAAATCCTTCGCGTCTTGTCACACAGAACGATCTAGAAAAATAAATACAAAACATTGTATAGTCCGCACCATTAGATAGTTCACACGGGGTAAAATTTCAACTTCTAAATATGTATAGCCCGCGGACTATAGTCCGGAAAATATGGTAGTGAGGAAATATGTTCGACTGTTCCGATTTCTGTCTGAGTTTCTGCTTGTTTTTCCGGACCACTGTTGTAGGCGTTACCGAAGAAAAAGTATCAAAATACGTTACTTTCCAATTAAAGGAACGCGTTAAAGGCCCAAATTTCCTCAAAATAAAAGGAACACGTTACCGTTATCAACAAAAAGTAACACACGTTACATTTGCGTTACTTTTTACTATGAATTCGAACGCTTGAATGTTTTGACGTTACAGCTGCGCATTAGCGCCATATTTTTTGACGCGTTATGTCCGTGCAGAAACGTAATATTATTACCGTATCTTTTTTATGGTTCTGATTTTGAAAATATGTGGGATGAGTGCAAGAATTTATAAGTTGGCGTCAAGAAACACGCTGAAAATTGAAGCGCATTTTTTTATGTATTGGGAAGGGGTCTGAGTAACGTAACTACGTTACCCGCTACTCGAAATAAATAATGTGAGTACGTTATAGGTCATTGTTTTGGAAATCTAAAGAGTTTATTAATACGTTAGCAAAAAAAGTAACGCGTTACCGGTAGAGCCGTTAGTAGTAACCCCTTACCGCCAACACTGCGAGTCCGGACGCATGTGTTCTGCGGCCCACAGCGGCCGGGCTTCGGAGAGACTCCTTGCAAGCTATGGCTGCAGCAACAACGGCAGAAAGAGCACAATGCCTGTCCACACTCATCGAGCTGCTTCGACGCTATTTTTTATGTATAGCCTCAGCCTTTGCTTAGAAGAGTTAAACGGCGGAAAATAAGGGTTCGCGTGTGCTTCTAACGTCATTCAGATTCCTTCTGGGCCGGAGAGTTTGTTGGATTGAATAGTGCCTTTGCTCATTTCATTTTATTTTTCTTCGCAGACTATCGTTGGGCTGCTCATACGCGTGGCTTGCTCGTGACGTCGTTCCGCAGTGCTAGTTGTCATTCCTGTTTCTTTGCTTCCGTCAGAGTTCCACTTTCATGGCCTAAAATAAAGAGGGAAAGAAACAGTTAAGGCAACGCTCGCGGCAGAACACCAGGGCCGGCTTGCTAGAAACAGCGTCTCAGCTGAGACTGGGGGAAAGAAAGCACCGCCAAAGCCAGCGCACGAGCTGAGCGAGACTGAAACAGCGTCTCAAGACGCTCGCACACCCCAGCCTTTGCAATGCTTCCCTTCACCAAGCCTCTGCTGAGACGCTGTTCTAGCAAGCCGGCCCAACATCTCACACTATAAACTTTCTTTTTTCTTTTTTTGTGCATCGCATAACGACAAAAAACGAGCCCGAAAATGAAGCGAAAATCGAAACTTGCGGAAAGAGTTCCACATAATTTTTTTTATAGCGCATTAGGCTTGAATATTTACCAAACATAAATCGCGAATACGCCGTCAACGAAACCATATTTGCAATTTACGTCCAGCAATACCCTCGTTCTTTGGAAAACAGCAGTTTTCACATCTTCCGATTTCCGTTCAATTTCCCGTTGCTACTGCCCACAAATGTTGCAGCATTTTTTTTTTTTTTTTACTATTTGGTCTGGTTTTGAGTGCATTTTGTTCTGAAGCTCTTCCTTCTTTTTTTTTGGGGGGGGGGGGGCGTAATGAGAGTGAGTATTTGTACGTGTACGTTTGCGTGTGTTCGGGGGGGGGGGGGGGGGGGGTAGTGCGTGGACCTTTCATCGTTGGCGGTAGTTATAATGGCGACGATGACGTCTTTGTTCTTCCAAAGTTTGGGCTCGCCGCACAATGTGTACGTGTAGGTCGCGAATCGTAGCATCACTATACTATGTTCCCCTTTCAGCTGAGACTGCAGCCAATGCCACACGCACGAGAGATCGAGGTCGTTGTTTTGAAGCGTTCTTCCGCAGAACGAGCACTCGCGCCGAGAATGCACGTCTCAAAGCCAGCAGCGCTGGCTATAGCTCGCGCTTGTAGCTATATGGCTGTCAGAATATAATCCACTCATTTTATATTATTTTTTTTTATTTAGGATGATCTAGATGAAGGGGATTGTCAAGTTGGCGATGTTGCTGATAATAACAACCTGAGATGAAGAGAGATTGGAAACGTCGAAATGTTCTCGAGTGCTCGCGTTGCGTGAAAAACGTATTGCATTGTGCGCGGATGGGGCTTGGCCCAACTGCGGCCGCGTGCACTCTCCCATTAAATCCCTAATTGAGACGAATGGAAGAGCGCGTTGAGCGCAGCCTGGGGAATTCCAGCGGTTCTCAGTCCAGTCAGCGCTCTCCCTCTCCCCTGGATTGCTGTTCGGTTGCTCTAGGCACGACCATCGAATACGTCCAAATTTACGATGTGCGCTGGACGGCGAAAAGAAGTGCAATAAACCGACCCCGGATCATATGAACCCGTACCGTCATCGCCAGGGCACGCGAGGCGGCCATTTCTTTTTTTAGACCTTACGCGGAACCTAGTTGGGGAACGCAAAGCTCGGGTATATTCCCTCCCGCTTCAGTGGAATGCCTGGAGTACCCGTACGCGATGCGACGTTCTTATCGGTTAGTGTGGCTATCTGATTGGCTGCGGATCAGTAACAAGGTGTACTCTGCAGTCCTGCCTTTCTAAAGCTGTGGGCGATTAAGGCAGTACTACAGGCAGCCTTCCTGATACCCGTATACCGAATCAGAAGCTCCTGCGCCTATGTTGCCCCGCGATGCGTCCTCCGCGTGGCCACTGGACTATTTATGAAACCGATAGCCCCTTCCAAATGGTCGAGCAGATTAAAACGTGACCTGGGTTTGGTATTGCCGTGGCATGGCGGAGCGGTATACATTCACGAACTTCTCGGAGCGTATAACTTAGCACACTCTAAAAACAGTTTGTGCGTCTACTTTCACGCACAACACTCGGAGAGCCAATCACCGCAACTGATGGAGGCAGCTCAGCGAATGACAATGCCGAAACATTTGTTTAGACCAAAAAACTCAGCCTGAGTTGTGACATTGCAAAACGTCACGCTTGCATTGCTTAATGTCACAACTCAGATTGCGGTTTTTGGTCTAAACATATGTTTCGGCATTGTCATTCGCTGAGCTGCCTCCGTAAGTTGCGGTGATTGGCTCTCCGAGTGTTGTGCGGGAAAGCAGACGCACGGTTTATCTTTTTTTAGAGTGCATGACCAGATTTCTAGCATACATTAATTAGTAGGGGAGAGCGGTGTACTGTGTAACACTGGCCGGTGGACAACATTGGTCACCAAGGTTTCTAATCAGTCGCGCAAGATTGTTGCAAGCCAGAGACGAAGCAAATAAAACAAAATATGATTTAATTTATGGTTGAAATCACGCGGAGTTTACTACCCTAATCTAAATCAAACCTCTCCCCCCCTCAAAAAAAAAAAGTAATTTTTTTTTTGAGCTTCGAATTTGCATGCAGGGCAGGCGGGGGTGGTAAATAGGTGTGGGTGAGTGTGTATTAGTTGTGTTCGGTGGGGGAAAGTGTTTGTTTGTAGGAGGCGCAGCATGTGTGCTGCCTCCTGGGAGAGGTGCGGGGTGGGTATTGGCAAGAAATATGGCGATATTGGAAACGCATGGGGAGCCCGCATCGGGAGCCAGCTTTTTCTCCGTTCTAGTGAACCGCTCGTCGAATCGGGCATGCATCCCTTATAACGGAGCCCGTTGGAATCATTTCAGTCTCATCGATGCAGATATATGCGACCGAACAATGATGCCTGCTCTTTGAGAACATGGTAGCGGGATGGCCCTTCGTCGATGCACTCTCCTGACTTTGGGTTCGAACCTGAGTTCAAGTCATGCACGATCATCAGTAGACACACGAATAAAACGAGAAATCATTGAGGCAGATCCGATAAGAAGTTATGGCGATCTGTGCGTAAGCGTGGCTTCGATTCATCTAGCGGACAATGAGACCCAGTTCTTCCGAACAGTGGCATGGCAGGGAATTGAAGACAATGTAACCACCTCCGTCTCGAGTTGTAGAATGCCAGGGTATTGGTTGAGTGGCGATGGCGCAGAGTATTTATACCCATATTTTTATGAATAATCAACAGTTGAAGTTAGTGCATTGTGTTGTCCTGTTCTTGCCTCTCGTCCGTGTCTAAAAGCGCTACCATGTTCTCCGAGTTTCAGCACCAACTCGCCCAACAGGCAGCATTGATGACTGCTCTTTTTTTTTTTTTTTTTCACTAAATAAATATGACTTTTTTGCTAAATATTAGCGGTAATCCTTGAAACAAAGACGCCTTTGCCATACTAGCGTGGTAAAGGTAGATGATATCACCGAATGTGACGTGTTTGTGGAGAAACTGCGTACACAAGTGGAGACTGGATTGCGCGAAGCGGCCCCGTGTCGTGCAAGGTAAGCGCCTGAGCGCTCCGTGGATGTCTTATTTGTGTGTGCCATCTTCTGCAGCGTAAATGCGACTTTCTCAGAGCCTGGTTGAGTGTGAGAGGCAATAGAGGGAGGGAGCGTGCGGAAAACGCGGCACTGACACCAGCTCGCGGCAAGGGAGAACCAAACACTCGGAACTATTCTTTAAAGTTTAAACCGTAGTGGCAAAGGAGTCTGCTTTTATTTTTCTCTCTGCTCTTCTGTCGCTCTCTCTCTCGCGCGATCTTTCTTTGGGGAAGCCCGGAGCGGGCTCGTTTCACGGAGCAGAGTGCCGCTGTATGTCTGAACACGTGATGTTTTACCCCCTCCGGCAGTAACACGGAGTCACTCGAAGAAGACGTTCGGCTGGCACTAGTATCCAATCAGGGACGAGCGCTGCACCAGCGCTAGACTGGCAGTCGGCCTGTCGACTTCCGTTGCTGGAACCTAACCGGATGTGGTTAGGTGCCAGCCATACAAAACATTTTGCGTTAAACAAAAATCGCATCTCCACGTGGTGTATGATGTTGATTGGGGTGAAGCTCTGGTGGTGCTGATGATACTGATTTTATTGTTCATAGATAGTGCTGATGGTGCTGATTTTTTTTTTTTATTGCTCATAGGTAGTGCTGAGTTCCGGGTTGCGTTTCGACTTCATTATTACTGCTTTATGGTCGGTGAAATGCAGAGCCAGTGGTTCTTTTAGCGGATCAGCTTGGATCCGCTAGAAGCCGTGGGAACGCATCTCCACCGCTTAAGTCAACGGTCATGTCAGAAAGAGAATGTGTGGTATGAAACGTGGTTATATACGCATTTGAGTATTTGACCGCAGTGCCCTCTCGTCTATAAACGTTGAGCCAATGCATGCAAAGTTTAACGCGATTATATACGCATTTGACCACAGCGCCCTCCCCTGTATAGACGTTGAGCGGCTACATGCAACGTTTCATCCATGACAGACAGATGGGATGGCAATCGATGTGAGCACGGACGCCGGACGGATGGACAAGGCTAGACCCCGGCCGGTTCAGACACTTGCGTTTGACTGCGTTGCGTCGAGAACCGAAAGCGAGTCACCGGCAAATCTGTGCTTCGTATAAAGCGTGGCATCCAATTCAAGGAATCATCTTGGCACGCGATAGAAGCAGCAGGGATGTCCTGGTTTCTCGCTGCCGCGACGCAGTCAAACGCAGTCAAACGCAACTGTCTGAACCAGGCTTAATGCCCGTGTCCCACTAGAGCGACAGACAGAGACAAAAGACAGCGACAAGCCTCAAATCCATGCAGCAAGCTCGCGATGGTGCCTTTGGCAGGCGTTTAGTCGTTCGGTGCTCGGGAAGTAAGCACGAGCGATTGCAAGTCTGCCAAAGATGCCCTCGCGTGCGTGATGCTCGTGTTTGAGCATAGCCTCCATTATTATAAAAAACTTCTCAAATCGCGAAAGACTCTGGTTTGAGGCTTGTCGCTGTCGCTTGTTTCTGTCTGTCGCTCTAGTGGGACACGGGCATTTTCGCCCCTAAAATAATAAAACTAAACGTGGCTAGTCACGCAAACTTTTTCTTTAATGTTTATGCAGTGACAGGACTTCTGGTACAAGTTCGTCCAGTATCGTCTTTTTAAAAAAGGTAATTATAGAAAATGACATTTATAATGTAGCCACCAAGCACCGATGCCAAATCGTCGGCTAATAACGTGTTTCCTGCCGAGAAACCGTATGATTCACGGCAGCAGGCAGAATAAAGCTTACTATGGTGACGTTCCACTGCTCTGCACTCTACGTTCGAAGTCAGTCCAATAACGTCGATTGCTGTCTCGACAGCATATTCGCCCTTTTATGGATAGACGTCGGAGTGACGAGACTTGAAGTATTAAAGGGCGCCTGAAAAGACAAAAAAAAAAAAAACTGTATTTTTTTTAACAGTCCGATTGGGACACGCGTGTAAAAAAATAAAATTTCTGCGAGAAATATTGACAGCGAGAGATTTATTAGAAATTCTGCGCGCAAAGTCCATGACATCTCGGAATGGTCATTCGCTCAATGAGATGGTAATTCGCTCTTTCCACCTCAACGTGAAGGCGAACCCGATCCCCCTCTCCTCCACGCGCCCGAAATGGTGAAAGAGAAAACAAGTGGACTATGTACGTATACCGACTAAATCGCGTCTCGCGCCGTCAATATGCTCCAATTGTTTTTTTGTGTTTTTTTTTTTTCTGCGTTAATTTAATTTTTAGACACGCGTGTCCCAACCAAACTGTTAATTTTTTTTTTTTTTTTTTTAAAGCACCGCGGGTTATATGGCAGGAATCCCGTGAGAGTTCCTTCTCGGTTGGGAGCTTAGAGCACATAACAAACCGCTCGCTGAAGACTGTGGTTCTCCTTAGGGCCACTGCCTTTGGGAGTACCACGGTCGCGGCGAGACGCTCTACCGCGAAGCGGGTTCGTGCTCGCGTGGCATGCTGCTCGTCGAGCGCAATGAGACACCAGTCACGTTGGTAACGGTGATAAACTCTGTTTATTTACAATCCAAAACAAATAACAAAAAGACAGCGGCAATCAGCTGGTGAACGCCGTCGGTGTGGAGATCGCCCACGGCCGAGCGGTCGTTCACAAAGATACAAAGGACGGGGTAAACGCTCACCGATGCGCCGGACGGTTCCCCGTTGTCGCCGCCGCCGAAATCCCAGGAAGAAGAGAAGCCAGCTCCCGCTGTCCGCTGGTTTTATGATAACAGCGGGGGCGAAGTGGCCAATCAAGGAGCGACACGTCGATCTCCTTTGTGCGGGGGTTCGTTACGGAAATCGCCCCAAAGGGGGAGAGGAGGAAGCCACTCACAGTGGTAAGCAGCGCCACCTCTCGCTACGTCAGCGCGGCCGCCACGGCGCGCCAAAACGCCGACGCGACAGAATGTTGAGGGATCACAATCCCCACACTCCCCCCTCCTTAGCCAATAGTCACCCGCAAACGGGTAGACCGACACAAACAAACACACAACACTAACTAAAATAATAAAAAAATAAAAAGGCCGCCAGTGGCCACGATGCCCGGGACAACCCCCACAGTCTCTTACGGCCACGTTGTCGCCCAGATTGTCCAGCAGGCCGCCACGAGCATCACGTACTTGGGGCTGAACTGGTAGCAGTGAACGGGGTCCGTGTGATCGCAGTTGAGCACCACCGTCCGCAGACCCCCCCAGGCCCTCCGCTGTGCTCCACACGTGCACACGGCCGTCCGTCGACCCGCTGAAGACGGAACTGCGAGTCAGGGCTGAAGGAGGCAACCAGGAGTACCACCTGGAAGGCGTCGATGAGGTGGATGACCGCCCCGTTCAGAGTCGCACTCCTTGTCCCGGGGCAGCTTGAACGTGTTGAGGGGGCCCCTGTCGAAGGCGCGCAGGTCGTAGAGCTCGACCGGCTCCAAGTAGAGCCGCACGGCGAAGATGAGGCCCTCCGGGTCGAATTTGCCCACGGGGCGTCCCGTCAGGTGCATCACCCCCTGGCAGTTGGGAGCGCACAGGTCCCACAGCCGCAGGGACTTGTCACGGGACGAACGGGAACAGCTGGTCCCTGGTCGGCGAGCTTTCCGACCTTGGCGGGGGTCCCGAAGGCCCACGAAAACAACGGGTTGCTGGTTTGGCCCACGGCCGGCTGGGGTAGCGGGGCTGCCTGACGAGTCACGCGCAGCCGTGGTCCATGAATGCCGCTGGACTGCCGTAGCCAGAATACAGCAGCTCCCGAACGGCGCGAAGCAAAGGCTGGAGGTCCTCTTCGTAGGTGCGAGACGTACTGCAGTAGAATGACCACTTGGTCTCCGACCGCTTGTGACGACGCTCGCACCGCGCTCTTGCAGTGACGTGTGGCACGCGTGAGCGTAGGTGGCAATAGCGGACCAATGGCCGTTACGCCTACCCTTTCCCTCGGAAGCCGTTGTTTGGGGGATTCCCCTACGGGTTGATCCGGGGAGCGAACGCTGAGGTGACATAGGTCACTGCTTGCCAGTAAACAATGGTGTCTGGCGCGTTCACGAAGGCAGCAGGTGCATTGTGCTTCGCACTTCCCGTAATGTGACATTTCGCCACTTACTGGGGCTGCCTCTACGAAAACTTCGGATAATAGTTCCTCCGTCTACGCAGATTGTAGCGAGACGCCTGTTGTTCATCGTCGGCGTTATCTCGCGTTGCGTGTGCATGTATCTGCCGGGGCTGAGTTTGCTCGTTGGCCCCGTTGTCCCTCTCATGGTAGGGTTTCAGATCGCACACATGTACCGGCCCACCGACTTTTCTTGATTGCAAGTTCGTCAGCTTGTACACGAGTGGGGAGAGAATCTCTTGCACTCGGTACGGGCCACACCACTTCGGAGCCAATGCGGCCGAGAAGCCTTTGCTGGCATCACTCAGAACATGGTTCCGCCTGAGGACGAGATCGCCCACTTTGTAGCGGAGATCTCGATGCGAGCGGTCGTACTGAGCTTTTTGTTTCGCTCGCGCTACCCCGAGATTGCGACGTGCCTCTGAGAAGGCTTCCGTCATCCGAGTTTGTAGCTGCCGCGCGTGGTCCGTTTGTGTCGGCTGCGCGTTGTCCACCCCGGCGCTCGCCCCTAGGACACGGTCCATGGGGTTCGGAAGCTCTCTCCCGAATGTCAGGAATGCGGGGGTGAAGCCCGTCGAACGGTTGAGAGTGGTCCGAAGTGCGAACCCAATCTCGGGGATATATGCGTCCCAGTCACGGTGCCTTTCCGCGAAGGCGGCAAGCATTGGTTTGATGTTTCTGTTACATCGCTCCGTGATGTTCGACTGCGGGTGGTACGGCGTGGTTGTTTTGTGCTTTATGCCAAGGGCATTGCACGCGTCCACGAATACCTTCCCGACGAAGTAGCTCGCTCGATCTGTCAAAAGAGCTTCGGGGAATCCAAAACGGGTGAAAACCTCCATGAGCTTCTCCGTGATTGCTCGGGCTGTCAGCGTACGGAGTGGAAAAAGTTCCGTCCATTTGCTGAAGTGGTCAGTGACAACCAGCAGATACTGGTGACCTTTCGGGCTCCTCGGTAGGGGGCCGACCACGTCGCAAGCTGCTAGAGACCATGATTGCTGGCTCGGAATCGGCTGCATTAGGCCCGGCGGTTTGCCGCCTCTCGGTTTGAAGCTTTGGCAGGAGTGGCACGTGCGGGCATAACGGAAAACGTCCCGTTTCATGCCCGGCCAGGTGGCGATGCGGCATAACTTTGAGTAAGTCTTGGAGCCGCTCGCGTGTCCGGCCAAGTGCGAGTCGTGATAGTAGCGCAAAACTGCGTTTCTCAGACTGCGGGGTACCACTACCTTGAACGCCTCGTCGGAGTCGTTGTCGGTGGGTATGTACCTCAGCAAAAGCCCGTCATTGCTCAGCAGATATGAATCCTCCGTGCCCGCACCAATACCAGATACGTCCCGGCACTCGGCGCCTACTACAATACCAGTAGTGTTGCGCCCGGCGGTCGCACCGCCCGACTCCACAGAGTCCGACTCACTCGAGAGTCCGTCGATCACCTTTCGACAAAACGGATCATTCTGCTGCGCTTTCAGAAGCTCTTCTTTGCTGAACACGATTCCCACTGCGCTCACTGCGTCTAGGTGGTTGATCGTCTCGTCCGGGGTGGTCGGTTCTGCCGCCTCCCTTTGGGACTGAGTCACGGCTTCGCCTGGCACTGTGAGTGTCGTTGGCTCGGCCTGGGTCTTTGCGGAAATCTGTGTGCAGTCTACGGGGGCTCGTGACAATGCGTCCGCCACCACGTTTGTGCTGCCTTTCCTGTACCGCACGACGTAGTCGTATTTTTGCAGCATCAAAGCCCATCTTGCCAAGCGACCCGCGGGTTCGCGAAGTCGGGAGAGCCATATTAGGCTTTGGTGATCTGTTTCGATCACGAAAGTGGTCCCGTCGACATAAATGTCGAAACGCCGGAGTGCAAAGACGATGGCCAAGCACTCTTGTTCGCATGTGCTGTAATTCCTTTCAGCTGGCGTCAACGAGCGGCTGGCAAAAGCCACCGGTCGGAGTACACCTTCGTGCTGTTGGAGCAGGACCGCGCCCAAGCCGAGATTGCTGGCATCTGTTTGTATCAGAAAGGGCTTGTTCAAGTCGGGTAGCTTGAGTTCGGCTGTGTCTGCGAGCGCTCGGGAGGTGCGGCGAAAGGCCGCTTCCTGCTCGGGACCCCAGCTCCAACTAACGGACTTTCGCAATAGGCGTGTCAGTGGTGCTTGAAGCGTCGCGCAGTTTGGGATAAATTGGCGATAGAAGTTCACCATTCCCAGGTAGCGGCGGAGGGAGCTTACGTCGGTTGGCGCAGGAAACTCCAGGATTGCCTGTAGTTTGTCGGGATGTGGCGCAATGCGCCCGCGATCGAGTTCAAACCCGAGCAGGGCGATGCGAGTTTCGGCTATTTGAGCCTTTTCGGGGTTCAGGGTCATTCCCGCGGCCTTTAGCCGGTCGAGTACGTCCTCGAGATGACGTAGGTGATCTTCGAAGGTGTTGGAGTAGACGACAATGTCGTCGAGATAGGCCATTGCGTGTTTCCATTTGGCTTCTCCCAGTACTCGGTCGATCAATCGCTGGAACGTCATTGGCGCTCCGCACAGACCGAAGGGCATTCGTGTGAATTCGAAAAGCCCGCGGTGACAACAGAAGGCTGTTTTTGCCTCGTCACCTGGCTCCATCCGAACCTGGAGGTAGCCTCGGCTAGCGTCCAGGGTGGTGAAGTACCGCGCACTGCCCAAGTTGGACAGAATCGAGTCGATGCTCGGTAGCGGGTAAGCGTCCTTTCGTGTGACGTCGTTCAGACGGCGGTAGTCCACGCAAAGACGTGAGCTGCCGTCTTTCTTCGGGACCAACACCACGGGGAACGCCCAGGGGCTGTTAGATCGCCGGACAACTCCGGTGTCGATCATTTCGTCCAGGGCACAGTCGATGGCTTTTCGTTTAGCCAAGCTTACGGGTCGCGCGTTCTGCCTCCTTGGCAGTTCGTCGCCCGTGTCAATGCGATGTCGCACTTCGTTTGTGCAGCCCGGTCGGTCCGTGAACATTGCGTCATAGCGGCGCAACAACGACGACAGTCGGGCTTTCTCTCGCCCTGACACGCTGCATGACTGCGTGAGCAGTGGGTGCGTCATGTCCCCAATGGGGGCGGCGCTCGCTGCCATCGGCGCTGGACTCGGTGTCTTGGGGTCAGTGGCCCGATTTAGGGAGTCCCTCGCTTCCTCTCGGCTGTTCGTTGCTTGCGCCAATGGTGGCGTTGGCGGTACGGCTGGGGGTTCGCAGAAAGGTTTCAGGGGTGCAAACGTGCCCTCCCGATAGCCTGCGCTGCTGACGTCGATTACAATGCCTGTTTTGGCAAGGAAGTCTCTGCCCAAAATAATGGGCACCGATAGGCCAGGGAGATGAACGAAGCGTTGTCGTCTTACTCGATTCTCCCATCTCGCGACCAGCCGCGCGGTACCAGCCGAAAGGGCGGTTCCGCAGGCGAGGCGAAAGGCAGTGCTGCATTCTCGGAGTCGGACAGAATTCTGTCGGAGGTGAGTCAACACTTCGTCGCCGAACAGCGAAGCGCTTGCTCCGGTGTCGAGGAGTGCCTTGAATGCCTTGCCGGCGATCGTTACAGAAATGAACGGGGCCGGTGTGCCGGTCGGGAAGCCTATTCTGTAGGCGGTCGGTAAAAGAGTGGCCATGGGACCCTCTGATTCGTTGTTAGCCACCGGTCCGTCCACCCAGGGTCCGTTTACCGGTGGCTTTGCTCGTTTCCCGCGCGGTGCGAGTCCGTGTTCGGCCGCTCCGGGCACTGGCGAGCGAGATGACCGGGGCGATTGCACCGGAAACACCTTCTGTCGTCGCCTCGCCGGGGGTTCTGCCGTGCGTTTTGGTTTTCGCCGGCTCTGTCGTAGCGTGCATCGGCTCGCTGAGATTGAGGGATCCTTGTTTCCTCCTGCCTCGCAGCCTCGTTGGGGCGCGAGTCGGTGGTTCTGAACTGCGGCGTCGGCCGGCTTGTTCGTCTACCGTAGGAGTACGGGTCGAGCGCACGATCTGAGATTGCGTACGTGTCTCGGCCCCGATCTTCCGCATAGTTTGCGGAATCGTAGCGCCTCGGTGCTCGAGATGGTGTGTCCCGGCTCCACGCGCAGCGCGGTTCGAGGGCCGCTGACGCTGGAGGCGGAGGCCGGTATGCACGGGCAGCGAGAATGTCTCCCTGAAGGCGCCGGGCCTCGGAGGCGAGCTCGTTCAGGTCGCGGAAACGGCTGCCTCGAAGATAGGCAGCGAAAGTCGGGTGGCTTTGGCGTATGACGCGTTCCACTCGCTCTGCATGGGGAGCTGAGGGTTCCGCGAGCTCGAAGAGCTCTTGCATGGCTCGTACGAACTCCAGCAGGGACTCGTCCGGATGCTGGGTTCGCTGCTTCGAGCTCCCGCCGCATCCTTCTCTCGTAGTCGGCGGGAAGGAATTCGCGGCGGAACGCTTCTCGGAACTGATCGAGCGTTCCGGGTTGGTCACCGACAAGTCGGAACCAGCGGGCGGCTTCGTCGACGAGTGCGATTGGCAGGATGCGCTCCAGTACTTCACGATCGGACATTCCCATCGCGCGTTGGTACTTCCGTAAATCCTCAAGGAAGTCCGTAGCGCTCGCTCTGTCTGCGTAACCCCGATAAGTCGGGACGGGAATTCGGACCGGAGGTCGTTGGGTCTGTGGTGCGAGTGTTGTCATTTGCAAGGCACCTGTCAGACTCTCAATCACACGTGCCGCGTTTTCAAGCAAGGTGTGATGAGGCGCCGCAGCGGTTTCTCCGTGGGGAGACCGGTAGGCTTCGCTTTGTGCCGGCGGCGGAGCAGGTGCGTTCAGGGAAGATCCGGGAGTGATGGCGCCCGTCCGCAATGGCGTCGGAGCCACGCTCGGCGCCAGGGGTGCGCCGTAGGGCGCTTCTCGTTGGAGGGTTGGCATTTCGGCTTCCCGTTGAAGTGGGGACCAAGCGAATGCATCGGCCGCGGTCGCCAGCGTGAGCAAATCCGAGAAGTCGGTCTGCATCGCCACGGTAAGCGCTGGTTGCGCGAGGAGTCGTCACTCGGCAGCAGTCGCCACACACAGACGTACCGGAATTCTGGTCGTCAGCCCTTTTGTTGGGCGCCAAAATGTGGTTCTCCTTAGGGCCACTGCCTTTGGGAGTACCACGGTCGCGGCGAGACGCTCTACCGCGAAGCGGGTTCGTGCTCGCGTGGCATGCTGCTCGTCGAGCGCAATGAGACACCAGTCACGTTGGTAACGGTGATAAACTCTGTTTATTTACAATCCAAAACAAATAACAAAAAGACAGCGGCAATCAGCTGGTGAACGCCGTCGGTGTGGAGATCGCCCACGGCCGAGCGGTCGTTCACGAAGATACAAAGGACGGGGTAAACGCTCACCGATGCGCCGGACGGTTCCCCGTTGTCGCCGCCGCCGAAATCCCAGGAAGAAGAGAAGCCAGCTCCCGCTGTCCGCTGGTTTTATGATAACAGCGGGGGCGAAGTGGCCAATCAAGGAGCGACACGTCGATCTCCTTTGTGCGGGGGTTCGTTACGGAAATCGCCCCAAAGGGGGAGAGGAGGAAGCCACTCACAGTGGTAAGCAGCGCCACCTCTCGCTACGTCAGCGCGGCCGCCACGGCGCGCCAAAACACTGACGCGACAGAATGTTGAGGGATCACAATCCCCACAATGTATGTATGTATGTATGTATGTATGTATGTATGTATGTATGTATGTTTGTATGTATGTATGTATGTATGTATGTATGTATGTATGTATGTATGTATGTATGTATGTGTGCATGTATGTATGTATGTGTGTATGTATGTATGCAGGTATGTATGTATGTATGTATGTATGTACGTACGTACGTACGTATGCATGCATGCGGCGATTCCCTTGGAATCAGAAGTCTACTACAAAGACACGACAAAAAAGAAGGTCAGAAAGCGGAGTGTATTCGCTAGTTGAGTTTCAACAATGTACTGCCCACCAGGCCTCGAGTCTCCGCTTCGAGCACTGCACGAACGTGTTCTGCTCGGTAAACCCGAAGGCTTGCACAATGCGAGCGCCGAGGTCTGCTGCTGGTGTAGGTGCCGGTCACTCAAGAACCAAGTGGTGTATAGTTTCTTCCACTTTTCCACAAGCACTGCATGGTGTGTCGGCCAGGTTTCTGTCGTACTTTCGTCGATACAGGCGGTTACGCAAGGCGCCACCTAGGGCCTCAGCGAGGAGCCTGCTGCCCAGCGTATTACCACACCAGAGGATAAATGCAATGGTGGTCTTGAAAAAAGCGTAAAGGTGCATGCTTGAGTGTTCTTGCATGTGTGCTCTCCACCGGTCCGCCTCGACGGTCTTAATTTGCTCTCTCACCTCGGCAACCCACTCTTTCTTTGTCGGAGGCTCGTCAGACATTGAGAAAGCCCCGTACTTCGTCCCCAGCCCAGCAACCAGCAATCTCCATTTACGTGTCGCGATCGGGCGTAGTATTCCAGCTTGCTGCTGGCCTCCCGTGCCTCAAAAGAGGACCAGCCAAGGTCTCCTTGGACCATTTCGTTTGCGACTCTTCCATGGCATCCTAGTGCCTGGCGTCCGATTTCCCTTTGGCGCCGCTCAAGGTATTCTCGGATCTCTCTGGGGGCACATGTAACGGCATTGGCGAAAGTCAAGCCTGGTACACCGACAACTTTCCAAAGTTTGCGGGTTATTATGTACCGATAGCAGCACCAAATGCTCTTTCGACGCAGCACGTTTCGCTTCCTCAGCGCTGACGCCTTGAGATTTTCACGGTGCTCTGCCAGGTAATCTTCTGCCCTGGTCAGGGTCACTCCAAGGTATCTGTATCGGCTACTAACAGGGAGCGCAGTGTTCTGGACGGTGAGGGATTCAAAGCCCTCGCCCTGCCCGGAGAAAGGCACCACGGCCGATTTGTTGGCATTGAATTGCAGTCGAAGCCGAAACGCTCCCGCTTTGCAGGCAATCATCAGTTTCTTCATGACTGACACGTTGTTGCCCATCAGTACTAGATCATCTGCGAAAGCGAGCCCGGGGAGTCACCATTCGACCATGTCTCCGTGTTGCATGTGTCGCAGTTCTCTTTCGCATAAAGACGACACCAAGCGGCGAAAGCACGAAGTGCTATTTGTTTCCGGATGAGGAGCTGCGCTACCTCTCGTGCTTCTTCCCCGACTGAGATGAGTGGTGGAGGACACAGGAGAAGTAGCGCAACACCCTACTGAGCACCAACTGTAGTTCAAGCTTTCGCCACTGCGCTCAAGCGCAGAACTCAATAAGAGTTCTGCGCCAGAGCAGAACTCGCCTTGAAAAAAGGTTCATTCAAGTATGTACTTTGTTAGAACGAACGTATGTATAAGCGTTGTTCTCCGTCTTCAAAGGCATGATCGACAACCAGTTCACCCGTAACCTAGAGTCAATAAATCTTTCCAGAGTACCGCATTCCTCTATTAGGCATTCGCTCGAATCGGAGAACCAATACACCCTTCTCGAAAGTCCGCGCCATCGCCTTTCCGCGACTGCTTGATCACGCACTTTGAGCCCTTATTGGGCACGAGTGTGACGTCATCGTTCGGCGAGGACTCGGATCCAATCAGACACTTCGTGTCCCAGCAATGGCGATCGCCAATGTTGCTCGACGGACTTTTGAAAAGCGTCTATTGCCGATTAGAATTCTCTGGCTGCCCGACATCTCGGGCATCCTGAAGCCAGGTGAAGGAGTAAAAACTCGCTTTGCTTAAACACTTCGTCAAACGTAATGGAAATACGATAGCCCTTGATATGTATGTACCCTTACAAAAAGGCCATATAGAGACGTATATTTAGAAACAAAAATCCGGATATTATTATATGACAGATTGTGCAGATATGGCCAGATAAACATATAGGGTTCAAATATGTGGCCCTTATATGTGCATCTGACCATATCTTCCCAATTTTTTATATGCGCATATATGCACTATTTCATATAATAGCATATCAGGACCTGACAAATATTTATGAGACCCATATATGGCAATCTTATATGTGATGCTACTTGCCATTCTCTAGCTATCTAAAAAAACATATGCCTTTTCCGATCACAGAAATTGTAATAAAGATGTATATTTTGTAGACTGGCGTAGAAACTGTCTGCCCACATAGAAGACTGCCCTATATAGGCAATATCTTGTATATGGTTACTCCCACCTAAAACCTGGGAAAAAAATACACTTAAATTTTGTCCGTGCTTCTATACGTCGTTTTACCTTAAAGGAATGCTGAAAAGAAATTTGGATTTCGCAAAATAGGGCTGCAGAAGCGTTGAACGGGACGCTATGAACTCCAAAACATCACTCATATATCGGTAGCCCAAACGGATGGCCGTAATTTCGGAAATGAAGGGCGCGATCAAGCGAGGACTCTGACGTCACGATCCTCCAGGAACAGTTGAGAATGAGGGGAAGCGGCCTCCCTTCTCTCCTCCTCACTTCGGTTCACCTGCTTGTGGGGACGAGGCGAAGAGGAGAGGGAATGAGAACCGTGACGTCACACGTCTCGTCAGCCTCGTCGGCCGTGTTCAATCGCGCACCTCTTTTCCAAAAATACGGTCATCCGTCAGGGATATCGCTGTATGAGTGATGTTTTTGTGTTTTGCAGCATCCCGCCTATCGCCCTAGCCTTCTGTTGTGAGCTCCAAATTGCGGTTCAGCATTTGCTTTAAGTCCAGACGCATCCGAAGCTACGGGCTGATGTTCGTCACGTTTCTGCACGTGTTTTATCATCATTGAACCAATACTAAACAAAAAAACTTTCAGACTTTCCACTCTGGTGAAGAAGGAAGACCAGCGGAGCTGTACAATGGAAAATGATGGCCGGCCGCTAGTCGGCAAGCCAGAGTGGAAAAGCTGCCGCCATCTATGAGCGACGGTGGCAACCAGATACGTGGCTTGCCGCCGTCGCTCATAGATGGCGGTAGGTATCCAGAGTTCGGTGTCTTCATTTCTTTGCGGCGGACACGATCCTGGGGAAACTAGCCCTTAACAGCTCCGCCGTAAAAAGTCTAGGGACTTGCGCTTTTGAGGCTGCTTGGTTGGTTCCATTAGCCTGTAGAGTCGGCTGCGTGTGAACTTAAGTTCAAACTAAAGTATGGGAGCCAAGTCATTAATTATTGCACTTATTACACATACCTTCAAGATATTGCCTGTCTTTTTCCTACGCAAAAAGTCACACTCTAGAAAAACCCCAACGCCCACACCCTTCGTCAAAAATCACAACGCTGTTACCGCCAATTTTAAATAAAAGTAACGCAAAGGTAACGGGCGTTACTTTCTTATTGGTAACGGTAACGCATTCTTTTATTTTGCAATAACGAGGAACGTATTACAGCCAATCTGTATGTGTCTAGGGTTCCATGCATTTTTTGTATCCGTGTGATGAAGCACAATTGCATGTAAAAACGCTCCCTTGTATGAAAGGCATATGCGCCCCGTCACCTCTATGATGCTTTTTGATCAATAAAGACTGTCGAAACGTGTGATAAAGGACATACATCCGAGAACAATGGGCCTTCTCCAGCTCGAGTCGGGTGACGTCACTGCTTTACATATATAAAAGCAAAAGCTTTTATATGTGTAAAGCACTATATGTATAGATTAATCTTGAGCATAGAATCTCACCAACGTTGTAATAGAACCCATTAGTGCATATCATAGAGATTGAAAAGCAATCGTCACTACCGTTTCAAAGTAATGTATATATACTGTAAATAAACATTTGGTGAAGTGCTTTTGTGTGTCGCTTGGTGAATTATTTGTGGTGTTGCTCTATACCCCATGTCCCAAATAGCGGCCAGGCCCTTCAAAACGACCGCAAAAATCGGTTTCTTAACCTATCGCGTTCCGATTTTGTACAACGTTGGTCGCTCTTTGCGAATTTTATAGAAACAAAATGTACCACCTGTGGGCAACGCTGTACGAAATTGGAGCGTGATAGGTTAAGAAACCGATTTTTCGCGGTTGATTTAAAGAGCCCGGCCGCTATTTGGGGCACGCGGAAGAGCTTCGCTAGTCAACCACGTTCACAGAGTGGAATAACTCACAATTTTCGGTTACTTTTTGTTCGGTAACGCCTACAACACTGGCCTTGAGTCACCTCCGTGGTCGATCCAAGCAGTTTTGTCACAGGCTTGCTTGCCAGCCTCGTCGTTGAAGTCATTTGTCTTTCCCATGGCTCCCCTGTGCAGTTCTTTGTTCAAAGTTCCCCAATGCTTCTCGCCGGTTTTCGTTTCTCTGTCAATGCTTTGTCGTTGACTTTTCTCGGACAACGTACTACTGCCTTTTTTTCTTTTCGTGGATCGATACATCGTTCCACCCTCAACTCTCAAGATGAAAGCCTCCCTCTCCGTGGGCAGTCGTTCAAGGTCCCCAACACATTCCTCGTGGTCAACGCGTCAGGCACACGCACGCACGTACAGGCAGCACTGTTCGCCAGAAGTAATATAAAACGTCGAAGTCACAACTGCTCCCCGGACGTGATGAAATAAACGCATGAAATGAAATGTTAAATAAATAACATAGAAGTCAAAATACAAATGCTAAGTAATCGCGCGTCTTTATGGCCCTTGCATAAACATAGGCAAGAAGGTATGCTGCTCACTCCTGTAACGTTTGTCCCGCTCCCGCTTTATGAAACAAACCGTTGGCGAGCGCCTGTCGGGAGCAGACTTGTACGTAGTTCAACTCCTCTACTCTAGTTACCGTAGTTTAACTACATTTCTAAGTAGTATTAACTTCAAACTAATATTTTTATTACGGTAATTAGTAGTTTACTTTAATTACTTTTTTCAAGTAACTTCTACTCAAATTACAAATCACTTTCCAATCGTAATGGTAGTTGTGCTTATCAACAAACATTCTTGCACAAAAAGATACAGGATCGTGGAAGATCAGCTGATATTTGCAAAGAGGGGGAAGCATGTGGCGTAGGCAGGGGGTTGGACGGTCCGAAACCCCCTAAAATTTTCACGACCCCCCCCACACACACTGTAACAACCCTGCTACGAGGCGCGGGGAGCGGACAGACATGTCGCATGTGAACCCGAATAACTGCTGGACTAACTTCGAAGACGGACGTTTCTTTGTGTCCCGAAGCTGGAGGAGCCTTGCAGCATTTGAAGAAAGAGCTTGTCCTTGCTTCTACCCAACGTAGGAACTCGTGCCCACTACAGGAAGTGTACACATGCGTCCTCACTCAGAGGAGGCAACAAAATGCAGCACCCGCTCTGGAGCTCACCTGGTGTTCCCGTAGTGTGTGCTGTACTTGAAGAATCACGTGCTAAAGGGCAACGTAAAGGTAACTCCTTTGCGTTGCCTTTCCTCCCAAAACGCACAATATGCAGGTTTTGCAAGATTCGAAGATCATTCGAGAAATCTTAGTAATTCCCCCACCATTTTAAAAAAAATAAGAAATAAACAAAAAGTGTTGGAAAGTACAATAAGTATATGGTACTTAAAGTACTACTTCATGTAGGTTTCGAAAACTTGTACTTTACTTGAAGTACATCCTCTGAGCCTGTACTTCTACTTTACTAAAGTAGTTTTTCTGGTACTTTCCTAGGACAGTACAACTCCCAAGTTAAAAGTACATTCCCCAAATTTGAAAACGAAAAATGGCGTATCATCATGTGAAAACGCGCTATCGTCTTTCAAAACGTCATCTGGTCATTTCTCCGAGTGAAGTAATAGCGGCTGTAAGACCGACAGAAATAAGTGCCTTATAAGTTGATTGTGTTAAAGAGTTCGTCAGCGAGAGTGAAACAACTACTCTGTGGTGACTTCACTTCATCCAATATTTGCTGCCATTTCCGAAAACAACTGATGCACCTCCGGTTACCCCTAAAGCAATGCATATCAGCTTAAAAAAAAAAACTTTACTTGGGTTGAAAGGGCATCAGGAAAGATTGTGTTAAGATGTACGTGTACATTACGTTGAAAGTACATTTTATTTATAGAAGTTTACCTGAATTACATTGCGCCATGTGTACTTACTACTTTACTTGAAGTACATAACCACTCATTTACTTTGCACTTTACTTCAAGTACTTGTTAGATGTACTTTACGCAACCCTATAAGCAAGCAAACACTATCTGCAAAATCAAGCTCAGGCATAACTGAACCTCAAAGTAGAAATGACACATCCGCCACACCCCACTGACCAAAAACAAAAAAAATTGCAAAACAATTAGGCACGAAAAAGCAGAACCAGCTAATAAAGCATATCTGTGAAAACACAAGCTGCTTTATATTTGTATTTGACTAGCAGAACTTAGCTAACAGTTGGAAACGTATATAAATTCTTATTACAATAAACAATATAAAAGTAACTTTAAAGGTAATTCGCTACTTTTTATGGTAGTTAGTAGTTCACTAAGTTATTTTCCATCTGAGTAATTTTTACTCTACTCAAATTACTTTTGAGGCCAATACTCAATAACTTCACTTAATTACTTCTTTTTGAGTAACTTGTACATGTCCGGTCGGAACAAAACGTCACAACTAGTATTTATACCTGCACTTAACACTTTCGGACGGCGGTTGAATGCTTAAATTGGCACTTAAACGCCCCGAAAATGCGCCGTCGGACGGTGCTCAGAGTAGAGGCCACCGCACGCTAATCCTTCTCACACTTCGCGGAGCGAACCACATGTTTTGATAAAAGTACGCTCTTTTTAAACAACAAAATAACACCAGGCAGAAGGAAATTTAGAATCGAGCATAGCTTAGCAAGAACGCGCTACTAGACAAAGTATGAAAGAGCAGCGAAACATTTAGTAGCAAACAAAAGAAACGTTTGCTCACCGGCGCCTGCACCAGTCGTCAATGGGCTGTCCCAACTTACGGTCGTTGGCAAGACCCTTAGACTCCCAGCTCTCAGTCATCACTTGCTATTCTTGAACACGGTATTCGTTATAGTCCGTTGCAACTCATAAAGGTAGGGCGAAGGAAAGGCAGGCCGGAGAGGAGGAAGCAGACGGAACGCTGGAGAAGAGAGAGGGAAACCTCCTCCTCTCTTTAGCGTTCCGTCTGCTTCCTCCTCCACGGCCTTTCTTTCCCTCGCCCTACCCTCTTGAGTTGCAACGGACTATAGAAAGGTATCTAAAATATCTGCTAAAACGGTTAAAACGCTCGAGATTTCCGAAGCCTCCGGAGCCCCAGCGGAAGTTGATTGCAACCTCGAGGGGCTTGCACAGTCTTCTATAAGAGTCTTGTTTTTGTTTGAAAACGAAACCAGGTCTGGTGATGAAAAAACTCGTTTTATTGCAAACCACTACTATATTATTAATAGTGATGGTGCTCTAATAATACCATAAAAAATGAAGACATAGTTAGTTTTATACAAACTTTAACCGAAACTGTCTTGACTCCTTCGTCGTATTTGCGTGTGCACTGTGCGGTGCGGTATGCGCGTATGTGCGTGCGTGTGTACATCTGTGCTTGTGCGTTCGTTTGCGTCTGAGGTGTGCGCGTGTGTGAGTGTTTGTGATCGCGCGAGATGTGACTGTCAAATGAATGAACTGTCAAATTACGAACTGTCAAATGAATTAATTTGAAGCGGGTGTGCTGATAACAAATCTTGGTGACCACTTGCCAATTTTTTTTTTTTCACACGTCATTCCACGCAGCACGAACGGCCCTCGAAATGCACACCCATTACGTACAGATCCATGAATGAGGCTAATTTCATGTTGTTCCAAAGGTTAGTGGAAGAAACAATCTGGAATGATGTTCTTCAATTGGTCAAACCTATTTATCCTATAAAATCAGTTGCCCATCTTATTAGCCACCCACTCTCACATATATGTAATCTGGTATATTTCCTGATAAAATAAAAATTTCGAGTGCATCAGTAATACATAAAGGAGGTGATGAAAATGACCTAAACATGTATGGACCAACTTCTGTCTTTTCAATTTTTTTTCGAAACCCATTGAGCAAGCTATTAGTGTGCGTTTTTTTTTAATTACTTTAAATAAACAAATGCTATAACAAAACAATAGTACGGCTTTCAGAAGCAAAAGTAGACTGAATTAGCGCTACTAAACATTAACAATAAAATAATGATTGACAATTTTATACAAAAGCTGTACACCGTAGGAGTGTTTCTTCACTTTTAAAAAAAGCTTTCGATTCGATCAAGCATGACATACTGTTTGGTAAACTATCGAAGTATGGAAAAAGAAGAAATTTTCTTAATCTAATAGAAAGTTATTTTACAAATCATTCACAATATACAGATATATTACAGCATACCACTTACTCCACATATAATTCTATATGCGGATGACACAAACATTATTTTTTGATGGAAAACACTTAGAAACGCTCGAGCGAAAAACCAATTTATGGCTGGCAAATTTATCATTTTGGCTCAGCGGAAAGAAGCCAGAATTAAACACGAAAAAAAAAGTATATTATCTTTTGTTCGCGTAACAAATCTATTCAACGGGAAATTCAAATTCAATTTCAAGGAGAAATCATTGAACGTGTAATATCACATAGTTCCTCTGGGTTTCATTTTATAAAAATCTGAGCTGGTCCTTTTATATCGACGGAGTGAAAACTGCTATCTGACAATCTATAAAAGTCATCTATATACTTAAAAATGTACTACCTTAGTATATATTAAAAAAAAACAGTTATATTAGACATTAGTTCATTCCCGTCAAAATTATTGCCTTCTTGTATGGGGAACTACTGCAAAAAATATAGAATCCCTGCACATACTCCAAAAGAAGGTTCAGCGTTTAGTCGAAAATGTTCCTTTCCGAAGTCGCTCTGCACCACTTTTTTTTATAAAATGCCAGATATTAACAATTCAAACGGTTATCAAAAAAGAAATTGACCCAAGTCATTTATGATCAAATCAAGTTTGAACTGACTGCTTTCTTACAAAAATATATTTTCAAAGATCACCCATACGCTTTTCGGCATACCGGATATACAACCGAAAAAATTCGCACAAACAATGGCATGCCGAAACACAATTACCAAATATCCGACCTTTTTAAAAATTTAAAAGTTAAGCTGGACACCTCATATAAATAAAATGCATGCAATCATATCAAGATCTATGGGTATTTTATACAAAATTAGATTGCTGGTTCCATGCTGGTTAAAACGTCAGTTGTACTATACTTTAGTGTACTCTCATCTCCATTACTGCTTATTAGTTTGGGGTTCAACAACTAAAACAAATATTGATAGGTTGTTTCTTTTGCAAAAAAAAGCAATACGTTGTATAGAAAACCTTCAGCATACTAATCACACAGCACAGATATTTTTTAAATACAGTTTGCTTAGCATTAGTCAGCTATTCCTTCTTAAACTTTCAATGTATATCTATAACGAATAATCAGTGACCCCACCCGTTCTTTTGACGCACTTCTTCCTAGTAATGCACGATACAATCTTCGACGTGGCTCCTATAGAATAACTTGGTCTAGAACGAATTATGGACATCACCAATTAGCATACTTAATACCTGATTTCTTAAATAAACATCCCGCTGTTAGAGAAATAATCTCAGATTGTGTATTAAAAGACAGCTTTAAAATTAGTATAAAGCGGTACCTTCTGTCATGTTACGTTTAGTAAATAATTTTAGATTGTATTTTCATTGCGTAGGAGTTGTATTACCTGTTTCATTTATTTCCAAAGTGTTAAGTGCACTAACGATTGTATAAGCTCTGTACAAAATATGCTGTGTTGATTGTTGTTGATGTGCTATTGTATCCTCTTGTACTTCTTTAATGTTTATTGTTTTTGTTTTCGCCTGCTGAGCATTGTAAACGGGTGATAGGGCCCACGTCAGGCAGAGTTAATCTGCCGTTTGCCCTGTTACCCTAGACCTAGTGTCTAAATAAAACCCATTCAATTCAATTCAATTCTTCTAAACAATCACCCTCATATCATGACCATTATTGAAGAGAGTGTGTTTTAGGAAGAACATGAATACGTACTTTCTGTCGCTGATTTTTTACACGAAGTGATTCTTTAACACTTTATGCGTGACTATCTGTTAAAGAAATAAAAAAAATAATAAACGAACTTTTAATATATCGCGTGATGGAATGCAGTAGGATTGACTGTGAAGCGTTGCAGTGCTTTTTGTGTTAAGAATGTGATGGCGAAACTTACGACTGTGTAACAGTAAATAGATTATTATTATTATTATTATTATTATTATTATTATTATTATTATTATTATTATTATTATTATTATTATTATTATTATTTTCGTTGTTGGTATTATTATTGAAACATGCGAGCGTGAAGGTCCAATGATTCTTCCTGGACTCTACAATAAACACTGGTTAATTGATTATGAACGAGGATGTATATTTTTTTGTAATCTTCAAGAAACTTGAGAATGCAAAAGTAAATATATTACATAATTGATAAAGAAACAATCTTATTGATGTATTTGTTAAATGCTCCAGACTAAAATACGCGAGCCATAGTTACGAGTCCATGCTTGTAAGTCTCTAATCAAATCACTGTCAAAAACAGATGAAGTTGTTTGTTGTTGTTGTTGTTGTTTTGCAGAAAATATAGATGGACATATAGATATAGCACCGATTAAAATATAAAAATTGAAAACGCGATTTAGGAATTGAAATTTGTGATTGAAAATTGTCAGTGAGTCTTTTTTTACGATAATTGGTTGGACAACAAATATTTGGCATTATATTTTTCATTAAAAAGTGCACTCTCCGTCTCGAGTAAAGGATGTATAATATTTTCATTTAAGGCTAAATAGGGAAAAAGGTTGCCCCTTAAAGAACTGTATGCATATAGCCATATACGGCTAAATATGGGAAAAGCGCGCAATATAAGGGACTACATGTATTCATATATGGCAGCATTAGGCACCATATATGGGTATATTTGTTGCCATACCTCGTCAGATATGGCGTCTCGTTGCCATATATGCCCCTATTTGTTTCCTTATATGGCACTATACTGGTTTATATATTTTCCTTATAAGAATATACATATACAGCCGCATATGAAGATATCTGGCCCATATGACATTTTTAAGGGTATGTATGTATGTATGTATGTATGTATGTATAAATGAATGTATGTAGGTTTATATGCACATACACGCGTGACATGTATGTGCGTGTGTTTGTATGCATGTGCGTACGTGTGTGTGTGTGTGTGTGTGTTTTAACGAGCCGTAGTTGTTATCGGAATGATATGCAATGTGCCAAGTTGTGAACGAAATAAACACGAACGAGCAAGGTTCGTTTAGGGTTCCCACATGAAGCTATCGCTTTCAAAAGCGGAATTCATGCTTTACTGCGTGACGCGCGCCTTAGGAAGCAAAGGGCAGACACTGAAAGACGCCATTCTGGGCTTCCCCCGCGAGACGTGCTTCGCCATGCGTCTTGGTTGTCACTACTTCTGGAAAAAAAGGTATAGAGAGACTATACCACACCGGCCACATACACGGTTATGGCTGTCAGTGAATACACGTATAAACCCTAAGGCCGGGGTCACACCGTTCATAGATCATACAAAAGACTGTCTGCAAACATTTGTGGTTCGAATGCCGCGTGTCAAGTTTTCTCCTTGAAGTCGTTACCATGCGGCATCCGAAGCACGGATGTCGCAGTGGCTCGCGTTCGAATCTGTGTGCAGATTGTCTTTTGTATGATGTATAAGTAGTGTGACCCCGGTTTTAGAATAGTCGCCTTCTGCAGGCGACCATCTTTTTTTTGCTAGATTGGGGAACGCGCTTTGAGCATGAGCAGTGGCTCGATCTTGTGCAGAATATCAGAAGCCGTGCATGCGCTCACAGCCCCGCTATTCGGCATTTTTCGGTTGAGTGAATAGCGCTGGAAATGGGTGCATGGGGCGCTCGCAGATGTCATCCTGGCCGCCACATTGGCCAGTATCACTAAATTCGTCCAGACAGCGATGTTCCACAATGTTTATTTTTAACTCGAACGAATTGTCGTTCTCATGTAACAAAAATCTTTTTTGTAACATAAGAACAATCTTTATGAAAGAAAATATTGTGACAAGGGTCCGCCGTTTCAATAATACCTACTGAAAAAAAAAGAAGCAAGGGAAAAAGAGGGAAACCGGATATTAGAAACCCGAAACGCCCGAAAACAAACTAGCAACTCAATCCTCTTACCGCACACGACACAAACAAACGGCTTTGCAAAAACATAGACAAATGAAAATAGAAATAACAAAAAAAAAATACCGGCTTACGTAGAAACGAAAAGCCGTCAAAACGTGTCCGAATCACCGAGAGAGAAAACCGGGATAAATCTTTTCGTCTCTCCAAGGGCTAAAGGCCCGGCAAGCCCTCCAAAAACAACCATTGCATCGGGCGCGAAACACTTCGCCGAAACGGCCTACAAAGCAAAAACGACAGCCGTGAAGATGGTACCCGCTAAACGCTCGAACCATCAACCTAGTGTGCAGATAAAAATAACACAAGAAAATACAAGCAGCAAATTGAAAGCCTCGTAGCTGCTAACAGCGGCAGTAGTCTTACCGTTTTTGCTTTTTTTCCTTTTCTATGCCCTTCTCTCTCTCTCTCTCTCTCTCTCTCTCACTTACTCCTCCTCCCCCTCCTCCTCCTCCCACCCAGAGAGTTTGATCAACACCACTTCATATGCAAAAAGAAGCGCCATCTAGTGTATTCATGATCAACGATCAGATTTCCTCCATATTGGGGGTTCCCGTACCGACGATTTCGCCCGAAAAACAATAGTCCCGGCAAAGTGTAAGTCGTAGAACTAAAATATGATCACCTGCTGCAAGTCCAGTGCGAACCCTTCACAGGACGTCTTCGAGAAATACCGTTCATTGACCTGGATGGCCCAGTTCACTGCTTGAGTGACGAGTCTTGCGACCTCGTTGCTGACAATTCCTTTTCCTGAATTTGGCGGCCGTCTTTCTTTTCTTCTTTGATCCGAACTAACCAGCAACCCATTGAGTGTACAAATAAACTGCCCTAATATCATGAAAACCGAGTTAAATGCAGATGCGCCTCGTCCACAACTGGAAGATGTGATAAACCCCCAATATGGCGGCTCCTAATGGCATGATGATGATAGCTGGCAAGGATTTCGCATATGGCCTATAGAGAGACCATACCACACGGGCCACATACACGGTTATGGCTGTCAGTGAATGCACGTATAAACCCTAAGGCCGGGGTCACACCGTTCATAGATCATACAAAAGACAGTCTGCAAACATTTGTGGTTCGAATGCCGCGTGTCAAGTTTTCTCCTTGAAGTCGTTACCATGCGGCATCCGAAGCACGAATGTCGCAATGGCTCGCGTTCGAATCTGTGTGCAGATTGTCTTTTGTATGATGTATAAGTAGTGTGACCCCGGTTTTAGAATAGTCGCCTTCTGCAGGCGACCATCTTTTGTTTGCTAGATTGGGGAACGCGCTTTGAGCATGAGCAGTGGCTCGATCTTGTGCAGAATATCAGAAGCCGTGCATGCGCTCACAGCCCCGCTATTCGGCATTTTTCGGTTGAGTGAATAGCGCTGGAAATGGGTGCATGGGGCGCTCGCAGATGTCATCCTGGCCGCCACATTGGCTAGTATCACTAAATTCGTCCAGACAGCGATGTTTCACAATGTTTATTTTTAACTCGAACGAATTGTCGTTCTCATGTAACAAAAATCTTTTTTGTAACATAAGAACAATCTTTATGAAAGAAAATATTGTGACAAGGGTCCGCCGTTTCAATAATACCTACTGAAAAAAAAAGAAGCAAGGGAAAAAAAGGGAAACCGGATATTAGAAACCCGAAACGCCCGAAAACAAACTAGCGACTCAATCCTCTTACCGCACACGACACAAACAAACGGCTTTGCAAAAACATAGACAAATGAAAATAGAAATAACAAAACAAAAAAATGCCGGCTTACGTAGAAACGAAAAGCCGTCAAAACGTGTCCGAATCACCGAGAGAGAAAACCGGGATAAATCTTTTCGTCTCTCCAAGGGCTAAAGGCCCGGCAAGCCGTCTAAAAACAACCATTGCATCGGGCGCGAAACACTTCGCCGAAACGGCCTACAAAGCAAAAACGACAGCCGTGAAGATGGTACCCGCTAAACGCTCGAACCATCAACCTAGTGTGCAGATAAAAATAACACAAGAAAATACAATCAGCACATTGAAAGCCTCGTAGCTGCTAACAGCGGCAGTAGTCTTACCGTTTTTGCTTTTTTTCCTTTTCTATGACCTTCTCTCTCTCTCTCTCTCTCTCTCTCACTTACTCCTCCTCCCCCTCCTCCTCCTCCCACCCAGAGAGTTGGATCAACACCACTTCATTTAGGGCGTTGGTTTGGTGTTTGTTCGCCTCATCTCCAAACAGAGAGACAAAGAGTTGGAGGACCCACATCCAAACCCTAATTGACCAAAGAACCCACGAAAGTGTTTGCCTCTCTGCTTCCTTCTTTTACCTTTTGTCGCTACTCTTGCGGTTTGAGAGGAGGATGATACCGAAGAGAGCTTCTGCCTCGCAGAAGTCGTGGGGCCTGTGTCGGACATCGAACGACACTCAGCGATCGGTGGAAGAAAGAGTTTTCCCATCAGTAAGTCTTCTGAAAAGGAACAAAAAATGTGTGCACGTTTAGTCGGCGGGAAGTTAGGCAACTCAAATGGGCGTATGGTGTTTCCGCAGCAGAGAAAACTAAACGTAGTCAGCGCAATGCAACTGTTAGCCTGGGGCATTTTATGGTTCCTGTCTGTGCCCTCTCAACCAGAATTATCAATTGCCAGCGACGATTTTGATGGTGTGCGTTAAACGCACGGTGGAAGCTTCGAGTCAGTCCTGACATATACCAACACCGCCAAAAATAACAATCTCACGTCCTTTTTATTTTCATTAATGAAAGTATAATAGAGCCTTTCACAACTTCGGTGCCATCTAATGGCTCAAATAACAGTCTAAATTTGGGTATGCTAAGGGCGGCTATAATCTACTACATTTTAGTCAACGGCGGACGTACGAAAGTTATGGTGTCATTCTCTCTGCAGTTATTTCTCTCTTTTTTCAGTTTTGACAGGGTCAAGAAGTTACCCCTTACGAAAATGGCATATCTGGACTTATATAAAAAAATAGATATGGTTATATAAAAAATTGGGCAGATCTGGCCAAATCAAGTAAATCAGTTTATATAAGCCTTATCAAGCCAGATCTGCCCAATTTTTTATATATCCATATCAGGGCAGATATGTCCCAATCAGGTAAGGCAACCCTGATATTCAGGGTGTTTTTTTTTTTATTCTTGTAGATTTGTTTTAAAAAAAAAGCCATGAAAGCTACACTCATGCGGTTTGTGCGAGTGAGTGCCCAGCGGGACATTATGTGGGTGGCTAATCTTTGCAATAAGTCGGCTAATGACTTCAAATTCACTACTTAATTTTGAAATTAGTGAAAATAGACATATGGTTCCAATTAGAAACTTGCTGAACGTCGTCCAAAATCCCTAAATCAGTCATTTTCCAAAAGACTTTCAGCGCGTGAGAAAGTTACCACTCGTGGAGCAGGTAAGGCTAGCGGTTTCGGTCAGGCGCCCGCGCAATTTTTCCGTCTCTTATCTAGCCACAGCGGTCCACGAGTGGTAACTTCAGCGCACAACTGCGCTTCGCACGCGCTCAAAGTCTTTCTAAAAATTACTGATTTATGGGTTTTGGACGACGCTCAGCAAGTTTCTAATTGAAACCATATGTCTATTTCCACTAATTAAAAGTAAATTAGTGAATTTTAATTAATATGTCAACTTATCGCAAAGATTAGCAAACTATACAATGTCCCCCTGGGCGTATAACTCACTCGCACAAACCGCATAAGTGTAGTTCTCACGGCTTCTTTTAAAACAAATCTGCAATAAAAAAATAAAAAAACACCCGGTATTCAGGCATTGCACGTACGTCACATCATGACGTCGAACACCGGTATCCACCATGCTGGCGGTTGACTCTTCGACCCTGCACAGCGAGAGCAATGGTAAATTGTGCCGCGCTCGGCTGTAGCAATGACCCGGTATCCCGACGATCGTCCGAACGTTTCGTCGGCATGAACCGCGAGACAGAATGTCCGTCAAGTTAGAGAAAGTACGAGCGGCAGGAGAGGGATACGTCCGCGGATTACCGAGTTTGCGGCACGCATCTCATAGCGGCGAGCAACTGCACTTTTCTACCGTTGTTTACGTTCGCGCACGCCTTTGCATCGGCTTTTGCCCATTAGTGGTGTAGATGCCCTTTGCCTTTCGTTACATAACGCCGTTTCCCCGCTTCGAGCGATTGTCGCGCCGCGAACCCGGCGATCGAGCGGCGGCGGCCCCGTGTGCAAGCTAGCCGAGACGCCGCCGTCAGGGGATTGGTTTGTGCCCCCTGCGAGACGGTAACCTTTGCAAGGAGCGAAAGTATGTAGGCAAGCCGGTTAGGAAACATCATAATATAAACCCTGAGCCAATGAGAGTTGTACGTTATTTGATTTATCCTTATCTCAGGGTTTAGATGATGACGGTAACCTAGCGTTGTTTACCAGTATTTCGCAAAATCGTAACAATCTTTCTACAAGCGACTCGTAAAGCCGCTCCTCAAATTTTAGAACGCGCAATTAAGATTTTTTGTTGTTGTTGTTCTTTTTGGCGACACGTCAAAACTTTGTCGGCGGGATATCGTAACTTTCTGCTCGTAGCGCAATCGCACCAATGCCGAAACATTCTGCACAATTATTCTCCCGGCTGCCAGGAGATAGACACGGCCTAATTCTAGAGGTAATCTGGAAGAGTACCTTTAGGAAAACGATCTATTGTCGCGAAGTAGGTTGCAGCGCACTTACGTTGACGAGACGAGACTTGAAAGGTAATCCGAGATAGATGTCGACACGGCCACGGCGGAATCACCACTCAAACACAAAAACGAGAAGGAAGGTGTCCGTGACGATTCTACACGATGTAGCACAAGCTGTCATTTCTAGAACCGACATAAAACGCATCACAAAACTTCTTGGGCTTCTTTGAAGAAATCGCTTGCAGAAGCAGAAATCCGCAGCAGCCATGAAGGGAAAACCACCAAACTAGAATTTTAGATCCCGGCCAACTCATTCTTTTTTTTCTTTTTTTTTCCGAGATTGCCAACGGCTAATGTGTCATACTCGTCACCACGCTTTCAGCTTAGGGAGAGAGAGAGAAAAGGAGAGAAAGAAAGGCGAAAACGGAAGTCCACAAACAAAGCCTTATCTTATGGGGCATCAACGCGCGGGTTGTCACTTGTACCCAAGGTTGATAGTGCAGTGAATGCTATGTGTGGCCTTGGGCTCGAGGCAGGTGCCGTGTTCTGCTTCATCACCAGCTTCTAGACTGTAGTCACGTGACCCTAACCGGAGACACGATTGGCCTGAAACTTGCATAGCGTCTACCCTGCTGTCAATACCGAGTGAACATACAGCTCTATGAAGACCAACTTTTGAACTTCCAAAGAAGCTGTCTATCTCGAAAGTGACCCAAAACGATGCGAGTTTGAAGATACAATGTTTTACGCCGTATAACCCACATCATAATATAAAATGAAGAAATAAGCGCGACCATTTTTTTGCGCACGATGTCGACAAATAAATAAATAAATAAATATGTATATAATATTTTTACCAATAAATTTAAAATTATGTGTACACTGTTAGATTCGCGTTTTTAAATTTCAAATTTTTTTACGAAAGAGTTGCACATAACATACACCATGGACAGCTCGTCTTCCGACTTTCAACACACGATGAATCGCAGACGCTCGCAAGCGGATGGTTACGTTGCTGCGCAAACGGTTTTTGAAAGATGCTGCGTAGGGCGCGCGACACGGCTTCGCAGGCGTTCGAAGGAAAAAGGATTCGGGGCAACGAAGTAGCGTCTTGCATCTTCAGTAAGCTAACGGTTCATGTTTCCCCACTCAATTTAGCGGGGAAACACGAACAAAATTAGTTTCACTGCTAGATTTAGGGGGAAAATGTTCGTCAAGTGACATAGTACCAATTCAATTTCTCGCTAAATTTAGCGGGGCGGTTACTCGATGGCGACGCCGAAACAGCTTGACTCGGATACGGGCGCCTAAGAGCTGCGATCTGAAATCCATTATTTGATTAACTCGCTTTCCGATCTTATAAGCACTTCGTCATAATGTCACACGTCAAACATACAACCAAATTTCATTTGTCTTTCAATCTTCAAAATGCGCAATTGGTTAATTGGTCCAAATACCTGGAATAACTTCACTTTAACCATTTCAACAATAATTTACCAACTATATGAGACTCATGCAATATAGATCAATAAACTAGTGTCTTGGCGAGTACATATTACTTATTGCTTGCACGACCGAAACGGGCCCATATATCATTATCAGGGGCAATATTTGCACGCGTATCCGGCGAGATATACGCACTTATATGGCCGCATCTAGCAGTATTTTCCCACTTATATGGCGATATCTGGGCGTATCTGCTCCCATATATAGCGGTATATTTCCCGATTTGACTACTTATATTATCATATCTGGGCGTATTTAAAATATATCAGGGACATATCTGACATTTTCGTATGGGACCGCTCTTTTTGAGGCGCTTAGTTGCGTAGAGCTCTTGATAAAATTATTTACGTTTTATTACCATGAGCTGTCTAGGGCGTGCCGAAGCTGAGAACCCTTATTTACATCACACCCTCAAAAGCGTAGCGCATAGAAGGTTATACGACTCGTCACGGTGACATCGAACAACAATACAGCGAAATAACGGCTGGAACGTTCAGGCTCATCATCGGTGCCCGTCTTCGAATCGTTGCTTCACCAGCCATCAAAGGCCGTCATTAGCATGTACAGATGACCTACACTTCGATGATGATAGTTACCAAAGCGGCCAGACTGAATTTCGCAAAGGATCTATTCATCATACTCAAGGAGTGACAGTGAGCTTCCGGCCAATTCTGGAAGGCCGACTACAGCGACGCTTTCGGTTGAGCACTTCGCCAACTGCGTGTGTTTTTCTTTTTTTTACATGACATGTTTACCGCTGGAAATGATCGAGTTTCGATCCGCGCATTGGCTGCCTATCGCTTTCGTTATGCAATGGATTTCGTAAGACGACTCAAGCTTCGTTATGCTGCATTCACACTGGCATTCAAGTCGCAACCGCGAAGCTGATCCACTGGTTTTCATCAAGTGTGCGCGAATTTGTATTGCATCTTTAGGCAACCACGTTCACGACCGCTTTGCGGATGCGCTTGAGTCGCCAGTGAAAACGCAGCGTGAAAGAGGCCCTGCAAAGTATAGCGTTATTACAATATTCGCTAGAGGCTCAGGTGGCGCTATATTCAGTTACAGGCTAAGAAAACGTTTCGAGGCAAGGGAAGGCAGGGGAGGAGGAAGCAGACGGAATGCTGGAGAGGAGAGGAAGAAACCTCCTCTTCTCTTCGGCTTTCCGTCCGCTTCCTCTTCTCCAGCCAGAAACCTTTTCCTCAACCTGTCACTGACCATAGTGTGCGTTGCATTTTGAAGCACACAGCAACCAGTTTAGATTTGACTTCCGGTAATGCATTTCCATGGGAAAACGCAAATGCGTTTTCTCTTCACGCTCGATTATAAGAGCAAATATTTCTTAATTTTGTGACAGAATAAAGCGTTTGGAACGTTTTACAATCAGATTTACAAAAAAAGTGTTAGAGCGTTTTTCATTAGAATTCATGGCGTCGAACGCTGCGCTAAAATTGCCCTATACTCATGTATATTACGTGTTGACGTTGCAGACTGCTACTATAGGTCACGTATTTACGCATATAGTCAATGGTATGAAGCTCGAAGAGTGGATCAGCTTGACAAAACACCAAAAGGATGCTAATATATGTCAAATCAAACAATCAAAACAGACAAGAACGAAGCATGGAGTTATAGAACGAAGAACACGTACTGTACTAGTAACGGACTGTGCATTAATAACCAAATAAAGCAGTAACCGAGTGTTGTTGCTCTCAAATAAATACGATTCTCGTTCTTTTTGCTTAAACTGACAGCTTATATGGACAGATGCAGTACAACATAGGCCTGGGCCTCAGTTTTTGCTAGCTTAAATGTCGCTCAATAATTAAAAGAGAAATACATTAACGAAGATAAATTATACTTTTATAATATGAATAAAGCTACGTAGTATCCGTAACGATTAAAGAAAATACGCCGACTTATTTTATTCCCTGGCGAAGAGAAAAATACCACGTACGTTTTCCCATAGGAATACATAAGAAGCCTGGAAATGTAGACTGGTTGATATCTGCTTCAATTTGCAACCGGAAGTCCCGTAGACACTAGCGCCAGCTGAGACTCCAGCGTTTATTGGAATAACTCTATGCTGTAAAGCGTTTCTGCCTATTTTTTTTAATTTCCATCGCGTTCACTCGAACTCTAGCAACACATTAAAATACAATAAAAAAAAGAAATCTGATGTATTTTCAACATAATAGGTTAAAGAAGTCCCAAGTTTTGAGCACGTTTTCCATTGTTGACGACGTCATTGACATTGTTGACGACGTCATTGGTCTGAACCAATAGAGAACCGAAACGCCAGGATCATGCAACAACCATGCGTTATCTTCCTAATTGTTGGAATTACCATCCAGGTATGAAGATGTAAACGCCCCATCGATTTACGGGCGTTCCAAGGAAAAACATTTGAGTGAAAATTACGGGCTTGAAAGTATCAGAAGGGGATCAGGTCGTAATTTTATATCGTCATTAGCAGACGCTCTGGATCTCTCTGTTGTCACTGGACGCTCGTGTTTGACACCGATAGGCGCGGCCTTTGAAGCACCATTTGGTTTCCTTCGTCCTCTTGCAGTGTTAAGGGTCAACCCCACCGTGCATGATGTTTTGGTGTTTTTTTGACGGTTTATAAGTTGCTTTCTATGTACCCTTCAGTTATAAAGTTAATGTCAAATTATAGAACTGTTTTTCAACGATACTTTAATGTCTCGATATTACGATTATTTTTAGTTAGTTCATTAATCAGCTTTTAATAGAACACAGTCTCTAGTATTGAAAAAAAAATATTTCTCGAGTTATAACGTCCCTCCGCCCTCGATATTTTACGTGAGCGTTCGGTTAGATATAACGAATTAAAAAAGTAAGGAACGAACCGTACAGATAATGTATATTTTAAAATAAAAATGAGGTTTAAAATGGTAATATTTATGGTGCTATAAAAACGGAATCACGTCAACTAATCAAAATTACGAGACATTAAATTACGAACCATCCTTCGATCATACATTTTGCCGAACTTCCATATTGATATATTACACGCTGAGACTGTTATTACACCTCAAACTTTTGCCATTCAGTAACGGCAAATTGCAGTTTCTTAATATTAAATACAAATGGCGACACGTGTTCAAGAATAGCTTGATGTGCATTTGCCGTCGTGTGCCGCTTGGAACGCCACGTGAAATACAGAGAAAGCGCCAGATGTGGGGGTGTCAGATGCCTGGATGCCCGCAGTGAGCGAGCCAGAGATGTCAGAACAACAAGCGCGAGGCTGCGGGTGCACCGTGGGGTGCACCACGGCTGCTTTTGCGCGCGTTTTACCGTGCGTCGGTACCGTAGTCGGTACACATGCCTGACGCGATCCAAATGAAATGGGCGCCATGAAAGGAATTCCGTAATTTGGGACTCCGGCACGTATGCAAAAACATTTGAATGTTTTTATCACTTGGAAAACTCATTTTCGCAATCAAACTATGCGTTTCGGAATGGTTCGACTATATTTTGTTTCAAAAACCACCTCGGTGGCTCTTAAGTGGCAATGATATTAAAAGAAAACTCAAAACATTAAAACGTCGCAGTGTCTCTGAGCCAGCGCGCTGGCCCATGAATCCATTCTTGTCGGGTTTAAATACCGGCCGCACTCTCAGAAAACAAGGGTATATTCTTACACCCCTTGTCCCATATACGACATGCCAAAACTTCAGTTCGACGTACAGCGCACTGACGTCAAACAGAGGGTCCCAACTTATACGAGGGGCTTGAGAACGGCGATATATACCTCCTTAAACAGCTAAAGTACGTATCAAAGGCTAAAGGTAAAAAAAAAAAAAAAAAAAACACAGGTTTTGCAGTAGGTCCAAGAAAACCCCGATTGCGTTTTTTGTAGTCAGTCACACGTACATTAGCTATTGTAATAAGTTGTACATCTCGGCTATCAAGCCGCTTGTGAAAGTTGCTACAGTCGTTTCGACGTCCGCGCGCTCTATACGTCGAACTGAATTTTTGGGCCAATCTGTGATTTCGGTTGCACGTCAGCAGATGTCCAGTTAGTCAAAATAAACCCGCAATTTTTTTTTTTTTTTTTATTGGGGCGTGTTAGGTGATTTTTTGTTGGTTTGGCTGGTAAAACCCTAAAACCTGAATATTTGCTTTGCTTTACCTTAGTTCAGAGCGCAGCCAACTCTACGGGCTGATGAAGCCACTGAAGCAGCGCCGGGAGCGCGAGGTCAAGCAGTTCGTTCTCTTTCTGTGCCTGTGCTTTCGGGCTAAACTACAGTCACTAAATAAGCTACGCTTCATACACATCTTGGTGCTTAAAATGATGGTTGTCAGTTACCTGAAGCTTTATCTGAAATTACAGGAAACGCTTTTCCATCCTCCACAAATGTTTATACAGTTCGCGACAAAGCAAATCAATATTACGTGAACTTCTTAACACCGAACCTAATGCTGAGGAAGTCGCACTTTTGAATCATGACGATCGGCAGTTGCGTTTGCTTTGTACTAACGAACAAGATGGCGGCGCCCACAACAATATCGTGAAAAAGAGTGCCGATACTCTAACAGAGCCGTATATGTAGAGAGTTGGGTCAATGGGAGGCGCGGGCAGAGCCAGGGCGAGCGGCAGACTCGGAAAGAGGGCTTGGCATGCTCTCTTGACCAACCAGAAGCCGAAAAGAATCCCCTAGCGGTGGTAGCGAGAAACAGTTCTGATCAAAGGTCTATGTGCCTCCCGGTGAGTGGGTCCCCATTGACATGCGATGTATACGCGTGTAGGTTTTGCCGTTCGTGCTTTTGTTGCGTAAGGAGAAAGTCTAAAAACAAGCATTTTGTGACGTTATCATACGTTAATTATAACTTACCTCGCACAATCGAGAACTCGAAGTCGGCTTCCAGTCAGCCCCTTTTGGTTTGGTCTCCCAGATCTTGTGCCTTGCGCGGTTTTCTTTTCCTTGGCGGGAACCGGTAACATCCTGAACCCCTTTTTCCGCGTTGTTCGAGCACCCAACGGCACTGCAGCCCCCCATTTCGTTTTCTTCTAACGTCTGGCCGAGCGCAGAACGATCATTTTCATCGTCGTCTCTCGCTCCACGCTAGACGGCAAGGCACATCATGGCGGACAACGAAGCTCGGAGTGCGATGCGCACAGTTGGCAGACTGTTTGATCAGTGCTGCCAGACTGGCGGCTGGATCAAAGAACCGCCGAACTCTCCCAGTATAAAAGGCTCTGGGTGCACCACGGCTGCTTTTGCGCGCGTTTTACCGTGCGTCGGTACCGTGGTCGGTACACATACCTGACGCGATTCAAACGAAATGGGCGCCATGAAAGAAATTCCATAATTTGGGACTCCGGCACGTATGCAAAAACATTTGAATGTTTTGTATCACTTGGAAAAATCATTTTCGCAATCAAACTATATGCGTTTCGGAATGGTTCGACTATATTTTGTTACAAAAACCACCTCGGTGGCACTTAAGTGGCAATGATACTAAAACAAAACACAAAACGTTAAAAAGTCGCAGTGTCTCTGAGCCAGCGCGCTGGCCCATGAATCCATTCTTGTCGGGTCTAAATACCGGCCGCACTCTCAGAAAAAAGGGGGTATATTCTTACACCCCTTGTCCCATATACGACAGCCCCAAAACTTCAGTTCGACGTACAGCGCACTGACATCAACAGACGGTCCCAACTTTTACGAGAGGCTCGAGAACGGCGATATATACCTCATTAAACAGCTAAAGTACGTATCAAAGGCTAAAGGTAAAAACAAAACACAGGTTTTGCAGTAGGTCCAAGAAAACCCCGATTGCGTTTTTTGTAGTCAGTAACATGAACATTAGCTATTGTAATAAGTTGTACATCTCGGCTATCAAGCCGCTTGTGAAAGTTGCTACAGTCGTTTCGACGTCCGCGCGCTCTATACGTCGAACTGAATTTTTGGGCCAATCTGTGATTTCGGTTGCACGTCAGCAGATGTCCAGTTAGTCAAAATAAACCCGCAATTTTTTTTTTTATTGGGGCGTGTTAGGTGATTTTTGTTGGTTTGGCTGGTAAACCCTAAAACCTGAAATATTGCTTTGCTTTACCTTATTCAGAGCGCAGCCAACTCTACGGGCTGATGAAGCCACTGAAGCAGCGCCGGGAGCGCGAGGGTCAAGCAGTTCGTTCTCTTTCGGTGCCTGTGCTTTCGGGCTAAACTACAGTCACTAAATAAGCTACGCTTCATACACATCTTGGTGCTTAAAATGATGGTTGTCAGTTACCTGAAGCTTTATCTGAAATTACAGGAAACGCTTTTCCATCCTCCACAAATGTTTATACAGTTCGCGACAAAGCAAATCAATATTACGTGAACTTCTTAACACCGAACCTAATGCTGAGGAAGTCGCACTTTTGAATCATGACGATCGGCAGTTGCGTTTGCTTTGTACTAACGAACAAGATGGCGGCGCCCACAACAATATCGTGAAAAAGAGTGCCGATACTCTAACAGAGCCGTATATGTAGAGAGTTGGGTCAATGGGAGGCGCGGGCAGAGCCAGGGCGAGCGGCAGACTCGGAAAGAGGGCTTGGCATGCTCTCTTGACCAACCAGAAGCCGAAAAGAATCCCCTAGCGGTGGTAGCGAGAAACAGTTCTGATCAAAGGTCTATGTTCGTAAATGGTTTTAATAAGCGCGTAAGAGTGATGTGGAGTAACTCTTTGTGGTTGAAATTAGGGTACACGTGTTGTTTTCATCATGATCATGCAGAAAGATGCAAGAAACAAATGCGCCGCTCAACTCTGTCTTGCTTGGACAGAGTGTGACCGCTCGGACGGCAGATTCCCGGCCCTCGGCGCTTGGCGTACGGATTATGTCGATCGTTCCGCTAGTCGCACTCTTCCACCATCATTTTGGATGAGCGTGATTGAAACATCACGTGTACCATATTTTCAGTCATCGAGAGTTACTCCAATGCAGTTATCAGGTTTGTTTCTCGCGACCACCGCCAGGGTATTATTCCCGGCTTCTGGTTGGTCACATTCAAATGTCTGAAGACGCCCTGGAATACGCCCAGCCCGCTTTCGGCCAATGGCGCCTCCTCATTTGTCTCCTATACTTCCCAACGAATGGCCAAACTCTTTACATATACGGCTCTGTACTCTAAGCGTAGCTCGTTTGGTTTAGCTCACAAACTAAACCAAGGGCCGTGGGGGATAGTAGGCCGAGTGTGTTGTGGCACCGCAGATCAGAGCACGTGCAGAAATGCTCGAGCGCGAGCTCCGTTCAAAGCACGGAGTTCACGCTGCAGAACCTGTAGGGACTAAATCCCCTCGATGTGTTTGCGTTGGTCTTTTAAAGGGACCATGAAGGCAATTTAATTTTTTTTTAAAAAGAAGGTGTTTTCGGAAGCATTGGGGTCCTGGCATGCTACACAATTATTTCTAGAACTTTGTGACTCTTATTCTGTACCTGCAAATAAATCTGCGAAACCGAAACAAACATTCAGATTTCTTCCCTTTTTTCGCCTCTGGAAAGAGAAGTGACGTCAGGGAGCACTGTCGGCATCGGTAGGATTTAGTGCACACTCAGTGTGGTTCCCGTGGTCGCTATTGGCGACGTGCGCGATCGAAAGCGTCGCTTGATCGGCCTTCCACGATTGGCCGAATGCTGGACTATGTCGTCAAGCAAGGATTTTTCATCGACGGAAATAAGAGTGATGTAACAACTCACTTTTGACGGTGTTGGCTAGTGTGGTCTTCAGAGCGCAATAATTTCAAGCTTCCACCCCGTGTAACTACAAACACCATCGAAGTGTTGTTCACAAGGTAAGGACGTCACGAAAGGTAACCATAGGAGGGCGCCACCAAAACATCTCGCCGGCGGTCTGTGAAGAAAACCTGGAAGAAATGGGTCGACAACGCCGCGCTCGACAAACGAGTTCGAGCTCCCGTTCTGCGACCTCACGCCCGACAGAACGGGGAGATGCTGGTAAGGACGCCGAACTCTGGATTGGCGCTTTACGAAGGCGCCCCAGACCTACCACCAGCTCCTCGGTCGCCGCCCAGCAGCGACTCCGGCTGACGTGAAGGTGCTGCCTCAAAGTCTTCTGGTCGGAAATGCAACGAACAATCCCTGACACGCTGTCCACAGCTCTATGCAAGACGACGGCGCGCAACCAAATGCTGCGCATTGCTGCATCGGTCGGCAGTTTATGCAAACTAAACGTCGCCCGATCGACCACAGTCTTTAGCCGACCTTTCGCGCAACCTACTACTGACACATAAACGCGGCATGATTGGTGAGACACCAGTTCGCAAAGCGAACACGAGACGACGCACGAAACCAGAACCAAAAGTCCGCCGCCCCCGGCGCTCGTACCTTTGTCTTCTTTTTCCATGGTTGCTCGATGCTTGTTACGCGCCCGAGGTAGCAGTGCGGGATGCGTTCAACCAGTGACAAACGGAGGGATCGCTTCAGATTATGCTTTTATACACGGTATGAAACCTATTAATTTCCAACTACAACTTTAAAAGATTATCCAACGTTCAAATGAACTTTTTTCATCACATCTCACCACCGAAATCGAAACCAAGAGCGCGTCTATCGTTTGAACCAATCGCCAGACGAGGAGCCCGTTGTCGTCACGCTTCAACGGCGCACTTTAGTTCACCTTTCTGCCGCCTCCTCGGTGGGGTCTCAGGCACCGCTCCCGGCGCTATTATTATGCCCGTGTAAGGTAAAAACAAAACACAGGTTTTGCAGTAGGTCCAAGAAAACCCCGATTGCGTTTTTGTAGTCAGTAACATGAACATTAGCTATTGTAATAAGTTGTACATCTCGGCTATCAAGCCGCTTGTGAAAGTTGCTACAGTCGTTTCGACGTCCGCGCGCTCTATACGTCGAACTGAATTTTTGGGCCAATCTGTGATTTCGGTTGCACGTCAGCAGATGTCCAGTTAGTCAAAATAAACCCGCAATTTTTTTTTTTATTGGGGCGTGTTAGGTGATTTTTTGTTGGTTTGGCTGGTAAAACCCTAAAACCTGAATATTTGCTTTGCTTTACCTTAGTTCAGAGCGCAGCCAACTCTACGGGCTGATGAAGCCACTGAAGCAGCGCCGGGAGCGCGAGGTCAAGCAGTTCGTTCTCTTTCTGTGCCTGTGCTTTCGGGCTAAACTACAGTCACTAAATAAGCTACGCTTCATACACATCTTGGTGCTTAAAATGATGGTTGTCAGTTACCTGAAGCTTTATCTGAAATTACAGGAAACGCTTTTCCGTCCTCCACAAATGTTTATACAGTTCGCGACAAAGCAAATCAATATTACGTGAACTTCTTAACACCGAAACTAATGCTGAGGAAGTTGCACTTTTGAATCATGACGATCGGCAGTTGCGTTTGCTTTGTACTAACGAACAAGATGGCGGCGCCCACAACAATATCGTGGAAAAGAGTGCCGATACTCTAACAGAGCCGTATATGTAGAGAGTTGGGTCAATGGGAGGCGCGGGCAGAGCCAGGGCGAGCGGCAGACTCGGAAAGAGGGCTTGGCATGCTCTCTTGACCAACCAGAAACCGAAAAGAATCCCCTAGCGGTGGTAGCGAGAAGCAGTTCTGATCAAAGGTCTATGTTCGTAAATGGTTTTAATAAGCGCGTAAGAGTGATGTGGAGTAACTCTTTGTGGTTGAAATTAGGGTACACGTGTTGTTTTCATCATGATCATGCAGAAAGATGTAAGAAACAAATGCGCCGCTCAACTCTGTTTTGCTTGGACAGAGTGTGACCGCTCGGACGGCAGATTCCCGGCCCTCGGCGCTTGGCGTACGGATTATGTCGATCGTTCCGCTAGTTGCACTCTTCCACCATCATTTTGGATGAGCGTGATTGAAACATCACGTGTACCATATTTTCAGTCATCGAAAGTTACTCCAATGCAGTTATCAGGTTTGTTTCTCGCGACCACCGCCAGGGTATTATTGCCGGCTTCTGGTTGGTCACATTCGAATTTCTGAAGACGCCCTGGAATACGCCCAGCCCGCTTTCGCCCAATGGCGCCTCCTCATTTGTCTCCTATACTTCCCAACGAATGGCCAAACTCTTTACATATACGGCTCTTTACATATACGGCTCTGTACTCTAAGCGTAGCTCGTTTGGTTTAGCTCACAAACTAAACCAAGGGCCGTGGGGGATAGTAGGCCGAGTGTGTTGTGGCACCGCAGATCAGAGCACGTGCAGAAATGCTCGAGCGCGAGCTCCGTTTAAAGCACGGAGTTCACGCTGCAGAACCTGTAGGGACTAAATCCCCTCGATGTGTTTGCGTTGGTCTTTTAAGTAACGTGAAACCTGCCAGTGCACGAGGCCCGTGTCTCGAGCGGCCCTTGGAGGCAAACGGAGGCGCAGCGCTAAAATGACTGGCCTTGGAAGCGAATGGCCGTTGATCACCCGCTAATGGCAGGTGTTTTGCGCGTTTCCATAACAATGGTTGGCGGTACTTGTAAAACAAAAACGCCTTTATCAAGGGGCTTTAACCGAGACCCTGGGTTCAGTCGCCCATCTGCATCTTACCGTCGTGCGATCGTGTATCACATACCTGCGTGATGCACGTTTAAGACCCCGAGCTAACAGTTGTACTGCACTGGCTAAATTTATAATCTACAACGGGTATTAATGTCACCCTACGGAACTCCTGCTATCTAATAAATTAACAACCAATTTTGAATGCGCCGTTACATTGCATTTTTAATGTATGTTCGCATTTTCGCGTTCTTTTTTTTTTTTTTTCTTGTCTACATCTTTGATTATGGGGCTCTTACTTATGATGAAACAGACTACAGTTGTCGGACTTCAGGAAAAATATTATATAACTGAGAAAATGACACGCTAACAATAAAAAAAAAACATAGGCGCACTCAATAAAAAAAAAATGAAATAATAGAATTGATCATAATTGCGTTTTGAAAGGTTTGAGCGCACCAAAACCTATAAAAGCGAGCTCCGTGCTTTGAACGGTGCGCTTGTTCACTGGAAGAGTAGTTCAGGGCAGCATGCTAGCGCTTGTATGTTCCGCTTCGCTCGCACGATAAAACCAAATACATCACTGCTAATGTATTAAATCAAACAAAGCTTACCTTCTGCATAAAAAAAATTGGGTTGTGTGTATGTTTATACAGCATAGAACTTAGTCTGCCTCAACGGGCTTACCTTCTGCATATGTTCAATGTCCTCAGTTTTCACGTGATTACACACGTGTTTATCATTATTATTTTCGTTTCCCACTGCAATTCAACTCGTGCTCTTTTGTGTGCTACATGTATTAGAGCCCCAGGTAACCCAGGAGCATTCTATTTCGCGGATTGCAAAACAAAACCTATGCTACTTGCCACGTGTGCCACAATCAATACAAAATATTCTAAACTTCACATGTAGCCGCTTGCGTGAACGAACACTGTTGTTTGTCAAGAACAATGCGATTGTATAAAATCACTTGGGGAAGACTCGTTCTAAGCTCGTGACCGTTGGCATGCAGTGAATACTCATAATCGGCGCCGAGATGATTGGTAGCTGTCATCAAGTGGAGTTTTTCTATCAACCCAGAGTTAAAATGTTTCTTTCTTTCTGTTGTAAGCAATCCGGTGACAACTTACACCAAATCTGAGGGTGATAGAGTATTAAAAACATTCAAACCTTACGGCCTGAGCAGTATATGTGTGCAAGCTTTATCTTTCGATGCACCCTTAACTTTCGATACGCTCGACGCTAGTGTAAAATGTAGCGCTGTTTCAGTCTTAATCGGCGTACCATGCGCGTGCTTACACTATATTTTATGCAACGTCAAACTTTACCCGTTTGCATATTTTTCGTTTTCGCACACCACTACCTGCTTGTTCGCATAAGTCACCAAATTAAGACTGATGCATTGCTTGAACTCTGTGCAAAAGCTATCCACAGACCCAAAACCTTTGCCTGGCCAGTCATTGCATTTATCACTGAACTCGGATTAAAATTAATTCTTATCATTTATTGCTGCGAGTTAATTTTTAACCTTGGCATTCTTTTATTATGACTCCCGCACCAGTCCTAGTTTGGGTATACCAAACTCAATCTCTAAACCTGAGTGTCATTTTTGTGTTTTCCAGTCTCGTGGTTTTGGTCAAAATAAACACCCAGCTACCTAAATGAGACACCTGACTTCCGCAAGAAAAATTTAATTTGTTTTGATTTTTTGGGTACTCAATTCCTCAGTCTAGAATTTGGGAAACCCTAGTATATCACGGTCATCACGTTTTCCTGGAAATCCACAAAGAGCCAAACACATGCACGACAAAAGAGCCGGCCCGTCATATAAATCTGATTACATCTAACCAGTGTTGGACAAAATACTCGATAAAAGTATTTAAGTTAAGTTACTAAATACCTGCTTCATAAAGTATTTAAAATACTACTCAAGTTACTTTCACTGCAAAGTATCTTGAGTAGAATACAAATACTTAGAAATGTATTTCAGTTACTTTTGAAGATACTTCCGCATTGCTTAATTTGTATCGACGTCATTGACAACGACAATTATGCAGCTACGCAAATCTGGGTTACCAGAATGGTTTATTAGCACGCAACAACACAAAACGAGAAAAAAAAGTATCATAGGGCTATTTTATGCAGTCCGACTATAAAGTGCAAAATATTGTCACGAATGATAAATGATGAGGTGGCGAATAACTAAAGAAACTAAACGTTTAAGGGGGCGAACTTGTTCCCGAAACAAAATAGAGAAAGGCTAGCGTCGCAGGCGTCGATGTTGGCGAAACAGCAAGATCGACCGCTGGGGCGAGACTGACTTCGGACCCTGTCCGGACCGCCACTCGGAGCACCTTTTTTACCCGCGTGGGTTTCTGGAACATTCGGCGTAGAAAGTTCGGCGCGTAGAACATTCGTAACTCGATCAGACGACAAAATTCTCGAACTTACCAGAATGTCAAGTTGATGAAGGAATAAATAAAAGAGAAGTCGGCTTTCCGGTATCGAACCCGGAGCCGCCGCGCGAGAGCGTCCACGCAAGAGCCAAGCGCGGTTACCATTCGGCCATGCGCTCGCTGGACAACGCGCGTGGCAATATCACTGATAGATGTTACAAAACATTTCTGGGACAACAAGAAAGAGGTCGCTTTAGCTATTGGGGAGGAGATCAGACCGTGGCGCCCCAAGCGGTTAACTTTAGAACTAGATGGATGGGGACAACAAATACAATGGCTCAGCGCTCGGCTGACTTAATCGAACGCGGCGTCAGCGTTCGGCTGGAGTTCGTGTTCTCCGGTGAGGAGAAAGAGAGGCTCTTTTGTTACCACTCCGACCTGCATGTACAATGCAGCATGCACAGTGCCCAGCTCAGCACAAAAGCGCAAGTGGGTCAAGTTCGCATCCCCTGGCAACTGCTTTCGGGGGAGATCCGGCACTTAACGTCACTTCACTAATTTTTTGTATTTTTTCATTACTGTGCCTTGCGCTCTATTAAAAAAGATAACACGAACATGCCCACAAGGCCTGTGGGCATGCGCGCAGGCCTTGTGTTGGGTAAACACCGAGGTGTGGGGGTGACAAACGGGTCAGAGCGCTTCGCCAATAGTGACATCGCTGAATATCACATCCTGCGGCGCACCTTAGACGCATCGTTTAACTGCATATTCCCTATACGGGGAGTTCACTATAAACGAACTTGGGACACGGATATGAGTGAATGAATAACAAAGAGAACCCACATAATAGCCACGGCAGTGGTCGCACCTTCTTCAAGTAGGTTGAGTTCAGAAAATTACTCAACGTCGGGGACACTTTGTTGGCATTTTGAGAGTCATCCAGCTCCTTGTTCGTTTCCTGTACTGTTCTCTGCTTATCAATGTTCGCTTACAGACAGTGTTCGCCAGAGCAATAAGTGCCGGACTGACAACACAAAGAAAAGAAGAAAAAAAAAATTGACGTTTTGCCTTAGTAGGGTCAAATATACAAAAAGCGAAACAAAAATGTCAACTTTTTTGTGTGTGTCCACTTCTCATTTTTTTTTATTTGTTATTTTGTTGACACTCAAGTCTGCATTGTTCTCGTTGGTCGTTTCCCGGTCTGCTTGCGCCTCAGGGTGGCATCCTTACTTCCGTAAAACCACACCTTTTGTTTGAGGATTTTTTTGGGGGAAACTTTAAAGAAACAAAAGGCGCCTTTGGGAAGGCGAGGGGAGAACCTTCATTGTACGAACTTTGGGCTGAAATATGAGTCACAGTCGGCAAAAAAGCGATATTTTCACGAGCTCAGTTAAAGTCACCGTAGCTAATCATTCGGTTGCTCGAAAGAATGTTCACGTTTGCTCGTGCCACGCCCACGCCACTTCATACCGAAAAACTCGGAAAATGGCGGAATGTCAAAAATGTATTTAAGATAATGAGTACAAGATACTCGGAATTGTAATTAAAATAGAGTATTAAATACTCTCCATCAAAGGTATTTGCAAGATACCAAGATACTCCAAAAAGTATTTAAGATACAGTATCTTGAGTAGAGTATTTGAGATAGGCACAAGTCTGCATCTAACATCTGTAATTGGCCTCCGAAATCCCCGCGGGGTGCTAACGGCGCACAGGCATTTTTATATTTTTTAACGCGTCGGTTGTTTTGTTACGCATGTGTCTCGCCATTCGGCTCAGGACGATTTTCGCGTTTTGTTCTAACCACATTTGCTGAAGACGTGAGCTCGAAGCGTAGGCAACTGGCCTGCTTGCACGAGAACTGGCGTAGCCGTGCGCGTTCCAAAGAAAGCCCGTGCAGAGAAAAACAAGCGAAGGACCAGGGATGCCAATTTCAGGATATAGACAAATAAATACCCCACTGTATCGAAGCGCCACCACACCCGATTTATCGCATTGATGCACACGTCTGGAAGGCGATCCCACCGCCATCTGTTGGCTCAGAATCACACTAACCAAGGGTGGGGTTGCACCTTAAGGTGGGCCAGTGGGCCTATATTTGAGAGTGCTTCCAATTGCATCGATCGGGGTCGCATAGTTGATGGGCCGGCCGCGCGTGTAATACAAGGCGCGAGACAGAAACGTCGATCGTCTGCAAACGTTTCCGGCCAGCTATCTTCCTCGCCGCACTACAACGCACGCACTCGGCCCGCCATTAAATTGCGAACGCTCTCCCTGGTTCGCGCTGTTTCCTCTCTTAAATATACGCTCTCTGAGGTTAGCCGGTCGCATTACTTATCCGTACTTCCTAATCAGGAACCGGAGCCTTTAGCATGGGTATGATAAATCCCACCTCTATGCCGCAACGTCGGAAGATTTCTTTTTTTATTTAACTAGGAAAGAGAGAGAAAGACAACTGGCACAAATGACTCTGCCTGTAATTGCAATTCTTAGTTCCTGGCTGGACGTTCTCTTGTTTTTTATTTTTTTATTTTTTTTTTTTCTAGCACTGCGTGTCGTTTTTCGTTTATCCACCGCACTCTCACTTACTCAGCTACAACTTACATCTAGATTTCTTTTCTTTAGCGGTCTTGGATATCACTCTCATCCCCCCCCCCCCCCCTCCCCTGCCCCCTTTCGGAGCCTAGAGTACAAATTACCGCATCCTTCCACCGGCGGCGCGCTTCCTTTACCCCCGGGGCTCCGCAGAATATCGATAAAGAATCCGCGCGGGAATATACCCCCCAAGAAAAAAAAAAAAAATGAAACGCTCGTAAGCCCGACAGAGGCAAATACAGTTCTCGAAGGGAACGCGTAACCAAACGAGTCCGCCACTCTTTTAACAAAGCGGCACTTAGGACACATCACAATCGCGGGACGGACTGCCAAATTTATTCGCAGAGGCAATCGAATTACGCGCTAATTAGAAGGGCTAACGTCACTCTCCGAGCCGGGGTGCGCTGCTCTAACGGCCGAATGGCAGAAGAGTCCTTTTTGGGAACAAGCCAAACGAATCCGCAACGAGACAACGTTTGCCCGACCGGAAGTGTCAACTCCCAAACTGCCGGAGCAGAACGGCGAAAGCATCGCACGGAACGGTGGTGCCATCTCTCGGGGTGTCGACGCAACCGAGCCTCCCCCACCCCAGTGACTCCGATCTATGGCGTGTGTGCGCGCGTGTGCAAGCAGCGTGTGTGTGTGTGTGTGTGTGTGTGTGCGCGCGCGCTTCGTAATGTGTGCGTCCAAAGAGAGGGCCTTCGGCTTCCCGACAGCACCCGACTTTCTCCGCATCTTCGTCCCGCTACATTATTTGCTCCGGTCCCCGCTCTCGCCGCTCCGTCGCTCGTTTGTCTTGTTGTCTGCTCTTCTTTTACTATCCAGAACTTTTTTTACATTGTTTTTCGGTCTTCTTCTTTTTCGTGTGTGTGTGCCTGTGTTCTTCGTTCCTTGGCATTCTCCCATCTTGCGGAAGCCGGAAGAGAAGCAGCCCCAGGAGCAAACCGCAGTACGCCGAAAAGGAAGATGGCGGCGAGTCCGTTACGCCGTCGTCTGCAAAACCATGCGTGGAAAGCAGACGATGATGGAGAGTGGCAGTGTTGACAGCCGAAATCCGAGAGGTCGGACGCGCGATTCGCCCATCTTCGCCGTTTCGGTTTTCCGCCCGCATTTTGTTTTTCTTTGATATTCATTGTTTTTTTAGCGACTATTTTGATATCATTGTTCTTCTCTCGGTGAGCCAGGCATTCTTATGTATATTTCTCCCAGGAAAAGGCAAAGAAATATCCTTTTGTTGGCACTGTCCATTGTGTAATTGTATCCCATGGACGCGGCAACAAGAGAGAATGTCACTTGGGAGATATGATTCCGTTATAAACACTCGATGCTTGGTGAGTCGTGATAGAGGACTCGATATTTTGGGTAGATATCATTCTTTTCTTTGTCTTACCCCCCCCTACTTTGATTCCAAGAGTGCAAGCCTTTTTTGTTTTTCTGGGTTACTTATCCTATTTCCTTCTCTTTACTTAGGTACGTTCTTTTCGAAGACAAGTAGTCGAATGAGTGGCTGGTCGGACGCTTGAAGGGAAAATTGCCGCTTGTGTCTCCGCGAATGATATATCGCCGAGGAATATACGTGCGTGGACATTCTGGATATTTTCAATATTTACCGAATTTCAAGGTGTCGGTCTGGTCGTTTTATTCTTACACGTGCGTGTCTCTCTTCTTCCTATAAAGTATTCCCTCCACTGTATATCAAGCTGTTTCTGTGATCGAGTGTTCTCTCAGCGGACGTATATTAATGATTCTCCCGCGGATAATGTCAGTGTTTAACAAATGATTACGTGCTTCGACCAACGAGAGGAGCTGTTCTGCGGTGAAAGTTCGTCACAGTGCCTATATTAGCCCCGTGCGCGACCGAAAGCGTCGCTGTGGTCGGCCTTCCACGATTGGCCGAACGCTGACTATGGCGTCGGAAAGGGGATTTATCATCGACGGAAATAAGAAGAATGGAAGAACTTTAATTTTGACGGTGTTGGCAGTGTTCCTTTGAGAGCGCAATGATTTCAAGCTTCCACCGTGCTAATAACAAACACCATCGAACTTGTTGTTTGCAAGGTAATGACGTCACAAGGGGGAACCACAGGAGGGCGCCACCAAAACATCTCGCCGCTAATAGAGGGTATTCACTGGACGCCATATTTCAGGGCGATGTTTAGAGCGCATGGTCAGAACGAGCTCACGTTAATAGGCTGCTAAAACCTGCAGTCTTGATGCGGCGGAATGCACGTCGCAAAAGAACTGTGGAAGCTCGCCAGCAGCACGCGCTCAGCAGCCACCGCAGCCAATGGGCATTGGCTGCGCGCGCACGCACGCTCGAGGTATACGAGGTTGTGAAGCGTTGAGGAAGGTCAGATGCTCGCACCGGAGGGGGCACTACACTCTGTTTCACCTTATGTTGTACCGCAGGAAAGGCTACAAGCGCGAGCTCCTTGCTTTAGGGCACATCTCGGCGGCACAAGCTCTCGTGCATTAAGGGCAGCTGTCAACGCTATGAGCTCGCGCTTCTAGCCTTCGCTGCGGTACAACATAAGGTGAAACGGAGTATAGTGAAGCTCCTTCCAGTTCTCACTTCATAAGATCCGCAAAATTAAAAGCTCCGCCTACACAGAAAGAAACTCTTTTGCTCTTGTCTGTCTCGCGATCCGCCAGTTACATCAAATACTTTACTAGGGGGAATACATTCCACTCCTCTCAAATACAATAGCCTCGGCGCGGACAGGTTTTCTGGGCTTGGCGAGAGCCATCAATCGTCGGGGAGGTCAAGGCTATCGGGCGGTAAATGATGATGATGATGATGGTTGTTCTACATACCAAATTCATTGTTGTGGAAATGCTCGAGACACGTGCCGCGCGCCACTTTTAGGAAGAACATGGCGTCTGTGATACCCGAATCATACCCAAATCACACGGCAGCGTAAAGGTACCTTTAGCCCAGGTACCTGCCGTAAAGGGAGCTGGAGATCGTAATCACATGGCGCATAAAGGTCCCTTTCGCTAAAGGAGGTCCTGTGCTAAACGGAGCTCGCCGAGCTCCCTTAACAGCTACAGGGAGTAGCCTCGGACCCACGAACTCAAAATAATATCACAGATATATAAATATATCTTGTTTAATGCATTATAACAAATTGAATATATATAAGTATCAAATTATGAAATGATTGTGAACACAAATGTGATGGAATAATACAATAACGATGAACGCATACTAGCTAGCAGGTAGCAGCGGCGGCACGTGGAAAACAATGTCTGCTACGAACCCGAACGCGATGGACCGCTGCGAGCTCTTTTTAGGGGCGAAGCTCCTTAGGGGCTAGCCATGTCCGTCCGCCGTCCGCCGTCCGCCGTAGGCCGGCGTGGGGTGCTCGTGCTTCTGCTCGTGAGATCACGTGCTCACGAACACGTGAGCACATGCTCACGTGCTTGTGTAGGGCAAAAAAAATTGGAAAAAAAAAGATAAAAAAAATTATGAAAAAAGAAAAAGAAGGAAAAAAAAGAAGAAGAAGAAAACCACACATTCTCCTACTGACATGAATGAAAAGGCTCAAAGAAAAAGAAGAAAAAAAAAGAGTAGGGGGTTCTGAGATGCCATCCCATCTGTCTGCTTAAAAAAAGAAGAAGAAGAAAACCACACATTCTCCTACTGACATGAATGAAAAGGCTCAAAGAAAAAGAAGAAAAAAAAGAGTAGGGGGTTCTGAGATGCCATCCCATCTGTCTGCTTAAAAAAAGAAAAAGAAGAAAACCACACATTCTCCTACTGACATGAATGAAAAGGCTCGGCATGCTGCGGCTCGGCGTCTAGGCAGACAAGCACCACCAGAGCTTCGCCCCAAGCAACATCATTCACCACGTGGAGATGCGGTCAATTTTTTTAGGTTGTAGACGAGTCGCCCGACTCTCCCGCCCAGGTCCCTTTATCTTCGTCGTCGTCCATTCCTTTCGACCGCGTGACTGGCGTAATAGTGAGACTCCGTCGTGGCCTTATAATAATGTACCCCAGGAAATGCTACAAGCGCGAGCTCCTTACTCTGAGGCAGATCTCAGCGGCACAAGCTCTCGTGCATTAAGTGCAGCTGCCAATGCAATGAGTTCGCGCTTCTAGCCTTCGCAGCGGTACAACATAAGGTGAAACGGAGTATATTTAGCTACTTCAGTGAGAACTTTGCCAGAAAATGGAGCTGCTAAACATAAAAAGGTCGCCCACCTCGCAATGCAAACTCGTAAACGCAGATGATTTAGGGCCAGTGTGGCCGCAAGACTCATTTAGGTGCGCCCTTAGACTTAGAGAAAAAAGTAAAGTGCCGCAAAAGCAGACAGAAATAATATTTTCGTTTTAAATGTGATATTTCACATCCAATAATAAAAAAAAAAAAAACTGCGCGTCAAACTGATTTCGAGGAATAGTTATTTATCACGGGCTCCTCTCGCGGTTAAGCTGGAATGCAATCGACATCAACCTAAAGTGCTCCGTTTATTTATCGTGTGATCAAGAACGCCGTCTACTACACGTACCTTCAGCTAAGGGACCTAAGCTAAAGGTACCTTTACGCTGCCGTGTGAATTGGGTATAATACCCAATTCACACGGTCAGCATAAAGGTACCTTTAGCATAGGTCCCTTTGCTATCGGCGAATCAGCCCGTGCTCTTGGGTCGCGAGCACGCGCCACGCGCAGAAGATTGTTAATTGATTGGCCGCAGAGAATAAAGGCCCCTTAGCTAAAGGTACCTTTACAGTCGTGTGAATGGGGTATTAAATCTAGCTCAGAGCTGCGCCACTGTAACTGCGCCAAATACTTTGCTGCGCTGTGCCGCCATGATCTTCCCAAGGGTTGCACGTGCCTCGTGCATTGACACACCTTGCGCTACTTTTGAAACATGAAGGGGCTTTATACTCTGTTTCACTTGATGATGTACCGCAGGAAAGGCTACAAGCGCGAGCTCCTTGCTCTATGGCACATCTCGGTGGCACAAGCTCTCGTGCATTAAGGGCAGCTCCCAACGCTATGAGCTCGCGCTTCTAGCCTTCTCTGCGGTACAACATAAGGTGAAACGGAGTATAGGTGGAATCGGAGACGACACCGCCGCGGCCGCCGCGAACATCCACGTGCACATGCGCGTGGACTGACACGGACCTCCACTCCGTCAGGGCAGGATTCGGCGCTGTAGGCGTTCTGTCTAATGCAAATGAGCGGAGTGGAATGTATTCCCCCTAGTAAAGTATTTGGTTACATCATCAATTTTCGCGAACGAGAGGATGACTGAAAAACGCTCGCTTTTGTCCTTGAAATTACACCGCAACAAAGGAGCTTCTTGGCCTGCGGCGTTGCGTGCGAGTATTCTAGAGTCCCACTAGGGCCAGTAAGATCGTGTAAAGTGAAAAACGCCCCTTTAAGCTGAGACTGCAGCCAATGCCACTAGCACGAGAGCACGGGGTCGCTGCTTTGAAACATTCTTCGAAAAATCGCGCTGGAAAAGCAGGTATCAAAGCTAGGAGCACGGGTTAGCTCGCGCTTGTAGCATTGGCTGCAATCTCAGCGTTAAAAGGATGCGGAACTGAAAATCGAATTTCAGAAAAAAACGCAGAATCAATAGGCGGGACACTACAAATCCCAAAACGTCACTCATAAAGCGGTATCTCCAACGGATCGTCGTATTTTTGTAAAAGAAGAGCGCTCTCGCACAAGGCCGAAAAGACGCGTGACCTCGCGATTCTCATGTCCTCCTCTTTTCGCTTTGATTCCGCGAGGGCGCGGAGTGAAAAGGGAGCGAGGCCATTTCTCCTCCTTCTCAACTATTATGCGATAAGATGACGTCAACATTCTTCCTCGTTCGCTCCTTTATTTTCCAGAAATACGGCCATCCGCTCAAGATATGGCTATATGAGTGATGTTTCGTGGTTTTATGGCGTCCTGTTGAACACTTCTGCGAGCTTATTTTGTGAAATCAGCTGCTGCTTCTGCGGAACTTATGTTGCGGCAGACACCAATTTATATCTGACACGCTGCAAGTGTTTCCGCATAGTTCATATCTGTGCAGGCATTCTTCTTCTCGGGTAATAGAGGCTACAACAATACCACCTTAATATTAGAATCTGTGTGCAGCACGATCAAAAAGCGCTAGCGCACAACTCCGCATTTGCCCTATTAGCGCGGGCGCTCGTACAAGGTAGCATTTTGGAGTAATAACTCTAGTGCTCTAATTGAATTACTGTAATTTAATTAATTTTCTGAGTAACCTGTAATTGCAATTCATTACTTTTAGGGGAAGTGATTGTAGTTGTAATGTAAGTACGTTATTGGACTCAGTAATTATTTCGAAATTTTAATTACAATTACAGCCCCTTTCACTATAATTTTGTCATGCTCGAGCTTCTTTCTATTAGAAGCCAACGACAAGAAAGTGGAGCCCGGGTGCGGCTCCCAACAGAAACATTCCATTTAGACATCGTGTACACCAGCCGAATTCAGTTTCTAATCAGTATCAGCTTACCTGGGCACAACGTAATGAAAAACGTTCGGGGCAACAATCGGCAATAAGCTTTTTTTTTTTTGACGCAAGACCCGAAAATTGACGCAGATCCCCTCCATGCGCTGGGTGAAAATAGTCGGGATCGTCTCATCCAGTATTTATACTGGATCCTCCAGCGAGCGAAGAGAGATTTGATATTAAGAGGAGCGAAAAATGCTTTTCATTTAGATTTCAGAAAGCGGTGGCGGTGTGTTGCCGTCGTTGCTGTCTATAGACCAACACGCGGCCCTGACGTCACGCAGCCGCGGTGGCGCTGTTGACGGTACGGCGCATGCGTGGACGCCTCATTTCGCGCCAGTTTGGTTTCCGCGCACGCGCAGTGCCCACACCTGGTGTGGGCAAATGCGGGCTTGTTTGTAAACAGCGTGCAGGTCTATATTAAAGTTCCCAGATAAGACCTTCTTACAAGTAGCGACATTCTTTGAGGTGCCGACTGCGTGACGGTGCAGGTTTTGGGAATCGAATGGCGGCGCACAGCAGAAGACAGAACTAAATGACGCCATTTTGTTCCAGCGGAACGTGCTTTGTCATTTGTATTGGTTGTCGTTGCTTGTAAAAAGAGGTATCAAGGGTCTTTTGTCGAGATCGAGAAAAACGACTGCGGGAAGGCACAGACGTGGCCAAGACACTGCGGGCGCATTTCAAGATGCGGTTGGAGCGGGCAGCGCTTCACTACGCGACGGAACGCAGACGCTGTTGTTTTGAAGGGCTGCCAACCAACTGCCAAAAGGCGGAGCAGCGGTACGTGCGCGCCCTCTATGTCTCGCACCCTCCCAACACGAAGCGCAAGTTCGTCTGCTTCTTTCACAGGGGTTGCTACGATGTCTGAAAGCCAAGCTCTTATTGGCTGATAGAAAAAGAGAAACAAAATTGTGGGTAGACCTCAAGGCATTTGACATTATAGCTCTACCGACTATATTTTCAATCGAAGCCAATCAGAGCTCGGCGTCATTCTGACGTGACCGCAATCCTACGCAAGAAGCAGACGACTTGCTCTCTGCGTGGTCAACAAGAGGCAAAAATACACTCCACGTCTGCCTTATTCAGTATTTATTTATTTATAGTTTTTTTTTCGGGGAATACATTCGGTTGGGAGGCAGAAGCAAAAGGCTGCCTGATTGGGTATTTTCCCAATTACAAACCATCTTGGCGAATAGGGAAGCCAGCAATCAGGCCGGACAAAAGACCAACACAACTCGATCTAGTTGGTTCATTTCTAAATACAAACCTTTATGTGACACATATTTTTTTTTTCAATTTGTTATTGTTATTTTTTATTCAAAGTTCACATCACTCGCCAAAAGAAATGTTCTCAGGTTTTGTTTTAATTGTGGAAGCAACGGTGAAGCTTTATTTGTTCTTCATTTTTATTTACCAAATTAGGAACGTGGTAAATAATTTGTTGATTCTCGTAAAATGTTTTGGGGATTTTTAAATACTTTTCCTCAGTGCGTGCTCTGTACTACAACATTTTGGAGTGAGGAATAGTTTTTTTTTTTATCTATTAGCTCCATTTAAAGTAATATATTTTGTTTGCTTTTAATATAATATGTATTTGAAACAAATGATTCGTGGTATAACATGGTGTAACATGCAAAGGATACCTTTTGTACTTCCTTTATTGTAGTCCCCCCCTCCCCTTTACTGTTGTTTTCCAAACTGAATTGCACCATATAACATTTTTGAAGAACATAACAAATGACATAGCGATTTTCTTTTAACCATACGGGGAGTAGTTCATCAATTCTATAAATAAAGCATATTGTTTTCGACCGTTTGGATCAAAGTTTTTTGTATATGTGTCGCCCGCTTCAATTCTTCATTAAGCTATGTACAGTTTGAATTTGTTTCTGACTTCTTTCAAAGGTATACTGCATTAAAACTAATACAGTAATGTCTCGTTAATATGGATGCCTCCGTTCCCCCAAAAAATCGTCCATAATGTGAGGTGCCCATATTAACGACACAAAAATGAACGTATTTTCCCAGTTTGTACCCGAAAATGGTGTTCATATATCGGGGTATTCATATTAACGGGGTCCATATGAACGAGACATGACTGTAGGCTTAGGGAGTATCTTCGGTGAACACTCGTGGCGCTTTGGAAGAGCCGAGACCGCACCAGGGCGCCAGCCATTGACAAACAGCCGATCAACTGTAAAGACCACACTACCCGTGGAGGGCGAAGATGTCCCTCGTGAAGCTGATTTACATTGTCAGGAAGGAGAACAAAAAAAAAAAAAAAAAAGAATGTGATTGCGATCTGTTCACTAAACATCTTATCACAACTTACGTCGTGATAAGATTTCCGGACTAATTAAAGGAGCTGTGCAACGATATTCAATTGGAATGTTTTTCACTTTACACGAGCTTACTGGCACTAGTGGGACTCAAGGATACTCGCATGCAATGCCACTGGCCAAGAAACTCCTTTGTTGCGGTGTAATTTCAAGGACAAAAGTGATCATTTTCATTCAATCTCTCCCTTGCAAAATTCGATGACGTAACGCGGGGATCGCAGTACACCCGTATGACGATATTTGAATGCGGTTCATAGATTGGACCCGAGCATTGCGTGGGCACTCGATTTAGGCTCGTGATAATTGATAGCTCGAGAAGCATTCGAGTAGTGGCCCGTGTCCAATCGCTGCAACGACGACAATAGCCGAGCCATAACAATGTTTGGAACTCAGCGCGTGTCCTGTGCTTTGCCAACCCCAGCGCGTGGCTATGATCAACATTGGCGGCATATAATCGGCTCCAGATCACGTGGCCGCTTGTTCTGGCTGCGAGTTGAGGGCGTGAACGCTGCTCGTTGTTTTTTAATTTTTTTCTGGGACTTCTAATGAGTCGGGTGAAAAACTAAGGCGTGTTTCATAGGTCATTAACGTCAGGGATCCGTTCTAAGCGGTATTTGCGCAAAGTAAAAAAATTGTTGCATAGCCCCTTTAATAATCGAGCCTCCACTAGATCTTGTGGGCGCCTATTAACACAATAATCTTTTGCTTCGAACTATATGGTGCCGCGGGAACGCATCTGCGACTGGAGCGTTCCCTTCGTCCTAAAGAATGGTCCCTCACTTTCCGTCCGATGACGTTTTACAAGCGCCGTCGCCGCCCGCGATCCTGGCGGTGTTTCAGCAGCGGTGTTTCAGCACGACGAAAGCAACACTCGCCTTCTCTCGTGCTTTATTTTTTTTTTTTAAATAAAGTTTCTACGCTTAACTTTGGGATGGTTTATACCCGGCAGTACGAAACTCCGGCTTCTGCACCGATGGGCCCTCCGGTACGCACTGCGCATGCGCTACCCCAGAAGCCGCATCGGATGCGCAAACATGGTTCCCGAAATCTCTCTAATAACTAACAATTTCGGTAGTGTGACAAAATATAATAAACAACTGCTTGGTATCTGACTCAGAAGTCCTTCTCATACCAGCAATAAAGTACGTTGAGACAGCGGCACAGAAGAGTGGCGAATGTTAAATTTAATATATTGAATTCTCAAAGGTCAGACCAGACATGGGAAGTAATACAGTATGTTACAAGTAACAAATTACTTGTAATCCGTTACTTTTTTTGAAGAAATTTGTAATTGCCACGTTCTTTTTTTTTTGCGGCAGTAATTTGTAAATAAATTTTGTTACAAATATTGGTAACGGATTACTTTAATTACTCGTTACCTTTTTTTAAACAAACATGAGCATTATACAAACTGGAGCCATATGGGCAGGCAATTCAGCAGCATAAAGACAGCCTGCTAGTTTAACAAAATATAAAACATCATGAATAAGAGAATAACTGAAAAGAAAACGCGATTTTTTGTATGGCCGGTCACTAGAACAACTAGAAAATAGTGCGAGGCATATACAAAATATGCGAAAAACAAAGATAAAGACAACTTCAAGTAGGCGTCGTCTTCTTGACCTCCTAGATGATGATGCTGCTACTGAGCATACGCACCGCTAGCTTTGTCTGCAGAATTACAGGGATAATTTCCGGTCGCCGTAAGCGAGCGGGATGGAGGGTGGGGTTGCAGTTTTTGCTTCCTTGTCAGCTTACAAAAGAACGGAGTGCACCTACATTGTTTTTCTTTAAATACGATGTTTTATTTTTACATGGACTACCAGATGCGGGCTAACGAGAAATGGAAAGTAGTGTTGCAGAGCATTTTCGAAAACATCAAAATTGTTTCTTTCGTTTTCTAGTTAGGTATACGGGAAAGGTAACGTAAAAGTGAGTTGTAACGTAACGAGTAAAGTAACCCGCTACTTTTAAGCGAAAGTAATTTGTAACGGTAATCTATTACATTTGAGGCTCGGTAACTTGTAATTGTAATCCGTTACATTTTTTCAAGTAACGGGAACAAGCCTGCGTAAAACACGGAACGTACAAATATATTGCTGCAGAATGCTATCACATTAACGCGTTGAAGTTGAGTAACTATTGAAGGAATGTAACTTTAAACTAATGGCATTACATTTTTTAAGTAATTTGTAATCGCAATTACCTACTTCTTTTGTACTAGAAATTCGAATTGCAATCAACTATTAGAGGAAATCAGTTGTAATCGTATAATAATTAAATTTCCGAAGTAGTAAGCCCAAGTAATTATGCAAGAGAGAGCCACTATAGATAAGCTACGCGTAGAGCACCGACACTCCACTCCCTGACTTTCTGGTGGGCGCCGCCATCTTGGTGAATAGCACACAGCGGAAGCAATTAGCGATCGTTATTATTCGGAAGTTGCGACTTCCTGGACTTTAGGTACCGCGTCCGGAAGCTCAAGCGACATCGTTTTGCTCTGTCCGGAACTGTGTTAACATTTTTGAAGGACGGAAAACCGTTTCCACCGATTTCAGATAGAGCTTCAATTTAGCACCACGATTTGAAGCCCCAAAATGGATAAAGGGTCGGTATTTTGAAACGCTGCTTAGTTAGTGGCAAAAGTACAAAAGAAATCACTTTCTAAAACCACGTGCTTGTGCCCCGATGCTCCTAACAACCCTGCGCGAAAGTCCGCTTGATATTTGAGCTTGCTGTTCACAGCGCATGCTCAGAAAAAGGTGCGAATAACCGTCTGGTTAGGTCAGCAATGTTGTCGGGAAATATTTACATAAAAAAAGTATGCAAACTTTATCGTGCTGACAAAGACTGCTAAACAGAATGTGCGATAGGCCTTTCAGAGAAGAAGAGAAGGGCGTCTGGAACGGCACCGCCTACGAAGATTTGGTTTCGTTCTGACAGACGCCGTGAGATGACACCTACGTGACTGGAAAGGCTCCTGTATAGCCTCCCTACGGGAGCCAGAGTTGCGCGTTCAGCCATCTTGAAATCCAAAGTTATGCGGGGTTTCAAGCGGAACCACGGCAACGATCACGTTGCCGTGGTTCCGCGAGTGTTCCGCGCCAGCCTCTTATGTCAAACGCGTGATGTCCACGTTTTCGGTTGACAGCATGGTGAAGAACTTAACCAAATGGGCCTATTTTTGTGGATAAGGATAGATTAGCGCTTGTCTTGTGTTCTCTTCGCCTTTTTGTCCTCGTTCCAGTCGCGCTGTTTTACAACATGAACTATTTTTGTCGTCTTGGCCGTCTTCGCTGCCTGTCTTCATCACAAGATAATTCCACCTGTCTTCGTCGACGTCGCAATGCTCAAGTGGATGAAATATGGATGATACGACCTATAAATGGAAGATGTACCACCTCATGCAAAAGCAAATACCATGAGCACAGCTTGCTAATGACTAGTTAACGGCTAGCGCAAACGAAGCTGCGGACGGCCGTAGCGGAGGCTTTCCTGCACAGCACCGGATTTTTGTTTTTTCGCGTGATCGGATTTGGCGAATAGCGGCCTCGGCAGTACGTGGAAAACAGACGCGAAACTCTGGATCCCATAGGAGCTTATGCAGGAACTCTAGGAAAGGCCGCGAAACGCCCTAGTTCATTCACGTGCCACGCGAATGAACTCGTTCTTGCGTGGTCCGTACCACCCGACCCTGGTTAGCTCGGTGGGCAAAGCACTTGGTTCAGAACCTCAATGTGACGAATTCATTCGAGTGTCATAAAATACTTTAGTCACACTGCCGGGGGCTGAAGTCTTTCCTATGGTTTCCTTTGGTGTAACGCTTTTCGGTATCGGCTTTTTGTTATAGCCAAATGTTAGACAACTCCATTTTAATTGGCTCATAGAACACGTTCTGCGCTAATAAATAAATAGGGACACGTTAAGGAAGCTTTGTGAAAACTCACTGTGAGTACGCGCTCAGCACCAACGAACTCAACTCGGAAGACCGGTGAATATCTCTTTATAGTCAAACTCGCAGCCTTTACGCCCTGATATTGAAACTTCAGCTGCGCAAATAACCGCATTGAAACTGTGTACCTAAGAAAATAAAAGCATCTCCTTAAATTTTATTATGGGCTGTTGCAACACGATCTACACTCTAAGAACTCTGGTGCGCCTACTTTCGCACAAAGCCCTTGGAAGAGTCGTTCGCTGGAATCTACAAAAAGGAAGTCGGCTAACATATAAAAAGAATCTCGATATAAAAAAAAAAAAAATGTTTGCAGAGTGACACTGAGTGCGTGCTTACGTCATGCTCAATGTCACAACGCCGACTTTGTTTTTAGGTCTCTACATATTTTCAGCCTCGAAGTTCGACTTGTTCCTTCCGTAGATAGCAGCGATTGGAACGCCCGAGTGCTTTGTGGGAATGTAGAATTTGTAAGGAAAAGCACATCTAAAAACGCAATTTTTCAATAGGTCAAGTAGCATCGTGTCACGTGACGTCAATTTATTCGCTAAATTTAGCGACTGAATTTGTGTATAGGTCACGTGACATGAAGTCATGTGATATCACTTTCCACTCAATTTAGCGGGGAAACTGAATTGGCGCTGAGGTCACATGACGTGAATTTATTCGCTAAATCTAGCGGGGCCGGAAACTTCATTTGTGTATACGTTACGTGACATGAAGTCATGTAACGGTGTTGAGGTGACGTGAAGTTAAATTTCCCACTAAATCTAACGGGGAAACTGAATTTGTGTATAGGTCACGGGACATCAAGTCATTTGATGTCATTTTCCCCACTAAATGTATCGGAAAAAATGAACGGTCAGAAACATACCTAAAAGTGGCCTGAATATTCCGAGAAAGCTACTCGCTTTAAAAGTTCTTCAAGTGCAAAGTGCATGAAAGGTTATGTACTTCAAGGAAAGTAGTAAATGCACCGGACGCAATGTACTTGAAGTAAAGAAGTAGAAATACAATGTACTTTCAAAGTAAACTACAAGCACTTTTTAACACAAACTTTCATGATGTCCTCTCATTCCCCTATGGGCAACCTGCAGATTTAACTCAGGGCCGATACGTGCGCCACTCGCGGCGGCGTCGCGCGTACTCATCGGGAAGTGACTTCGGTAGTCGCAGCTGGACTGCAGTAGTACACCGGCGGGTGTTGCAAGGTCGACGTGCCTGATTGGGCTACCTAATTGGAGGAAGCGCGGGAGCAGCGGGAGTGGCGGCGGAGCTCTACCGCTTTCCCTACGCTGACTCAAAAGTGGCCGCGCGCGGCACTGTTTGCTGGGCGATTGGTAGTGGCTCCTAGCGGACGCGGGGTGCCCATACGGTATTTTTTAAACTAATATATCAATCCCCCCCCCCCTAATTACTCATGGGGCAACCACAGGAGTAATTAGGGATGGATTCGTTTTTTCGGGAAAGGCGGCGAATATTGGATAAAGTAAAGTGGCCAGAGAGTAGTTGTTTCACTCTTTCTGACAAACTATTTAACACAATCAATTCTTATAAGGCACTTGTTTGTATCGGCACTTGTACCGTACCGTACTGTAAGGTACTTATTTGTACTAGATCATAACGTCTCGAAAGACAATAGCGCGTTTTCACCTGAGAGTACGCATCCCTCCCCCCCCCCCCCCCCCCCTTATTTGGGGAATGTACTTTAAAATTGGGAGTTGTACTTTCCTCGGAAAGTACCTGAAAAAATAAAAATTTAAGTGAATACTCAGAAAATGTACTGTACGTCAAGTGGTGTACTAGTTTTTTAACCTTACTTGAAGTAGTGTACGTAAAGTAGTGTACATTAGTGTACGTAAGTAGTGTACATTAGTGTACGTAATGTACGTAAAGCACTTTCTAACACTAAAAAGTAGAGGTACGAGATTTCTTAAAGTGTAAAGTAAAAGCTCCGAATTCAGCGGGAGTTTTTATAGCTTCGATACACTTCGGCGCATGTGCAGTCCAAGCACGACAGGAGGCAGCGAGCGCGTGCACGGAGCAGATCTCAACCTGCTGATCTTCATTTGACTAATATTCAGGTTTAAAGCATGCAAACGAAAACTATAGGAGTCAAATATTTGAGACGAAAAATCGCACCACGCAGTATATATTCGCAACTTCCACGGCCTATAGGGGGCGCGCTATATAGTTTCTATCAAAATGGCTGTCATCTGGACGGTCGTTCTGGAACAACAACACGAGGTTGGGTTGGCGACGCGTAAGTAATTCTAGTTTTGTGAAATGCGAGCGATATAAGAGCCGTACCTGATTCTTCTACGCCAGAAAAGGGTTAAGCAAGCACCTTCATTCTGATGCCAATCATCCAATAAGCTAGGGAGCGCGTTTCTTACACTGCGGTAGCACCACCGCTGAAAGTTGCGCATACTGATTACTTGATCGCAGGAACGTTCAGAGAAAAATGAGCCGGTGGGAGTCACTGAACCGAGGAATGATTGCCGGATTCTGCTGCGCAAGTTTGTAAATATAACACGGTGCCTGAAAATCAATCCAACAAAAGCGCAAGAAAAAAATTATCATCATCAAACTACAGCGATGAAAGCGACAAAAATAAGCTTGAGTCAACAAAACAATTGATACTTCAAAGCCCGTTTCCAGTTTATAATTCTATAGGTATTGTTAAGAATGGAACCTTCGGCAACCTTTTCCGAGTTTCAACGCTGCGGAAACGAGTCCCGAAACGAGTCCCGACGTGTTCAGGACTGACGCCCACCTGTCGAAGGCTGCCCAAAACGTGTCTCAACGCGTCCGTGACGTCAACGGGACGTGTGTGTGTGTGCGTGTGGGTTCGTGCGCTCCGGAAGGGGAGAGAGGCCTGGCCTAACTGCGGAGAACCTTGGCTATGACTCATTTCTGACTACGTCGCGGCGGACCCAGCTGCAAAGCACGTGGCGGTCGCACCTGCTGCCCTGGCGGAGAGAGAGGGAGAAAACGGACCCCTATATAAGGCGGGGCGTGAGGGCTCCATTTGTTCTCTCGGATTTGACGACTGTATCGCTACCATGTAATTAAACCGTTTGTTACGTTACCAATTCTCCCACCTCCACTGGACCCCTGGGTTCTTCACTTCGGGGAATGGTCATCGTCACGAGCCAGGAAGCTCCCGGACGTGCGGCCTAAGCCCCGCCTCGAACAACTGGTTGGCAGCGGTTGGGATCGGACCATGCGACATCGTGCTACATCTGCGGGTGAGCGTTTGGACTTTGCTTTGAGATTCGCCAGGCTTCAGATTATGGGTAATTAATTTTGAACCGCTGGGAATCCTTAGTGTTTGACTCGTGCGCTAGGTTTGTGTACAACCTCGCGACAAGTTTTATTGCAAAGCCAAAGCTAAAGAGCAGCGATCATGGATCTGATGAGGTTACTGAGAACAGATTTACTCTGTTTATGTGAAGAATTGGGTGTGGAGGTGGAGCAAAAGATGAAGAAATCTGAGATCAGTAAAGCGATTTCAGAGAGCGCGGAAGCAGATGAAATTAAAATTGCGTGGGAACTGCTTCAGAACGCTAAGAGCGAAGCTGCAGCTAGAGAGGAACGAGAGCGAGAAGAGGCTGCAGCGAAAGAGGAACAGGCTGCAGCGAAAGAGGAACGGGCTGCAGCGAAAGAGGAGCAAGCTGCAGCTAGAGAGGAACGAGCACAGACTGCAGCGAAAGAGGAACGAGACCAGGAGCGAGCGCTGAAAAGGCTAGAGCTCGAAATTGAACAACAGCGATTAAACTCGCAGAACAGTAGAGTTGGGGCTCCGGTACGAGCAAGTGAGACCGAGTCGTATCAAATGAAGAAGCTCATGCAGCCGTTTAAAGTTGGGGAAGACGTGGGCCTATTCTTAGTTAACTTTGAGAGGACATGTGAGAAGTTGAGCTTCGCCCCAGAAACGTGGCCGCAACGGCTTTTGACTCTGTTGCCCTGTGAGGTTGCAGAGGTTGTCGCGCGCCTTAGTGCTGGAGACGCGGACGACTATGACAAGGTGAAGTCCAGCCTTTTGAAGCGGTACCGCCTTTCTGCCGAGGCGTTCCGTCAAAGGTTTAGAAACGCATCCAAAAAGAGCACCGAGGGCTACTCGGAATTCGCGTACGGGCTTAAAACCAACCTGATAGAATGGTTGAAGAGCGAGGAAGTGTACGAAAGCCGAGACAAGGTAGTCGAGTGTGTGTGCCTCGAACAGTTCTTTCGTAGCATTCCGCAGTCAGTCAAGCTCTGGGTGCAGGACAGGGTGGGAGTCGACTCTGTCGAAAGGGCCGCTGAGCTAGCCGAAGAGTACGCAACGCGTAGAAAGCTGAGCGGAGAGGAAAGCGAATCCGGCCGAAGCGATCAGCGCAAGACCTTCCGACAGGGTAACGGCTCGCGAGAAAACGGGCCCGAGAAGCCCGAAGCAGGACAAAAGGTCCCAGAAAAGAGCGCAGAACACTCGAACGGAGACGAGGCGCGGAAAAGCCCAACAGGGCAGTTCGAGGCAAGGAAGCCGTTCCTGTGCTACAACTGTCAGGAGCCGGGACACACAGCGGCCAGATGTAAGAAACCGCGGGTTGTATTCTCGTACGTGAACGTTAGTGACAAGGACCTGAAGCTTCTTCGTCCCTATCTTCACGAGCTCCAGGTAAACGGAAAGCCGTGCAGGGTGCTTCGGGACAGTGCAGCGACGATGGACGTTGTCCATCCGTCGTATGTAACGCCATCCGATTTTACGGGAAAGGTAGTTTGGATCAAGCAGCTGCTCAAAAAGCACAGTGTCTGTCTGCCTATGGCGAGAGTGAGGGTAACTGGCCCGTTCGGAGAGCTAGTGACAGAGGCGGCTGTCTCGCAAACAGTCCCGTTGGAGTATCCTTATTTGTTTTCTAACCGGTCAGATTTCCTGCTGCGCGAAAGGGGTCAACAACTGGGAGAAGGGCTAGTTCAGTCGTGTACGAGGTCCAAATCGCGTCAGGTCGCCCCTTTGTTGACAAGTGATCCAGAGCCAGAGGCAGCTGACGGGGAGCAAGCACTCCCAGAGTTGGAGGCAGAAAACCGGGATGAGAGGGACCAGGTTGTAGAACAGCCTGACCTCGTAGCACTAGAAAGCGTACGCCGTCCCAACGCGCCGGCGGAAAAGGCGGAGGAAGACGGGATCAGTGAAAGATCTCTCGTAGCTCCGGCGTCGCGTAACGTTGGTCCTCTGCTACGAGTAGACAGAGTCGAGCAGAAGAGCGACCCTAGTGTGTCAGGGTTTCGCGATACAGCTCAGGAGATTGCTAGGACCAATGTGACGGGGCATGAAAGAGGCGGATTGTTTTATCGGCGCTATAAGGACCGCATTTTCACGTCTAGAAATCACGTGAAAATCGATCACTATGACTTCAGCGTAAGAAAAAGGAAAGGCAAATTTAACGGCAATGCCGATGGGTTGAGCAGATTTTTCTGATATCACCAAAACAGTAGGGATGATCTCAGAGGTTTTCGTCATCCACGGGAATGAGGATCAAAGTGGGGGCACTTTGCCCAAAATGACCTCACAAATTGCGAAGGGTTTTGTCTTTTGTATTTTGTTCTTAGTGACCTCGTTGGAAAAATGAGTTTTTTTGGCGACAGGGGGTCTCGATACCCGGAATTGTACCAAATTTTGGTAATCCGTAATCCAGTCTGGCGGGTCTTTGGCGAATTCCGAGCGTTTGACTGCGGTGTGGCGTGGTGTTGTGGGGGACGTTTCCGCTGATGCCTCCGTTGTGAGAGGTTTGGGAGTTTGTTTGGTGCTTGCAGCGTCTTTTCAAGGCCTACTCCAAGCCCACCTCTTCAGGCCAGCGATTGTACCACCGGCCATTCGAGGTTTCCCTGGCCCCGGAGGGGCTGTTAAGAATGGAACCTTCGGCAACCTTTTCCGAGTTTCAACGCTGCGGAAACGAGTCCCGAAACGAGTCCCGACGTGTTCAGGACTGACGCCCACCTGTCGAAGGCTGCCCAAAACGTGTCTCAACGCGTCCGTGACGTCAACGGGACGTGTGTGTGTGTGCGTGTGGGTTCGTGCGCTCCGGAAGGGGAGAGAGGCCTGGCCTAACTGCGGAGAACCTTGGCTATGACTCATTTCTGACTACGTCGCGGCGGACCCAGCTGCAAAGCACGTGGCGGTCGCACCTGCTGCCCTGGCGGAGAGAGAGGGAGAAAACGGACCCCTATATAAGGCGGGGCGTGAGGGCTCCATTGGTTCTCTCGGATTTGACGACTGTATCGCTACCATGTAATTAAACCGTTCGTTACGTTACCAATTCTCCCACCTCCACTGGACCCCTGGGTTCTTCACTTCGGGGAATGGTCGTCGTCACGAGCCAGGAAGCTCCCGGACGTGCGGCCTAAGCCCCGCCTCGAACAGTATACAGCAATAGACCCTTTCTGAAATTCAGTGCCATCTGGTGGTTCGTAAAGCAGTTTAGGTTTTGCCATATCAATGGCGGAGATGAACTTGTATCGGCACCGTCACTTTCGAAAGTCAACGGCACGCGAGGAATTGTTCAAACTCCAGTGTGAGTTCTTTCTCGATCACTTTCAGTTCGATGATGACCAAGAACCTGCATTCAGAACAAAGCTCCAACCAGACTTGTACCGTACGCATTACAAGTAATCAAGTTACTTGTAATCGATTACTTTTTTGAGTAATTTTTCAGTTGATTACTTTTATTATGCAGTAATCACAAGAGTAATCTGATTACTTTTTGAAGTAATAAAAATACTTCTAACCGTTACTATTTTTCTACGGAACCCCCCTCCCCACCCCCCCCCCCCCCCCCACACACACACACACAAACACACCTTTTTTTTTCTGAAACGACACAAATAAACTTTGCTTCTTTTTTCGAACAGAAAAACAAAAGATTTTTGCGGATCTGTAGGAAACGAGGTCAACTCTTTGTATGTATAGACCGTACCAATAGGGTCATAGCAGAGAGGGTAATAGAGAGAAAAAATGCCCTCCCCTCTCACCCCGCATGTCGTCTGCTCCGCCGAGTGGGCTGTACCCATCCGGCTGGCTTGCAGATGCGCAGATTTTGGTATGCCAGTTATCGTGTAATACTATGCTACTTAAAACGACTAACAGGGTCAGATTGCGCTGTTACCTACGTGCAAATAAAATACAATAGGGGAAACTGTGTCAGATTGGCCGGAATCTCCGGCGAAAAGTAAATCCGGTTGCTGTACCTTTTTTTCTATACGAAGTTCGTACTGGTGTAGGCCTTTAGCGACCATGAGTGGAAGTCTGAAATAATAAATAACAACATGCTCTCCTTACTGCCGGCTGACTCAACTGCTATTTAAGTAACGGAAAAAAGATATGCTAGTTGATCATTTACCGAAATAGAACAACAGAGAGCTATAGGCTGATTTTGGTGTAGCCATAACTATTCTAAGAACGCGAACCATTTCGCAACGGCAGCCACGAGTGAGAGTTCGATGTACTGCCCGCCGGTACAGCCCAAAGGTGGAGAATGGCAACCTCCCGGTTTGTCGTCTGCTAGCGGAGTCGGGCGCGTGCCCTCTCTCTCGTTTTACCCCGCCGAACCCGCTGAATTTCCCACACGTATGGAGAGGGTGCTGCTGTCTAACGAAATGGTGCCGCCCAGAGAGCGCTAAATGGAATGGTCTATAGTTTCTGTAGAATGTCCTTTTTTTTTTTTCGAGCTGGGACTGGGATCTGGATGCGTCAGGGAAGCCCTAGGGAAGCCCCAGTGCGTGACAAGGCCATTCAGGGCGAAGTTTGAGGGAGCAAAATGTAGCTTTGTAAGTCCGTCGTTCAAACTAGCCCCCTCACGCATACACACACAGAAATAAAAAAAACAAAAAACAATCCTGCTTACGGTACCAACTCGCAGCCCATTGGAGAACCAGAACCGAAGAATGTCTAAAGCGGATGCAAAATATAACAAAGCCAGTTCAAATACACGTCAAGATCCCGTATTTCCCCTACGTGGTCTTTATGACAAGCAAGGTTTCGAGGTTGTTATGAGCGCTAAAGATGTAAGTCTTCACACAATAATGTAATCGGAAAAGTAACGGTTACTTCTTAAAGTAATGTCCAATTACTTTTGCTGTCGAGTAATCAAGTAATCTAATCGAATACTTTTTAGCCAAGAGTAATAGTAATTGTAATCGATTTTTTTTTTTTGTAGTAACGTGTACAAGACTGGCTCCAACCCACTCAAATGCCTCGAGAAAACTCTAAACACCAAAGGGCTTTAAACCCAATTGTGTGCCGCCCACAGATTGACTGAATCTGAGTTATTAGAAATAAACGCTTACGTAGCTCTTGTGTTTCATTCCTACGTCGCGTCGTGCTGACCCCCCGAAAATTCGCAACTTTCACGACCTATAGGGGATGATTGTCGTAGAACAGCAGTACGAGGCGGGGTCTGTGACGCGTAAGTAATTCTAGTATTTCTTTATACGAGCAGGGTTAGAGCCTTACTTTATTTTTTCGCGTCAGGAAGGTGTAGGCAAGCACTTTTACTGTGAAGCCGATCATCCAGGACCTAGGGAACGCGATTCTCACCCCGCGGTACCACCATCGCTGAAAATTGCGAATACAGGCCTCGCATCATCCGCTTAGGAGCATCTTCAACGTCTTCCTTTATCAGTAACTAGAAGGCCGCCATTGGTGTGGCACAGATGCCGTTCCACAGATGATGATAGTGATCAAAGTGGCCAGACTGAATTTCGGAAAGGGTCTATTCACTCTTGCCCTTTAAAAATAATTATAAGCCTGATACATTGGTCGTACCACTATTATAATTCTCTCTCTGTTTTCTTTTTGTTTTGTTTTTTTTTTGTTTTTTAGCTGACACTTTTTGGTGCCGACCTCGAGAACCGGGGATGAGGAGGATTCGTCACAAGCGCACTCATCACTGGACGATGGGTCACAGGACGATTCGTCACATAGAAACATTTGTCACAGGATGACTCGTCATCCGGGCAACTGGTCAAATTGATCGAGCAGGGGACAATAGTATATTGTAAATTTCAACAACTACCCACATTCCCTGATGAGAAGTTTCACGACTTCCCACTGTGACATAAACCAATGGTTAAAAAATCTAATCTTACAGTATTCATCTGCTTTTCCTTTCATCATATTACGAGTCTTCAGCAGGCTGGTCTCAGTTGCTGGCTTGAACGAGCAATAATCCGACTGGCAGCCAAATCAGTTTTTACTTTGGCATTGCATACACCTCTTCGACAAAAACAATAAGTACCGGAATTCTTTCTGCTGCATGTGTACGAGTACCCCTCGTGCAGCAGCATGGCTCCACCTCTCTCTGTTGCGATGACCTCCATCCTTTTGAATGTAGTCTGAGTTCAAAAATAGTCGCTCTTATATGGCCTCCGCATTCGCCATTCGGGACGGACCCCAGAATCTAAAACGTCTGTTACAAATGCTTTGAACTTGAGAAGCGAAAAACATGCTAAGATAAGGGGTGACCCACTTTGTCAGGCCGAACCAACATTCAATGTTCGGGACCGAACCAGAAGCTAAAACATTTGTTACAAATTCTTCGCCTTTCAGAAGCCAAAGAAATACTAAGATATGAGGTGAGCCACTTTGTCCGCCCGAACCAAATTGAACAATACATATTTGGGGGGACGAACTATTGTGGGACCGGTTGGCCGCGTGACGAGTCATCCTGTGACGAATGTTCCTGTTTGACGAATCGTCCTGTGACCAATCGTCCTGTGACGAGTGCGCATGTGACGAATGGACCGTATCCCGAGAACCGAGCTTTACATTGAGGTAAAGATGTTAGCAGAAGTCTCCGAGGTGCCTAGCTACACTTGAGTCGACGGGGTAAATAGAAAAACGCGTCAAAATCGCAACTTCCCGTCGTTGGTCACCTTTCTCAATGCGTGTTCTATTGTCGGCCAAAAACCAAACAAATGCAGTGAATGTGTATTTGAGCCTACGACCGCGCTCTCAAATACGACGAAACAAAGTTCAACCGACGTGAAAGTCTTGTCTCGTGCATTGGGTTGTTATACGGCGAGCAAGTGTACCAAAATGAGTCTTTGGAACATCATCGGAACGCAAGGAGGAGCACGCCAATCAGAGGCCAACATAGAGAGCGCTCGCCGCCATTGGTTGAGGGGGGGGGGGGGGGGAGAGGGGGGGGGGGGGAGGGGGACAAGAGCACTTGGGCGCATTTGGGGGGGGGGGGGTAAGGCAAAGCACCTTCTTACTTCCTTTACCTTCGAAATGCGCTCACGTGCTTCTGTTTTCCCCCAATCACAACCAAAGTGGATTTTTTCGTCATCGTGAGCTGCCATACGAGTTATGGTATGTTCCTTTGATTGGCGTACCCCTCTTTGCGTTCCGATGCACCAAAGACGTATTTTGGCACACTTGCTCGCCGTATATACTGCCACGCGCGTCGCCTTGCGAGCGCGTGCGTGGTCGAATGGTTATCGTGCTTGGCTTCAGCGCGGTGGCCCCAAGTTTGATTGCAGGAAGCGGCCGCTATTTTAGAGCACAGCTCTTAGGCGCCCGCTTCCGGCTTGAGCGGCGTCTCCGTCGGCGTCGGCGTCGGCGTAACCGCGCGGTGCATTATGGGAAATGTCCCATAATGCACCGTGCGAGCCCCCCCCCCCGGGGGTCACGTGACCTCGGGGGAGGGGGGGGGGGGAGTTCACGTGACCCCATGTCAAGTGAGCCCCCAAGGTCACGTGACCCACCGAGGTCCCGTGACCCCCCTCCCCCCCGAGCAAATTGAAGATTGAGGGGAGGAGGAGGAGGGGTATACTTCCCATGAGTAACTTTCCCTCCTCCTCCTCAAGCGCTGCGCTCCAATTCGGCGTTACAGGGAGTTGTAAACGGCTTTCACTTTTTACTTATCCTTTCAATTTAGAGTTCTCGTGAGTTCGAGAACCTTGTCGTCTGATCGAGGTACGAATGTTTCTACGCGACGAACGTTCTACGCCAAATGTGCCAGAAACCCACGCGGGTACAAAAGGTTCTTCGCGTGGCGGTCCGAGTCCAGTTTGGCCCAGCGCTCGATCCTGCTGTTTCGCCGACATCGACGCCTGCGACGCTAACCATCTCCTATTTTGTTTTGGGTGCAAGTTCGCCCCATGAAACATTTAGTTTCTCCAGTTAGTAGGGGCCTCATCATTTCTAATTCCTGACAGTATAGTACGTGTGTCGGTGTTTGACTGTAGAATACAGCCTGCGACTGCGCTTTCAACTATGATGAAACAGAGTATAGTGAGGTAATTAGTTTTCGGGTCTTATATCTTTAAAACAAATCCAGTTTCAAAATCGGGCGCTTTCGTCCAAGGTTGTAATCGGGGAGAAGTAGGGGTTTAAAAGATATATTTTGGAATTTTTTTTTTAATGTTATATTTAGAAGCAGATAAGCATAATTAACAAACAAAGATCCTTTTAAACAATTTATGATAAACTGCTAGGCAATTGTGTTTCAAATGTTTTATGTTCTAGCGTCCCATACGCTTAGCGATATTCAGGGTTTGCAGACACAAGACGCCTACGTTCACGGCGCGATTTATCGAATAGTTTAACGCGAACAATGTGTACACTTGATAGTTTTTCCTAGCTTGAAGCGATACTACCGGTAATCGGGCTGATAAATTTGGCTATCTTCCAGAGCCTTCCATATACTCTCGAGCTCCTCCTTTCCCTCAGTGCGCACAGGTGGTCGAGCACCTCGTTGCCTACCCCTCTGGTCAGGTGACCTCCCCGTTAACCAATCAGCGTCAAGCACATCACTCCTCCTCTCCCACCCATCAACCAATCAGTGTCGAGCCTCGCGGCCACGCTTTTTTCTGGGTTTCATGCAATGCCGAATACCTAGCCAAAGAACGCTTCACGTTAATATGTGGAATGTTTCTCTTCGTCGCAATCGAATCATTGAAGTACATAAGACAGCACTGGAACGTGGTATAAGAATAAGAGCTAAATTGGGCTTTTTCGATTTTTGATATTCCTTGTTTCTTCATCTTCTGCATGCGCAGCATCTCTGTGTCCATCTTAGTCCTATGTGGTTTTTGGACAAACCTGAATTGAGAGAACGTTATCTCAACATCACTGCATACGTGTACATTTGCAATGTAAAACGATATCACTTTAGTTCGACAGGAACAAAATGTCTGCCGTTTCAAAGAGGGTTCTTATTCTTTATCCTTTTTTTTTTTTCGGGTTGAAGCAGCAATAAAGAAAGGGCGAAGGATAGTTCACAATATACATAAAAGCAACATTTTGGGGTTCGATTCGTGTCAACGCAGTTCAGCAAAGCCAACAGAATCTAGGTTTGCTTCTGAGGTATGGAACTAACGCATGTGTTCCTACAAACCCTTTGCTTCCTAGAAAATATTTTTGGAGCAGAGTAATTAAAAAAAATGGTGAAATTCAATTTCCGATTTTGGGTAAAAATCGGGTTCCACCCGATTTTCAAGAAACCTGTTCGGGGTGTAAACATCGAAAAATACCGGGTTTGACCCGAAAGCGAAGGACCCCAAGCAAAGCATACGTGAGCGTGTTGTCTTGTTCACGTTGTGGCTGCCCCCTTTCGCCACCAGCGAGAGCGAAGCCGAATCTACAAAGCAGGAGGACGTTCTATAGGCCAGTAATTGCTCTCAGGAGTCAGCGGCAGCCCCGGCGATAAAGATCAGAAATATATTGGTCGGTCCCAAGCCGCGCATCATCGCGTTCGCTCCTAGGGCATGAGGTCGATTAGGCAGCGGTTTGGACAAATAATCCCTGTAGAAAACAGCGTCCACAAGACGACAGCGAGAAAAGCAGTCCTGGTGCTTCTTCTATTGATCGATGGCGCTGAAAGGATCGAGATTAGCTTTTACCTTTGGCAGCGCTTCAAGCTTTCGTTCGTTTGACTATTTTCTTCTTATCGGGAAGCCGCCCTGTCACGATGCTTGGAGATTAAATTCAGGGGCTTACTCAACCGTTCGCGCGCTTAAAAACAAGCGCGCCTAAAATTATTTGAAAGAACTGAAATCAGAACTCGGGAAAACAGTTCCTCCACATTTGTTCGTTATATAAAGAGAACGAACCACGTGTGGTATAAAAAAAGTTTCAGCCTTTCCACTCTGGTGAAGAAGGAAGACCAGTGGAGCTGTACTATGGAAAGTAATGACCGGCCGCAAGTCGGCAAGCCAGAGTGGAAAGGCTGCCGCCATCTATGAGCGACGGCGGCAACCAGATACTTGGCTTGCCGCCGTCGCTCATAGATGGCGGTAGGTGTCCAGAGTTCGGTGTCTTCATTTTTTTTTTGCGGGGGACATGATCCTGGGGAAACTAGCCTTTAACAACTCCGCTGTGAAAATTATCATAATAATAGCTCTATTTACCATGCACGTATGATCGGCGGTGCGACAAAAAGCTGTCCAAACAGCTTTACTTAAGCTTGGTTGATACTCAGCTCCTCTACAGGCACACAGCATCGACGAAGAAAACAAACGAAAGTACACAATACATTAAATAATACAAGGTACTTCCCTCATAAAAATGAACAAAGAACCAACGAAGAAATAAGCACGTAAATTTTCATTATGTTTTTTTAAGGAAACTATAATCACTACTTAGTTTCGGTGAATACGCACGCTTTACCGAAAATAGCTTGAAGGAATATCTCCCTGTACCAATTTCCGTTCAATTTTTGGGCGGATTTCTCGCAAATGTGTTCCAGCAGCAACTAGACGGTCGCGACATTGCCTCGGGAGCATGTGTCAGGCTCCTGAGGCAAGATCCACGACCTCTTTAAGGGGTTGCGTGACCTTAAAAAGGTCGTGCAAACAATAGTGGATTTGAATGATTCTCACTTTACGCAAGGTTTCTGATAGAGAGAGAGGAGAAGACGAGAGGGCGTGGGGGCGCCTGGGCGGTGAGCGCCGATTGGAAGGATTAAAAGGACCATGAAACGATTCTGAAATCGAATTTCATCCACCGATCGTCGTAAAAGGTGTGAAAAGAAACACAAAAACACAAAAATAGGGAGCCAAAAAAAATTCTTCGCTATAGAACTTTTAAAAGAAAACTGGACTCTTTTGCGCCTTCTTTCCTTCGAAAGCTCTCTGTTTTTTCACTGCGATGCATCCGCGGAAACGCAGCACGTCAGCCGAATCCACGTCGCCTATTGGGTAAGAGCCTACGACACCAGCAACGCGATCGTAAACAATAGATAGCCGGCGAGTGTTTCCTAAAAGTTTTGTTAAATAATGTTCAGATCCACATTTTGTAGCATAATTAAAGATGTGACGAAAATTGCCAAATTTGATAATGCTGAGAGCCAAGCGCCATCTATCGTGTGGTAAACGAAGCAACTACTGCACCTGCGCAGTAGGGCCGACCGGGCAGACAGCGTCGCTCAGTTGCTACTTCGCGACGACCAAAGAACGTTTATTTTTCTACGTGTTCTTCTCGCGCGTCCCGACTTCAAGCAGCAAGAAAAAAGTACTTGAGACAGACCACGACGAACAAGAACGCTGGATCCACAAACACCCGAGAAAAGCTACAACGGCGACGAATCCACCGGCTCCGACCAAGCGAGCTTGGCGGATAGGCCTAGCGGCCTAGCAGGCACTCCGACTCAGAACAGCGTTGCTTCAACGGTACTTGGCCAAGACCGTCTGCCCACAACCGGCTGGCGTGCTGAATGGAATATGCCCGGGCGACCCTTCCCGTATTATTAGTTTGATCGCTGACCTCAATTTTAGATTAAGAGGTGAGGTCAATCTCTTCCCCTTGTTTTCCGAGGCAGTGTTGATGAACACTGTCGTCGAAAAGGGACTCTCGTCGATTCTATGTTCTTGTTTTGTGTGATATAGAGCTCAAATAAACGCCGTATGGATTACCTTCGTAGCACGGTATGTACACTTTGTTATTAGTATGCCATTTTTTATTCTGACGCGACTGCACGTCACTGTCGAGCTATAACAGTTGGTGGGTGCTACGTGCAATGCCGGTCCAAACTTCCTTTGCCGAGTGTCACGTCAGTATCGAGTTGCAATCGTGAAAGATCGGTCCCGAAGCGCTTACCAACAGCGCGAATACAGCACTTCCATCAAACGCGCGCGTCCGCTCCGAGTGTGAACCGGTATTTACGTGGCTCTTGCTGAGACTGTCGTAGTTCAAACGTATCTTTTTTTAACGTCGGCTCGCTCCTGCATCTCCGAGGCCGCGAAAAACGCCGCGGCAATTTGTTTCCATCTACGTCGCTTTGCAAATGACTGACATGGGCCGCCTTTTACCAACAATGACAGTTGGGCTGGAGTCTTCACCGGAAGACTCGCCGCACTTCCCAACAGGCATACCGGCGTATGGGACTAGTCCCATGCTGTCGCTGTAACGCAACATATCTCATTGAATTTCGCTCAGCTGCGATGTGTCCATGCCTATCGCGGCGATGAGAGGCGCCGATTTCGAAAATATGTCGGTGACATCAGCGCCATCAGCGCAGTAAAACCTACCGGCACACCGCCAACTCGCCGCCACTAACGCTCCCATCTCCTACTGCCGAGGGAGCTTCCGGTTCCGGAAACAGGACACGTCACGACCGTCAAAATTACGCCGCAGCTTGTTTTGCGGTCAGTTGGAGAAAAAGAAAAAGTCGATATTTCATTAATTTTTTGTGTAGAAGTTAATGAACAGAGACTAAAACGGATGCCTGTTCGGCATTCAGTGAACATTGACGGTTTAATGTAAAAGTTATCTGGCAAAAGTAAAAAGATCATTTCATGGTCCCTTAAAGGTCGGTTCTCACATGCAGCGAAGCGCTGATGTAGCGCTCCTCACGTGCCGTCAGCTACTTATCGTCTGCCATGAGCAACAGTTTTGACGGTGCGATACAAAGCTGGTGAACGCTCCCGTCAGCACGCGCTTCGCGCGAGGTAAGCGCTACGCTTGTAGCGCTCCGCTGCATGTGTGAACAGGCCTTTAATGAGTCGACGCGGAGGCCAGCTGCTTTTGTCTTTAAAGGCCTGTTCACACATGCAGCGGAGCGCTACAAGCATAGCGCTGGCATCGCGCTAAGCGCGTGCTGACGGCAGCGTTCACCAGCTTTGTATCGCACCTTCAAAACTGTTAATCATGGCAGACGATAAGTAGCTGACGACACGTCAGCAGCGCTACATCAGCGCTTCGCTGCATGTGTGAACCGGCCTTTAATGGTTTTCTACCCACTCTCTTCCTCCAATCAAAAAAAAAACAAGAGTGTTGTCTGCCTTCCGCGCAGTGTCTCGCTTACGAAGACGTTTGAACAGCGAATGAAGACGAAGGTGGGAAAAAAAATGCCCGGAAAAAATGGCTTTGGAAATAAATAGCCCCGGAAGAAAGGGACCCAGGAAAAAAAAAATGACCCCGGAAGGAATGGTCTCAAGTGGCAGCTAGGAAAAAATAGCCCCAAAGGGGCTAAAAAACACATATTTTCATTGGAACTCACTTTATAATGGGAGATAAAAACCTCCCGAATTTCCCCATTATGGTAATCTCCTTCTAACTCGGAATGCTGTCATTTTTTTTTTCTTACTTTGTAATGGAAAGATGCACGTAGATTCACTTCAACACACTGACGTGAACATTCTGAGTACATGCAGAAACGTTAGAATTAGATCGTATGGCCGACAACACGTAGGAAGTCCTTAATTGCTGTCGCTCCAACAACATACTCCTCATATATTTTTTTTTTCTTTTTAGACTGCGCTGCATTTTGATGAGCGGTGACTTGCTCCTCTTCTTAGGAGGAGCGCCGACTCGGTTCTCGGCTATCTTTATGGTTATGGTTAGGGCTGGGCGTCGATTAAAAATTTTAACCCGATTAATCGCCACCCTTTAATCGATTAATTAATCGATTAATCGGTCTCGTTCATTTCCATGCATAATAATATTGACTAAAAATAAAAATTGGATCTATAATTTTTTTTTCGCTGAATATGTGTCAAACGACGCAATAATTTTAATTATGAATCAGCTTCGATATACAGTTGAGAACAATTAAAAACACTCAGACTCACACAATATTACTTCAGCTCCATGAGGCAAAAATGTTCGTTGATATTCTCCGAGAAGGGCGACCTCCTTTGATTGCTCACAGTAGTCTCTGCTGCGCTAAACGGACACTCGCACGGCGTTGAAGTCGCTGGGACATGTGTAACCTTCTGCACATGTCTGAAGTTACAAATCTCCCCCTTACAGTTTACCTTAAGTTAATACTTCACCTAAATTTTTCACTTCATATAGGTTTGCTCGTCCTTGTCTGCATGGATGGTAGATTTCTATGAGCGTAAAGTCCGGTTCAGACATCTGCAACGAGCGCGTTAGCTACGACTGCGTCCGTTGTGACCGGGCGACTGGAATCACCGCTCTGCGCCGCGCGTACACACTATTGCAACCGCTCGAGCGCAGCAACTCTGGCAAACATGGCGGTCGTCAGCACGCCGTCGTCAGCTGTTTTCGCGGTGCCCCTAAAGATAAGGGGACTCACTTCCACTCACTGGCGTGACAGAAAATGGAGAGGCAGTTTTAAATATATCTTCGAGCTTCATTTATTTTAGTTTTTACAGGATGGGGCTCGCAGGGCCTAGTGGATGCAAAAAAAAGGAAAGAAGCATATGCCGTACGCCGTCTTAAACAATCACGACTTAAAAAAAAAAACGACTTTACCAATAGTAGAAATCTCGCTACACGTTTTTTCTACTATTACCGATGACGCCGCAATTTGAGCGGCGATATAGCAAAGTAGGGATATTGTCTCGTGACCACATAGACGTTGCAAGAATTCAAAAATGCTACCACTAATCACTTTTCTCGGATGATGAAAACGTTGCGAAAATTCGCATCCTTCAGAAACATCTTCACAAACAGTACGCACCAGCAGTACCTTGAACTTGAGCACACGCAAAAAGTACGCACAATAAGAAATCCGGGCGATGTTCGAGGACGCAAATGCTAAGAAAGGACCACTGTAATCGAGGTAAACAGACACCACGGCACGAGCATTTCTGCTGTCTTGAGACTACCATCACGACATCGCCGCACGAGTATATGGATCTTCTCTTCTAGGGCGTGCTGGTTTATCATCGCGACACACGACGAGAATGCACTCTCAAGTATAGCTTTCCACGCGGAACGATGAGGTTCTACGCGGAACGATGAGCTTCCACCACGTGGCCCACGTCGACGATCATCACCGACGCCATGTTTTTCAGCAGATAGCAGGAACCATGGCCGGCATGCAACGCGCACGGTCGAGCTCTTCTCGACCCACGATTGGTCTGTCGGTCTGGTCGCTTCTTTCGTTCAAAAACGTAGCGAAAACGTTCAGCACGGCTCAACTCCTTACGTTTCAAAAACCCACGAACGATACGGCGGCTTGGCGCTTCGTTGACACTGTAACTTCTCATTCCAACCAGTTGCATTTGTTCGTAGTCGTAGCGGTCGCTCTGAGCGGGCCAAAGGTGTCGATGATTTTGCACATTGTTAGACGGTTCGTGACTGTGACCACCAACGCTTCCAAACTTGCTATTCCATGATTCACACCGGTGTGTCGAAGTCCGTCTCCCTGTTATTGTTGGTTTTTATCACAAACTGTAACAAATACATTTTCAAAACAGTTATAGCGTTTTAGACTAGCATGTTCGATTCCTGTATTGGGGGATATTTGCGAGATTCGGGGCCCTAAACTCGTCAAACGCAAAGTTGGAGCTAAAGATTCGCGGAGCGCGCCGGTTGGGCGTCGGCGACAAAAGCGCAAAATCGTCGTCGTGATAGTCCAATCGGTGCGCTCCGTCAACTTCGGACCCAACTGTGTGTTTGACGAGTTTGGAGGCCTTGGAAGCGCTGCCGGTCACTGCCTTCCTTTTGAAAATGGATTCCGGGGAAAATCAATTTTCCTTACCCCTTGGGGCCATTTTTTACTCTTGACACATAAAATCATTTTTTTCTGTGGCCATTGTTTCCGTGGCCACTTTTTCCGGAAACGTTTCTTCCGGGGACATTTTTTTTCCAGGAGACCTTTTTGTTTCGCGGTCTTTTTTTTTTTTCCGGGGACAGTTTTTCAGAGGACTTTGTTTGCGGGGTATTATTTTTTTTTCTGACTCCAGTGAAGAAAGAGGCACCTAGTCTTTCCGTCTATAAGCACTAATCCTTCAAATCAGTGCTCAGAACTCATCTCCTTCTCTCCCTCAACTTTTCTCTGCATAGTTGGTGACAGGCTCAGAATGCACTAGAAGCTCGGCCACCAGCATCAACTCATTGCCTTCCTTTGAGCTTTTTCTGCGCGTGCGACGAAGCGTTCTCAAAGGGAGAGCACGCGGGTACGTGAGCGCGTCGAGCTCCGAGTGAAATGATTAATGGGTATATGACGCGAGGCTATGGCAGCCTTTGTCTACTGCCTCCCTCCATTCAGAACGAACGAGAGTGACGTCTGCTCCTCGCGTAGCGTCTTGCGTTCGAAAGTCGGACGCCGGCGTTCGAACGCATTGGAACATTGGGTAGAGAGAAAAACGCAGCTAACCCTCGCGTCTACCCACTAAAGTCCTTCCAATCAGAGCTTGGCGCTTTGAAATCCCCCCGCGCGTTCTCATATCCTCCTCTCCCATGCTCTCGTACCGTATAGAGTGCGTGCACCTCGCAAAAACGTAAATGTGCTCGAGCCGACTGGCCCCAAGAGAACAAGCGTCTGAACGTCTAGACAGCGGGAATAAGTGCGCTCGTATTAAAATAGCCCGACTTACGCCCGCGGAAGCTTCTGCGAATATATTTTCTCGCTTCGCAGATAGCGAGACACCGTGAGCGCGAACGAGCAATTACCGTTTTCTTCGCGTGTGTGTGTGTGTATGTGTGTTTGTGTGTACGGGTGTGTGTGCGTGTGTGTGTGTTTTAGAATCAAACAAATGTACCCGTACCGGCTAGTGTGGTAAAAAAGGGACAATGCAATACATTAAACTAACCGGTCGAATTTGGTGCCACTAATAACCCTTCAAAGTATAAAAAAAAAGCAAATTTGATGTAGTGTTCGCGCAAGCAATATCGCACAGTGTGTATTGGAACAACAAAACACCTTTCAAAAAAACGCTCTTAGGCTGCAGCCATGCTGAATGCCAACTGCTGTTACTCTCCCGTCCCCAAACAGCTAGAAACGTTGTCCACTCTCTTAGCCTGTTAAAGCCTGCTCAGCGCGATTCTCCGCCTAAGTTTTTCGGTTCTACACTCCAAGATTTCCGGCCTGTCCTGAATGTTTCTACTTCTTTTTTTTTTTTTGTATGCATGGTGTGCACCCCGTTTTTGCGTTACCTTGCATTGTGAGACTGCCTGTGATTCGAGCGTTTCTGCTCGACATTCACGGAGAACAAATGAAGGGTAGAACGACGAACGGCCCTCTACGCGATTTTGCGAACAATGACAACTGTTCTCCCCACTTCCAGAGGTAATCCCCGGAAAGTCCTCCTCAGTCCTTGTTAAAAATAGCTGTTCGGGTTGGGGTGTGGCACGGAGGATCAGTCGCGTTCGTTATTTTGTTTTGGCATTGTGAAAAAAAGGAAGCTCTCTCTAAAATGTGCCCCAAAACTCTTTGATTCTGTCCGATTGTCTAGAAGTGACTGTCGTTAACACTGTGGACCGGATGGGGTGTGTTTTTTTTTATATCTTTCACAAATTAATCATTTTCAAAAACTCTGAACCGTGTGGTGCGTACAATTTAATGTTCGAATGTTGACGCTCGCTGAATTTCACGTTCGAGTCTTGCAAGTTCGGTAATCACGTGATTTGTGCGGTGGGAATATGCATGCCCTTTCGGCTATCTTCTGTTGTAATTTATTTTCGACAGCTATGCGCTTTGCCGGCTGACATGGATGAGCGGGTGCTGCCGTCAAAACTCATCTTAAACTTAATTAAAAAAAAAAAAAAATCTTTCCAGTCGCGTTCGCACACAATAAACATAGCTTACGGTTTGTTTTAGTTTGAAATGTTGTACAATGCTTTCTCGGTGTACTAAGGGAAGTATATACATCATAAAACGCAAAAACAGCAGAAAAAAGCGAGAGTTTAGCCGCCAGCAGTGTGAAATTGCTCCTATGCAGGCTGCACCTTTCGAAATCATGTCCATTCGCTCGGGGTTAGCAGGGATGCAGGTGAGAAACTATGCTCAAGCCCAGTGAGTGAACTCAAAATTTAGCGGAAAACTTTCCCCGCTAAAATTAGCTGGAATATTTCCCCACTAACTTTAGCGGGTTAAGTTTCCCCGCTAAATTCAGCGAGTAAATTTACGTCACGTGACCTCAACACCAAATAAGTTTCGCCGCTAAATTAAGGGGGGAAATGACGTCGCGACTTCGTGTCACGTCACCCATCAACAAAGTCAGCGGGAGGACGAAAGGAGGAGGGAAGGAGGATGAGGAGGAGGGGAGGGTACGGAAGAGGAAGAGGGGCATAACCTCTTCTCCGTACCCTCCCCTCCTTCTCCTCAAGAGCTGCGCTCTAATTTCGCGTTACAGAGATTTGTAAACGACTTTCATTTTTTATTTGAAGTCATCATCACATATATACACACACTGTTGTGCTCAACCCGCGTCACGACCAATCACCACTCCTGCAAACAGCTGCCCAGAAACGTCACATTTCTTTTAAGAAAAAGAATAGATGGTGAGCTAACACAATTGTCATCCATCTATTTGATAAAACAAACGCCTCAATAATCTCTTTCTCGGTTTTATATTTTGGTCTTTGTTTAAAAAAAACTTCGTCGATTCCAAGCCAGGTTCACAGCCACATCGCCTACAGTGTTCAAAAAGATCCCCCCCCCCCCTTCCCGGCATTGGTGCGCGCACAACGATTATGTTCTCGTGCTCTATGATTAAGGCCGCTTCTAGTTTGACCTATGTAAATTTTCCCGCAGCTAAGCGGTATCACGTTTATGACATTCGTGACACATTGAGTATACAACCCCTGCGTGTTTCTTAGTACAAAGTGTTCTTTTTCTCCTTCTAAGAAACGGACAAATTTCGGAGAGTTTACAAGGGGCCGAGAAAACAATGTTAACATCATATCTACCTGCTATCTTTTTAATATTGTGGCATACCTTTGTATCAATACAAAATTGCGTGTACTCGTTTGTTGTTTTCTTTTTTTTTTTTTTGGTCGTGTCGCACATTTATTGGTTAGTTATTTTTACTTTTTTGAAGAATACTATCACAACAGCTAGAAATAAGGTTCGGGGGGTACCCTACGTTTTGCAACCTTTCCACTTGGCGTCAAAAACGGTTGCCATCTGGTTCGTGGTTTTGACGGAGAATTCGTTCCAAGAGAGGGCGTTGACAGCGATTGATAGGAATTTCAGGCGAGTGATGTTTCGTCCGAAGACAACAAAATCTGAGGCGCTTAGGAATCGCAAAAATTTGAACCTCGAAAGTTTGTGGAAAGCTGCCGAGAAAGCAGAAAGAGGGTTTTTAAGCAGTGTTTTTCACGGGAAAAACGCACCAACCTGAATGTCCATTCCGAGTCATGCTTTCTGAGAGGAACATATGGTAAGTTCAGGTTAGCCGTTACCTAAAGCGTCATTTAGACACACTTGCACTAGAGAACCATTCTTTTGTACGAAGCTCGGATGGAGTTGTTAGGGTGCTTAGGGAGAGGTGTCCGAATGCCATTTCAGGTCTTTATGTGGATGTTGAGGATTTCTCTTGTTCTTTTATTCATGACGGGTTACGTCAGACTGTTAGCAATAAGATAGACAACTGAGGAGAGGTCAAGTTCCAAAGTTCTGCCGGCGTTAGCAGCGAACACTTTTTAGAGCTCTTGTTTTTTGTTTTTTTTTATCGTCAGTTCACGGCTGTCCGTCACAATGAACGTTTTTGTACATAAATCAGGCATTTGTATTCCGACGTCTGTGGCCCATGTTTTATGTAATATATTTTTAGCGTCTTTGGACAAGCGAATTGCGAAAGGCCTTGCTGATTTGCATACTATGAAGGCGTTCAGATATGTAGACGACTATCTTTTTATTTTAGACACAAATTTGAATGTTGAAGAAGTTTTTGGTGAGGTTGTCGATTTGTTCAAGGATTCGTCAGGTGGAATCAAGTTTACATGGGAAATGCTTTTGGACAACTGCATTCATTTATTTGGATCTTATGATTATGTTTTTTGACGACGTGTCTTAAAATCTGAAGTACAGTCCACGTTCAAAAAAAAGCCTTGCATGTTTCAAAAGTGCCCATTTCAAAATGGTTAAGATAGAAAAAGTTGCAAACACCAGGTGACAACCACTTTTTCACAGCAAATGGAAACGTTACAAAACGTAGAAGGGCCCACGAACCTAATTTCTAGCTGATGTGACAGTATTCCTCAAAAAATAAAAAGAACTGACCAAGAAATGTGCAACCAAATAAAAAATAAAATAAAAGAGGAGTACACGTCATTTTGTGCTGGCACAAAGTATCGCACAATATTAAAAAGGTAGCCGGTAGATATAATGCCAATGCTGTTTTCTCGCCCCCTTATAAACTGTACCAAATTTGCCCGATGCGCAGAAAAAAAAAAAAAAGCTTTTTCTAAGAAACGCGCAGTGCATGCTGTATATAGTATATTGAATGTGTCACCAATGTCATATACGAGATACCGCTTAGCTGCGGGAAAGTTTACATGGAGAAAAATTGGGCGCAGCATTAATGATAGAGCACGAGAACATAATATTTGTGTGCGCAACAATCCGGAGGCGGGGAGGAAAAAAAAAAGGGGGGGGGGAGGGGGAGGGGGCATCTTGCTGACAACTGTAGGTGATAGGGCTGTAAACCTGTCTTGGAATCGACGAAGTTTAAAAAAAAAAGGATATAAATCCGAGAGAGAGAGAGATTATTGAGGCGTTTTTTTGTCAAAAAGACAGATAAAAATTGGGCTAGCACACCATCTATTTGCTTGCTTAAAAATAAGTGACGTCACTGTATAACTGTTTTGTAGGAATGGTGATTGGTTGTGATGCGGGTCGGGCAGAAGAGTGTGTGTATATATGTGAAGATGTCTTCAAATAAAAATCTGTTGAGTGTTAGCGCCTGTCTTGTTGTCTTCGTGTACTATTTGTCCTCGTTTCGTTCGAGTTGTTTAAACTTTTTAATTAATATGAACCAACCAGGCTAAACATAAGTTTTAATGCGCACCCCTTTGTTTCCTGGTCTCGGGTTTTCACGTTATTAAAAATTCACCAGCTCGCCTGGATGCCATTTATTTCTAAAGTAAAAAAAAAAAAGCTTACGTATGAGTACAAAGAAAAAAGTATAGCCGGGAAAAAGAAATACGGAACTGCAGTCGGAAACAGTCAGAATTATTTCATCAACTCAGTAGTGGGGCTAGGGTGTACTAGAACTGGGAGGTGTGCCGACCGCGTCGGATTCTCCATTGGAGCTGAGGGTTGTGTGGCCCAATTCTGCCGCTGGGGCGGGAGTGGCGCTGCAAGTCAAAGCGGGACCAAAAGGCCGGTCGGGCAGCATTCAGCGAGGCCATGGCTTGGGGCGTGTCGGTATGACTATTTCTTCTTGTTTTGTGTCGTGTGAAGTGGTATAATATCGTGTTGCTGCAAGCTGTGCAGGAAACAAGGGACTCACAACAACCTCAAATACTGCGAATTATTTTAGATCTCCCGAAACTCTACCTGTTTCGGGAGTCAAGGGACGCCTTTCTGTTCCCGGAATAAGATCGTCTCATTCCAAAGAAAAAAATTATATTGCGTTACGCTATTGCATGCTTTTAGTAAAAAAAAAAAAAAAAAAAACTGGTTTGGAGGAAAAAAATATAGAAGTCTAAAAAGAATGTGTGACCTGTGTGAAATGTCAGAGACAACAAATTTCTCCAAGTGGGATTGCTCTTCAATAAACGCAGTAGTTGAAGTTGCTCCTATATCTTACCAGTCGTGTTTATTTTCATATGATGCATTCTCACTAGATTAAATCAATTCAGACATTCTTGGTCTATAAGCACTGGCTGAGAGTGCAGAGATCAAGAAAAGCTCGGTTTCATTAAGCCATGCTACACCAAAAAAATATGTAATGACTCCAGAACAAAAACAAGGTATTTAAAGGTCTGCGAAATGTACTGCTGCCGAAAAAATAATAATTAAAAGAGCTTCGACTCTGAAGTGAAGAGGAAATCATCGCATATCATATCATACCCAAAATTCAATTTCTTAATGATGGCATGTAAGGTGAGATAGACCCTTCTATAACAGCAAAAGGGAGCGAGACTATGTAAGAAACTGACTGCTCCTAAACTGTTTTTGCGCTTTGAATATAAGCTTCTGCCGCTCACTCAGGTCGCGCTTTTTCACACTGGTGTGAAATAGGATGGAACTTATTTATTCCCACCACCGAGCAGACAAAAACAGACGAAGAATACGACAATTTTCACGCCGAATTAAGCATCTCTGCTGCGACCGCCAGGCCTCTGTCAGCCGTCGGAAGGCAGCGCTGCCGCGCTGTGCACCGCAGCGCCCTCACCGGCGTGCTTGCACAACGCGACCCACTCATGGTCGCAGGACGGCACACCTCCGCATTTTAGTACACCTTAAGGTCTATTCACACGATGCATCTTGTTGGCGAATCTTATGTCGCGAAACTATTTTTCGTCCCCGTCTGAACGTGACCGAAAAAGTGGCGCGCCTCCCAAAAAAGTGGCGCGTGTTCCTCGCTTCTGGACAGTGGCGTAACTAGGGGGGGGGGGGCAGGGGGGTACAAGTGCCCCGGGCGCCACTTGGGAGGGGGCGCCGAGCCGAGTCCACCCAACATGCGCCCTATGGAAAAAAAACGGCAGCGGGGCTACGCGAGGGGCGCGAAATTTCATTTGCCATGGGCTACGAGGGGCGCGAAATTTCATTTGCCATGGGCGCCGTCATATCTAGTTACGCCACTGCTTCTGTAGCAATTTTTCGCTGAAACCTCACCGAGGCCTGTCAATCACCCGAAGGAAAAACGCGGACGCCGCCAATGGCCGCTCGACTTCGCTATGACGGCTGACCTTCGAGGATGAGCGAGCTTTTGGAGGAGTCTGATTTTCGGCCGTTTCCGTATCCGAGCCAAAGCCGAAAGAAAACAAACAAACATGGCGAGCGACACGCGGAGAGAAACGGTGCGTACGGGCGACGAGACGGCACCTACAGTACGGGTTGGTGGCGCGGTGCAGATTCATCAACAGTCGCGACGAGTGCAAGCACCGCATATAAACATGATGACTTTGGATAACTCTTTATTAGCGATGCTAAAATGTCCGAAATGCTTCGAGATCATCTGCCTGTTCTTTGACGTTCGCGGTCTTTCCCGGGTTTGGCAAGGCTAGTAAACCCAGTGAGCCGAATCTGACGAAGTTCATCGAAAGGTATTAATAAAACAGACTTCTTCACTCTGTGCGTACTTTATATCATTTTGATGCGAAACGCTTGGTATTCCCGGTGCAGATGACAAGGTTTGGCGAACTTCTCGACAGTCAATACGTCACAGGTTTCACGCGTCAAACACCGCGTGTGAACAGGCCGATTTCGCAAAATCTTGGTTTTGCTAAACTGTGGCGCGTTAAAAAGATGCATCGTGTGAATAAGCCTTTAGTGGGGTTCCTCCGGAGAAGATACACCCTTTTCTCTCCCCCTTAGTCTCTCACCCATTATTTGAAGCGCCATCTAGGGGTTGTGTTTCAAAACTCTGTATTCATTGAGTAAAGCCCCTTGATAAAATACCCGCTTATAAGTAACGCCAACCATTGTTGTGGAACGCGCAAGACGCATGCCTCAAGCGGGTGGTCCGCTGATATATATTCGGTTCCATGGGCCGCTCTACAGCGACCTAGAATGGAGTAGTAAGCTCACCGCCCTCTCTCGCTCATGCTTCGATGTGAGGCGGTCCATGTCGGTGGCCGACGGGGGCGCTGCTGTCGACTCCTCCTGAAGCGTCCAGCATCCCGGCTATGCCCGGCCGCGTGTGTTGGCGTTGAGTGAGTGACTGCAGTTCGCGTGTGCTGGTTTGCTCGCCTTTGCCGTGTGGTCACTGTGATTACGGTTTTCTTGCATTTTTATTCTTCGACTGAAATGCAAGAATGTCTAATCGCTGCGAAACTACTGTGATGCGCCTGGCTGTCTTTTACGCTCGCGTAAAAGACGCACCAAAGCTGTCTTTGTTCGCTGTACCCGAGGTAGTAAGGTGGTTAGTTGGACGAGTTGGTAATTCTACGGTAGGGGGTCGCCCACCACTGCATTGTCAAGCGTGGAAATCTACACCATCTTTACAAAAAAAAAAAAAAAAACCTTGATAATTGGCAGATTTCACGCAAATCACACTAGGGACGTTTTTGAAGCTTTAAGTATACTCCACCTGGGCGAGCGTTGTGTCAGCCAACCTTTCGTGGCATTAACCAACAAGGAAATCGCCTTTCTACAATCGTATGAGTGTGGAACCACTGTTTTTTGCCTGGCTATGGAACAAAATACGCTCGCGTGATGGACGCGTCAAAGGTCTCTTTTTTCGGTAAACCCGAAGACGAGGAGTGGCGAAAACTGTGGGATAAGAACATGCACCGAGCGGACAAGACATTGGATGAGACCTCTGGTGTGTGCGAATTACACTTTGAACCATACTACGTAATTAGAGATTACGTGCACGTCACCGACGGTGAAGAGGTACGCGTTCAGCGTGGGAAACCAATGCCTTCGGCCGACGCAGTTCCTATCATTCTTCCGAATCTTCCCAGCTATATGACGAAGAAAATACCGACGCACACACGCGCTGATACGCATGCGAGAGCAGAGGCGCGCGGGAGAGTTCCAGGAGGAGGCGACTGGAGTCCCATTTCTCAATTTAGACGTGAACCGCCTCAGCAAGCGGGCACACTGAGCCCAGTGAAGCCACTCATTCTATTGCTGCGCCGCCATTTGCTTCCAAGGGCCGCTGGAGACACGGGCCTCGTGAAATGGCGCATTTTACGGTACTTGCAAGACAAAAGCAAACACATCAAAGGCCTTTACCATAGAGTGCGGTCAAGCTCAATCTGGACGCCGTGCCTAATAACCTATAGACGCTTTGCAGCAGCTGTTGATAGGCGCCGCCATAACCGACCTTCAGTTTTTGTTTCCTCTTATTCCGTTTATTTCCCTTCGTCATTACCAATCCGGACCAGGTCATTGCCATTTTAGATTTAATTGCGTCCTTCTCCTCAACATTGGCCTTTCTGGAGGCTCGTCGACGACCATTTCAGTGGCTCGGCATCTCGGTAAGACAAGAGAAGGTCAGCAATGGTGGCTCTAATCTGGCGCGTGTGTAAAGCGTCTATATAGGCCTATTCAAACATTACTCCCTCTTACGGTCTATCTGAAAATACTGCAAGGTGGCGTGCAGAAAAGGCACCATGAAAATGTCAAGTCTATCAATTGTATACAGTCTCTCGAAATTTAATTTTATATCAGTTATAGACTTCCCAGCTTGTTGGTGTTTTTTGCGCGCACCACTTTGCGTGTATTTTCAGATCAACCGTAAGAGAGCGGTTTTCTCGAAGGGGTCTATATTCCACGAGGTACACTGTAGTCACCATAGCAGACGTCCCCAAAATTGTGGCGCGATGAACGACGGAAGGCGGGTTTTTGGGGTTAGTTAGAGGAGTTGTAATCGTGGAAACAGTGTCTGTGGGCGGCTTCACAACTGAGTGAATCTAGTAACGTTGGTAACAGGTTAACAATTTAGCGCCAAATGACCCTCACAAGAACGCATATCACTCCGCCAGTCAATTTCTTTGCCTCAGGCCGTGACGTCAATGACGTCACGGGCCTCTGCTTGACGAACTATATATATATATTTTTTTTTTTTTCAATATGGCAGCGAGCGTGTTTTTGCGACGGCGACGCTGGAGACGCCGGGATTTCGCAGCGATTTTCCAGTACTTTGCCAACGTTCGCGTCGCCGTCAAAGTGTTCAGTGTGTCAGTGTCCGCTTCGTCGAACCGTTAAGCCGGGATCACACTGTTCATACATCATACAACCGACAGTCTGCAAACACGAGTCACCGCGATATTCACGGTTTGAATGCCGCGTGTCAAGTTTCTGCTTGAACTCATTGCCATGCAGCATTCGAAGCACGGATCTTGCGGTGACTCACGCTCGAGTTTCTATGCAGACTGTCTTTTGTGTGGTGTATTAGCGGCGAGATGTTTCAGTGGCGCCGTCGTTCGGTTACCTTTCGTGACGTCATTACCTTGTGAACAACATGCTCGATGGTGTTTGTAATGAGCATTGTGGAAGCCTGAAATCATAGCGGTCTCGAAGCAACACTGCCAACACGGTCAAAATTGAAGTTCTTACATTCCTCTTATTTCCGCCGATGGGACATCCTTTCCTGACGTCATAGTCAGCATTCGGACAATTGTGGTGGGCCGACCACAGCGACGCTTTCGATCGCTCAAGTCGCCAATAAGCAGTGCGACCTCGGCTTTAGGGGAAACTGTGAAGGCTACGTTTAACACGTTTTGTCGGCGCGATGGCTTGTTTTCGTGGATTTGCTGCTCGCCCATGTCTCAAGAAATCGCAGCGGCACGAGCGTTTCTTCGCGGTGTTGTCTGTGAAGCACGCTAAAAATGCTGTGGTCTCCGCGGTACGTGCGTCAGATAATCGAGCGACTCCTGTGCCTTTGAAGCCAGCAGAGAAGCAGACTTTGTCTGCTTCGCTGCTGGCTTTAATAAACAAAGGATGCCCCGAAGTGACGCCTTTAACTCAGTTTGTTCTTCTCTGAAACGTGGTACGCGTGTCAAGTTCTGTTCGTTGCAATCGGTTATATGGTAATTGAGGTAAGCAATGATTGCCTCGTTCTACCACTGTCACCAACGAAGGCGTTATCTGTTTAACTTAGAGTAGTGCCCAACCGTCACCCTCGACGACACGAGGGAGACAGTCTTTCGGTCCACCGTCCTCTTCCCACTAAAGTCACCGGACCCTGGGAACGTAGCGTCACTGCCTTCCCTGCCTGCTATCCGGACACAAACAAATGCCAACATGCATGCGACCAAACCTCACAAGGTGATTGGCTGATCTCTCTCAGTTGCCATGGCGATCGCCATTTTGGTCCATTCAAATCTTCGAAGCTTCAAAAGGGTCGTTCTGAACCAGTCGCGCCAAGGCCGCTATGAAGATTAATCGTACAGGGGCTCTAAACTCGTCAAACACAAAGTTGGGGCCGAAGTTCACGGAGTGCACCGATTGGACTATCACGACAATGACTTCGCGATTTTGTCGCCAGCGTCCAATCGACGCGTTCCGCGAACTTTCGGCTCCAACTTTGTGTTTGACGAGTTTGGGGCCCCTGAAAGCACGTTTCTCACCAACGTAACGGTCCTTGGCACTGTGCATGAAATCAACTTATCAATCATGTCCATCTCCCCAGATCCCTTACACTGATATTGCTCTGCTCGCGTAGTTCAAGACAGGAGAATTATCTTTCAATGCGTCCAAGCGCTGACGTTGCATTTGTGACGCGGTACGAAGATATACGTTTGTTTCGCCGGTGTGTGGATAGCAAACACTTCTCGGTATACAAGAAACGTCTCTATAAAGCTACCCGCCACCAGCGAATTTAGATCGGCTCACCTGGAATAGAGAGGTCAAGGAGAATTTTTTCATCCCGTGAACCAAAATGGCGACCATTCAAGGAGCTTGGTGCTACTTTACCGGGATCCAGCTAGTTTACTTGTCGCTATAGCCGTGCATCGCCTCGCGACGATGTCGTCCCGCGCGACCAGCAGCGATCGCTTTCGCCCGTATCGCTCGCGCCTGAAACCGATGTTGCCGATGTCGCATGTCACGCAGCGGACGCACTACTTCTCAAAGCGGAGGGAGCGCATTACGCCTCGTGGATGAAGCATCTATTGGGTTCCGAACGTGTAACTGACCATAGAGGTACGAACCCCTTAAGTTCTAGTGCCAGTTGCGAACGACGGGTAAAGTGACTTGCTCTTTTGCCTTAACCAAGCTACGTCAAAATTCTACTTAGCGGACGGTACAAAAAAAAGGATCTACAATAAAAAAAAATTAGAACCCTTTTATTGCCGCGCGCGCCGCTTGCCAAGCAGGAAGCGCGCTCGTGGCCGCAATAAAGAAAAAAAATTACACCATCTTCCCAAGGGGAACCATGGGGTGATGCGGAGCATCGTGTTGGTTCCGAGAAAAGAGTCAGTTGCGTGCTGACGTCGAGAGATGGCGCCACCGACTGCCCTAGCGTTACCCCCGCCTTCGTCGCGGCTCGCGGCAGAGAAACTTGGAACGCTCGCCGCTCGCCGTTTATTTTTTTTTCACACTTGAAGGAGAGGAGACTAGAGGAGGAGAGTTGCGCGTGCGCGCGCGGTGTGAGGAGAAGCGAACGCACGCGCAGTGCACGCAGCTGGTAGAGAGAGAGAGCGGAGAGAGTAACGCGCAGCTGTTGGAGAGAGGGAAGGAGGAGAGTTGCGCGTGCGTAGTTCGAGTGCCGACTACAACGCCGACGCCGCGGGACATAGACCCGAGCAAGAGATGCTCCGCATCTAAAAAAAAAAAGCGCGCTCGTGGTCTAACGGTTATCGCGTTTGCCTTCCACGCAAAAGGCCGAGGTTCGATTTCTGGCCGCGGATACACATATTTGTTGACTCTGTAATGTGATGTTCTGGTGAACTCGAGAACCGTGCTGCTGATTCGAGGTTAGAAAGTTCTATGAGCGAAACTTATACGTCTATTGTTCCAGAAGCCCACGCGTGTACAAAAGGGGCTCCGCGTGGCAAGCCGCAGTCAGTCTCGCCCCAGCGTTCGATCTTGCAGTTACGCCGACGTCGACGCCCGCGACGCTCTGTTGTTATCTTGTGTTTTCTTTTAATTTTGGGCACACAAGTTTGTTCCATTAAACGTTTCAGTTTCCTCGGTTATTCTTTGTTTCGTCACCTCGTCATTCGTGACACTAAATCTTTCAAAATTAAAAAGAAACTGAAATTTTATTATCAGTCTAAGTTATCAAAAAATTCCACTAAAAGCCGACGGACACAAATCAAGAATTACTCCACATGACGGCCCGGTGTTGCAAACGCGAGAACTGCGATTGAGATAAATGGTTCTCGGATTTGAAATCCGCAAGGCGCAGTCTGCGAGTGCTCACCTCGACATGTCTTTTATTACGAATCGCTCTCACGTTTTGTATGCGCGAAGTTTTACTTAATTCATTCGCGATCCGGTTATAACAGGGCAAGGATTTCAATTCCTATCACCAGAGAAACAAATAGAAAGCAAGTAGAAAAAAAAAACGTCGCCTGAATAACAAGAGCGCCGCAAATAAATGCAATGAATAGAGGAGCTTCCAAGTATATGCTGAGCAAACCTCTTCTCAAAGGAAATCGCGCTTCGTTGTGTCCTGCTTCTTTGTGAAGCGCATTCCGTTACAACAAATGCCCCACCCCCTCCCCTCCTCTCCCAACGCTCAAACATTTGCTCGCGACAGAATGAAAGATATGCGGGAACCCGCGACATTTCGCAATCTACTTATTCTCCCGGAGTTGATTCAACATTCATGACGCTATTTCGTGGGGTTGTTTGGCAAACGAATTTGACCGCGAATGGAGAGCAACGAGAACAAAACTATCGTGATTTTTTTTTTGTTTATTCGTTGCAGTTTTCATTTTTCCACATGACATGTTTAGAGCTAAAAATTCATTAAAAAAAGTACGTGAAAAAAAACATAAATGCATAGTTGTAACGCTTTAGCGTCTAGCGTTTTCCCTTTAAATTTAGCGGGAAAACAATTGGATGTAATAAAGTCTTACGTTTTCATATGCCGTGCAAAAATAGACAAGGTGTTTTATTACCGACATGATGGAATTATTTGCGAACACCCCTGAATTATGTTCTAAGCAACTGTGTTTCTTTTTCTTTATATGTGTGCTTCGAACTTCCCTGCAGGCAGCTCTTGTACGACCAACGTGAGTGACAGTGTTCGAAACATAGATACGAAATCAAGTCAAATTCGAGGGAGGAGGGAGGAGGGAGGGGGGGGGGGGGGTTACGTGCCAAACCAACCAAGGGCATCTGGCACGTCCAAGCCGGAGAAGGAACTGAGGATTCATTTCGACCACCTGGGAGGTATTTCTCAAAAGTGCATCCGAAACCTAGGTCACACGGCGCCCTCCCCGCAAATAAGCCTCCGTCAGATTTGCGTGCACCTCGGCGGTCGAGATTCGAACCCGCCTTCCTGTGGGGGATCCGTAGGCCGTGCACTTTGCCAATGAGCCGTCGAGGCGACGTGCTTCGAACATTCTTGAAGCGTGCGTGTCCGAAGATAATCGTGTCGTCATGTCTGCAGCGGACACCATATGTCTTTTGAAAAAAAAAAGTTTGATAGATTGATTGATTGAGTGATTGATTGATTTACGAACAGTGTGACTGGCTTCAAACAGATCGCGCGTTTTGTGTCTCCCAACTTTGTAGAGCTGTCCGGCGATGATTGCACGGGCGAAAAATGCCGAGTCATGCGCTGCGTCTAGTATTCCGAGTGCTACAGCGCATGCCCAAAGCGCGTTTCACAGCCAATTAAAAAAAAAAGGAAAAGAAAAACATGGCAGCACGCAGAAGACGACTATGGGATCGGACGTCCTGTCTATACTTCGTTTCAACATAAGTCCAAGAGCAGCCGACACTATGAGCTCGTGGGACTAATGAGACAGCGTTAAAAGCGCACCATCATAATACTCGTCGTGTCCCATCATCGCTGAACCAATCACAAACGCAAAATTCCTAGTGAATTGCGCTTTGACGCCGCTTGATTGGTCTGGCTAGCTCGTAGTGCCGGCTGCGTCTCGACTTAAGCTGAAACGAAGTGTAATATACACTAGTTCATTTTCAACGTGAAACGTTCTTTGGCAAGTGGTTCCGCATTTCGTTAAGCCTGATCAGCGTGGCCGCGAAGCTCGACGCTGACTGGTTAACGGGAGACGCCACGTGACTGAAGGTTTAGGCGAGGAGGAGCTCGACCACCTGTGCGCACTGAGGGAGGGGAGCTCGAGGGTATGCAAGGCTCTGGGAGATCGCCAGGTTTGTCATCTCGTTGCATACGTGTGATGCTAAAACGCTAAACATTCGCGATGCTAGAACTGTTGACGTATGCAACACAATCGCCTAGCAATTTCCATTCATTTTGCATTTCTGTTACACCTTACGTAGATGACAACTAGCTTTCCTTCCAGACTTCTGAAACTCTCTTTGCTGATTTGTTATGTTTGGTGCTCACCTTGCTCGTATGCCATTATTTCCTTTATATATATATTTTTTTTTTGTAATATCCCCTCTTTCCTTCTAGCAAAGAAAGGACGCTGGAACTCCATACTACATTAAACCTTACGGTGGACCCCATTGGACGCTAATCAGCCATCCGACTCAATTCAGCACCGTGGACGTACCACGTGACGACGCGCCACGCGCGTCAATGCGCCCATCTCGAAAGACCACGTGACACTCCCAACGCACTGCATTGGCCCCAGTGTCTCGTAGCGTCCACTTCGGACCATAGTAAGCTTAAACTGAATATGTCGAGGAACCGGCCGGCCGACGACCGCTGCATTTTTAAACGCGCACGCTCAACCGACCGGACCAAATTTTTTTTAACCTGCCGTCTTTCCAAAACTTTTCTTTAAAAAATAGGAAAAACAAAAAAAAAATTCTTCGCGCTCACCCCATGGTTTTTATGACCCTGCGCTCAGGTCGTACGTGAAGCACTTCGCGGACGGAAGCAAACCCGGGAAACGCACACACTCTCTCCCTTCCTTCTCAACTACGCCGCTATGCTAAACTCCGTCTCACCTCAGAATGAACCTCAGCTGATGCTATCAGCCATCGGGGCCAATCAGATGCCGGGTTAGTGTCGCGTGACCTGCAGGAGGTGCCGCGAAGGGCGAAACGCTTGGTCATGCGTTGCGCGTTCACAACTCCGGATAGGCTGGGATGATTCATCGTGAGACGAAACTGAGAAAAGTAGGGAGCTTGGACCCACGGAAGCGCGGCGTTGCAATCCCCAAATCTCCCATTATCGCATCCATCCCTAAAATTTCCCCAAACGTTGAAACGGATCTCCGCCTGCGTCCCGATTCAGCGTGCATTTTAATATAAGCCTCCTCCCCCTCCTCCGTTCCCTCTGTTTTCCAATCGTCACGGTGCGATACGTGTACGCCCCAGATGATGCCCGCGCCGGAATCGTCCCTCCCTCCCCAAATCCCGTAATCGTAATCCGCGATCGAAAGCCATAATCCGCCCAAATCCGCGAAGACAGACGTTAACTACGCGGAGAGTGCAAACCCATTATTACCTTCTCTTATTTTCTTCTTCTTATTATTATTATTATTCTTATTATTATTATTATTATTATTATTATTATTATTGTTATAATTATTATTATTATTGTTATAATTATTATTATTAATATTATTATTATTATTGTTATAATTATTATTATTAATAATATTATTATTATTGTTATTATTAATTGAAAAATTGCGATTTGAGTAACGTCACGAAAGGTCTATGACCAGGGCAAACAAGAGCTCTCGAGTCACTCGGCGTTACTTTGGTGATAACGCGTTTCGCTTTTGTTGCAATGAATTGAAGAAATCGCGTTTGACAATACTTTCTCTCAAAAGCTGTTTGTGCAGACTTGTGAAAGGCACAAGCGCGATCGCGTAAACTTATAAAAATATTTTTGCTTGCACGAGGGCTCGCCTGAGAAAGAGGCGTTGCGCAAAAAAATATTTTTCTCGTAACCCCTCTAATTAATACTCTTGCTATCAATTCCAACATGGAAACAAAAGTGAACCTAGATTTGTTGTGTTTTCTCCCACAATGACGAGTGGACAAAAAATATTTCGCTCGTAGATCATCCTCTTTTTTTTTAAACCCTGTTGGCAGATCTTCACGCGGAGTCTGCTAAGTTGCAAACGTCAACAACTCGCATTACAAAAAAAAAAAAAAGAAAATGAATAAAAACCTATATTGGAAAACGATCTCCGCTTTTGGGGGGGAGGCACTAGTCTTCTCGTAGCGATATAGCGGAAGACTCGCCCAACTTACCGCAAGATGTTGGTGATGTTTCACGGACGTGGATGCCCATTTCTGCGTCAACTACCGCGACGGCGTCTTCTTCGCCCTGCAGAGCCGGTCTTGCACGAGCCGACGATGGCGGTTCCCCTACCCCGCCGCTTCTGCTGCACTGCGCGCCGCCGCCACCGACTTCAAGCAACAGGCGATGGAAAAAAAAAGGGGGGAAAAAAATCTCACGCCAAGGAGGAAAGCTCTGCACCACGACCCGATCACTTGTCGGATGCTGGGTCCTTCGGCAGCGGAAGAGCCACTACCGGTGTGCGTGGGATGGGAGTAGTGGGCGAGGCGACGACGCGCGGAGTTAGGTTGCGATGCCGACGGCTGCCGCTGCTCGTCAAAGAAGAGCTGCGAGCGGCAGTGATACTTCTCCGAAGGAGAGGAGTGTACCAGTAACGAAAAAATGACCGAGAATTTTTTTCCGGACTATTTGAGAGTGTTTGACGTGTAATCGAAATCTCGCATGCATGGCGCACGCATTACAACAATACCTTCCGAAGAATGCTTGCACCGCGGCCCCGATTTTCAGAACGCCAACTCAGTGTTAACTGTGGTTCCTTTTCCGCTGCCTTATTTGGACCGTCAATTTTGGAGCGACCGACAGTTTGCGTCTTAGCTACACTACACTGGGAGCAGTAAACTTGTATACTCCGTGTCACGTTACGATGAACCGCGACGTAAGCAACCAGCCACCGGAGCCACGCCACAACTGGGAGCGCGTCAAGTGACCTTCCGGTTGGGTGACAGGACGCGCGGAGCGCGAAGTCACATGACACACTCCGAGCTATAGATTGGCACCGGCGGTTTGTGACATCTGTAGCGGTCTATCGTGAGGTCAAAACGGAATTTTGTTGAAACAGGAAAGCGCTTGCCAAGCGACGATTAGTCGACGGAGTTGCCACATCCCTGCCCCGTCGACAAAGATGCGTTCGATTGAAATACTTCGTATACATTTCATTACGCTGCGTACTAAACTACCGCGAGCTTCCGACTGACGTCAGTTTTGAGCGTTGGCATGGCAACCGAATTCCGTCATTTTGGCCGCCGTAAGGTGGCGGGCCAGTGCACTTCCGCCCCACTCTCTACCCCGTGACACCGGCCCGTGTTCTATTTTGGCCTCCGTATGGGCAGGCCGAACTCCTCCAATAGGAAAATGTGCGGCAAATGTGCGCTTCAATGGGACGTCATACTCACCGATGAAGGAAGCTTCCGGTACTACTTTCTAGGGCGGGAACTCCGGTGCTGTATGATAACCCAAGGGAGTCAGGGGGGTTCGGCTTCATTCAACAATTCTTTAGAAAACAAAATTATGTAAAATAAAAGGAAAGATGTAAAAGACGAACTCGAAATAGCTGGTTTGTAAGGGAGCAACCACTTCCGCTACGCTCTGTGTCCCTTGCTAAACTAAAGTACCAACGCAGGCGACTTGGTGACGTCGCTTTGAGGCAGCCTCGGCAACCCATCACGTTTCTAAACTAACAGCTGAGATTTAAAAAAAAACTTATAATGTAATCATTATTACAGTTCATACAGAAATAATAAAAACACTGAAATAGACGAGGGACAGACACTCACCATTGACAGTAAACTGTAGTGTATCCAACGCGCTCTGCTACGTGTACCTAATCATTAGTAACGGTGGAAAACACGGGGGTTTACTTTTAAAGTCATTGGGCAGAAAAAAGGGTATTATTTGCTCCTGTGCGAAATTATGATAATAATGGCGTCTGCAACCAGAGCAATGTATCTAAGGGAGTGGAAATTCAGTATCAGAGTAATTGGGTTTATAATTTGTAGGTAATATTTTGTGTTCAGTTTTATATTACGATGTAAGCCACATAAGTGTAAATCATTTCTTACAAATAAGTTTTTTTTTTTAATATTTGGTGTGCCTGCGGTTTATGCAAAAAAAGAGTTCTCAGAACGCAATGAAGTTAACAGTTAATGCCGAAGCGAATTTTCGTCAACGCGCTCCATCTTGCGACACTCTTTCAAACGAGTTGACTCTATTTTTAACTCCGATCCGGTCTGCTCCTTCCCAAAATAAACACCGGGTTGACTGAGCGATTGCCTGTACAGGGACTCCATCTGTCGTAGACTCGGGCAACCTTCCTCTATAGTTCCTCCTGTGCTCACCCTTCCTCAGGACAACAAAGGCGCTTCGATCGACGCTCTCAGTATCGATCTGAGCCGAGCCCAGTCAAGACAAATCTCAAGCCGAGGTACAGAAGTCGATCGACTCAAAATCCGGCTCGAGCCATAGCCGACCTCGAGCCAAAACCCCTCCGGCCTTGGTCATCTGCAACGATGACCGAAACCGAATTGGAACCGTTATTACCTTATAGCTACTTGGCATGGCTTGTTTACAGGCTTCATGGTCGCTTTTTAGTTTAGTGGACAAAACGTTGAGATACTTGAATCAAGATGGTTCCATTCCTAAAACCGACTCCCACGTTTTACAGGCTTTCCAAACAGAATGTATAATACACTTGGTCGTGCAACGAGGAACGAGAAAATTAAACTGAATGTGTTTATAATTATTTTTCCTTCAATGTCACGACAGTCCGTACGAGTCTGGCAACAGAGAAGTTGCAGACGATGCAACGGCCTCGCTAGCAGACGACTATTGACGTGTTCTCGTTTCAACCAACGCCCCAGTCGGAAAGGATTGCCGAGCGCACATCGTAAATGTCAGAGAGCCCTTTGGGATTTTGGCTCTTTCTTTTATTTTTCTTTGTTTCTTTGTAGTTTCGTTGTAGCTTGTTTTTGATATGGCACCCCCGTTCGCCAGTCGATTATTTCGATCTCGGAGGCGTACTTTCACTACGGGTGTTCTTTTAATAACGTACCCGAATAGACCGACGAAGAAGAACAAAAGAAAGAACTAAGCCTAGATGGGGTCGGCAGTAAAGCAGACGATACTGAAGCAGGCGACCGGAAAATTAAATTCCCAGAGTGGAGAAAACGGGTCGTCGGTTGCCATCAAAGGTTCAGTGGAAACAGCGGACCTTTTCGCAAACGCGTTGTGGAAAGAGAGAGGTACTTTATGTTGGTAAACATACGATTGTCCAATCTAGTTTGCCTTTTATAACTTGCGTAATATATATATATTTTTCTTTCTTTTTTAGGTAAATATGCGGACGTTTTATAGGGGGTGTTTATCGGAAGCATCATAAATATGGTTCCTCTCTACGCTGGACATCATCGAGAGGAATTCTGAACCCCGAAAGCAAATAGGAGGTAATCGGGCATTTTCGTTACTATACCAACATGCTTAAAAATTCTAAAACAGTGTTGACGTGTCATTTTCTTAAGCGTATTCTCCTCGTCTACAAATTGTATGTGTTTTTTTGTGAATAGTGGATTGTGAATATGGCATTATTATTTTGATTCAATATATTTAACATTATAGCGTCAATTACGCATCCTAAAAAGATAAATAAAAAGATCTTGGCGCTTTTCGAATGCTAAGATGTTTGTTTTAACGCGCAGTTTAATACCAGCATTCTTACACGTGAGATCTAGATAAAAGTTGCTAGGTACTCTAGGTAAATTCTCACTATCTAAAAGACCAACCAACGAACCAACGTGTGCCAGCTTGTTTGTCTTATGACTTTAGCTTCGAGGCAGACTGTGACATAAACCTTTCCCATTGTTATTTAGCATATTTCCACAATCCAGCCATTTTGTTTTGCTTTCTGTGATGTGATTTACTTGAGCCTAATTCTACACGAGTTTCGTTCTGAGGGCAGAGCAGAACTCTTTGAGTGACCACAACCAGCTACTGGATACGTTAGCGTCACTCTGTCAGCTGACTGTACCTGGAACACACACATTAACGATGTTGTTATGAAGGCCGGCAGAGCATTTGGATTTTTAAAACGAAATTTAAGGAAATCAACTAAAGCTATCAAAGAGCTCGCCTATCTATCTTATGTACGCCCAGTGCTAGAGTACGCCTGCACCGTTTGGGATCCTTCTCGGCAAAACCCCATTGTTGCTTTAGAAAGAATTCAGAGTTTTGCCGCTCGTTTCGTTTTGGTGCGGTACGGCCATTTTGAGAGTGTAACCGACATGATCAAAGGACTGGGATGGTCTACATTGGCATTAAGACGAAGAAATTTGCGCTTGCAGTTTTTATACAACATCTATAACAATATAACTGGCATTAATAGCTCATTTTACTTATTACCACCAAATTATATCTCAAAAAGAAAAGACCACATTCATAAGATTAAAGAAGACCGCACCAGGACGGAATTGGGCGAAAATTCTTTTTTTGTTAAAATAATTAGGGAGTGGAATGCCTTGCCCAGTGCGATTGTGTGTGCCGCGAATTCAGAAATGTTTTTTTCAAGTTTATTCGCCCCCTGCGATAATGCCTAATGGCGCTGCAGGACAATGATTAATAAAGAATAAAGAATAAAGATACAACATTGTAAAACCCGAGACGTAGGACAAAAAAGAGAAGAAAAAAGGGGACAACACAGACACAGGTTTGAGACCTGTGTCTGTGTTGTCCCCTTTTTTCTTCTCTTTTTTGTCCTACGTCTCGGGTTTTACAATGCTGAAAGTTCACCAGCTCGCTTGCATCTTCTCTGTAATTTCAATAAAGATACCTCGACCGGTTATGATTGATTCCAACGTTTGACACCAAAACCAGACAGTGAGCGAAACGTATTGTCAGCGAATGCCAGCAGACGTAAACAAGGTCCCCGATCACGACTGCACGCGGACTGAAAAGAGGCCAAGATGGCCGGCCGGCTGTTCCAGAAACCCCGCCGCAAAGGGACCGTCGCATCTTTTGAGCGACGGCAGTCTACCGAAAAATAAACAGACGCGACTGAGAAGCAGTCTTCGCCGCAAGGTGAGTCTGTACGAGGCGAAGCCCAACGCTCGGAGGCCACTGGGTCGCTCAAATGCCAGGGGTCAGCGATGCTGCTGCCGCGCTATCGATCGGCCGCGAGCTTCAGTTGCGGGGTCAAGGTTGGACCCCTCGCGCGCATGCGCCGACTTCCGCGCACTCCGTCACTGCGCAGGAGAGGAGGTGAAGCGGAAAGAAGGAAAGAGTGCAAGGAAAGATTCCAGTGTTGTCGGACGTGTTTTTCTTTGGTCTCGTTTTCTGGCATTTTGTGGTTTTTTTTTTTTTAGTCTTTCGGTTGTTTTTCAGGGGCGCGTCTCCGAGTTTTTGAAGCTCCTCTCTTGTGTTATGCCTCGCCGTCGGTTTTGATACTGGGCTCCCTTTTTACGCAACTGTTTCGTTTCAGTTTGGGACGTCCGTTTTTTGTGGATTTCTTTTCCCCTTTTTGCCACCTGTTTATATTTATACTCCGGCGTGTGCCACGGTGCGTTCGGTTATCTGGATTATCTCGCTTCGCTTTTATTTACTTTTTTTTGTGGACAAGCATTAGTTACGTTTATTTGATCACGCGGTATTTTTCGGGGATTCCGTGTAGTGAGCGCCCAGTGGTTGTATGTTTGAACGGCAGAAGCCTTGGAGTGGCTGTTTCGCTGTTGTCTTTGCTTTTCGTCCTTTAGTGAGTGTTTAATGTCTTTCTTTAGTATCGTTAAGCTATAACATGGAGTCGTTTTATTCAATTTTCATGGACCACTGCTTCCCTAATGATCGAAGATGGTTGCCGCGTCATTCAGTTTACAGTATCGATCTTCAGGCTTTTTTTTTTTTATTTCTTTTAAATGCCAGCAGTAATGCTTCGAGCTCTATGAAGGATTGCAAAAAGCGAGCTCGACATTCTTCGGAGATTTTCTAAAAGATGTTTCCAGAAACTCATAGCAAAAACATCCGGTGAAAACAATTTAAAAAGAAAAGGCTTTTGAGATGTAAATATAAAATAAAATATTGCATTCGAAAAACTTACTTTAACTTACTCGTTATCCTCTTGCTTTTACTAAGCTTAGTTTCATGTTGTTTATGATAATAAATCTTTTTATCGATATTTTTTACGAAGGTCAGAATACAGTGAACGAAGGACTTTTTTCAATAGACGACACAGTATTTTCTAGAAGAGTTGCCGTTATGTACCACAAATTTAGGTTTAAATATCAAATCAGTTTATATCAGGTTTAGGTTAAAAATATTATATTAAAAGCCGATTAATTAAACTAAACCTGCTTAAATCATTTACGTTACTTTACTTGGGTTCTAATGAGTAAAAATATGTTTTTGTTTTCGCACGTACATTTCATAACTGTACGGTTCACAGCTAAGCTACTGTAGTGCCATAGACAGCAATAATGCCGATGACGACGATTCTTACGCCTTTAAACATCTAACCTCTAACGCTGTTTCACCGCCTTATACAGTCAAGGTTACAATGAAGTTCTTAGAATCGTAAAAAATTACTTCCATGTTGAACCTTTAGCTCTCCATGATCGAAAAGATGGGTAGGCTGGATTCCAGTCATGTTTTACAGCTGTCTAACATGAACATGAATTTGATATAAAGAAATATGCTCACTTTAATGAAAATGATTCAAGTTGACTCGACTAATATATTTCCTTCACCGATAAGCTTACCTGGCGGTGGGTGTCACGCCCTCGTTAAGACTGCACCATTGCTGTTGGGCGGCCCTTGATCACAAGCTCTGCGCATAGTCACGCGCCATTGAGCGGGGTCAGCCATTAAAAGGCTAATCCAATCAAGTAATACGAAAATTTTAAACTTCCTGTCTAACGATATTTGATTAGAGTAACTTCAGTCTAGCACTAAAATACCACCTTTCGCTTTCTTAAATTATCTACACTATCAACACCATGGTCTTGGTTTAGTGAAAGTTAGAATGGCGGGTACTATTATTATTACCTCATATTATTACATAAATCATGATGTACCGGGAGTTCGCGAGAAAAAAGAACCGTGTTTTTTGGCCCGGGTAAATGAACTATGCACTGTAGAAAGATGAAATTCAGTTAGAATGTGACGCTAGCGGTTGGGATAGAACGCGAAAGTTTGTGAGCGTGACGTTACCTGGGTCAAAAGATAATGGTAATGGACGAAATTTCTCTGTGAGCCGACGTCCACCTAAGCCTAATACCGTCCAAAACAAGAAATGACAATGTGAGGAGCCTGTTGCATATATTTCAAAAGACAATTGTCAGCAAGAAAGAAATTAATATTCTCTTTCTTGATGACAACTGGTTTTCACTTATATCAATCCCACAAGCTTCCACAATGTCATTCCTTGTTTTGCCAATATTAGGCTTAGGTGGACGTCGGCTGGTATAAAAATGCCGTTTTTCTCGATCACTTTTTGATCCAGGGAACGTCGTTTTCTCACAGTTTCGCGTTCTATCCCAACCCCTAGATTTAAAAAAAAAGAAGCTCTGTGTATGTTTATGCACCCTAGAACTTGGCCTGCCTCAACGGGCGAGTCTCCCAGCTGTAAATGAGAAATTTAGCCAGTGCAACACGACCGCTAGCCTGGGGTCTCTAACGTGCATCACGCAGTACTGTAGTGATACACGACCGCACGCCGCTATGATTCTCATCCAGATAGAAACGGAGAGGGGTAGGATTGAACCCCGGATCCTGGGTTCTGCAGCGCGAGCTTTCACTCGACGTGCTCCGAGCTGGTGCGCGCTAGCCCACTCGGCCACCGGTCCCCCTCTCTAGCTTCACATTCTCACCGAGTTTGTGCTTTCTGCGATTCGTAGTTTGTTTATCCGAGCCGAAAAACACGGTTCTATTTTTTCAAAAACTCCTTGCATATCTTTTTTTTTTAGTCTCTAACAGTTTAAGACACACGGGGCGGGCGTGGCGAGCCCTTATTGCCTTATCTTAACACTCCGTAGCAAATGAGATAACGGCGTCAACCTATACACGAACGCAGCTCTGTTACGTCACGGCGCGGTGGTGGCGCGTCGGGCGCACTTCCGGTCTGGGGCTGGGGGCGGAAGTCATCATGCGGGAAGTACATTCATGTGCTGTTTTGGAAGAAGCCAGACAAAACCCTGCCTTCTTGTCAAAACGCCGCGACTGGGGCTGTACCAAAAGAGTCGGGAAAGGTTTGAAGGTCAGTTTTTATCTGTTTTCTGCCTGCTCGGTTCGACTGAGAACGTGGACAGGTGCAGTCAAAAAGGAAAACTAGACGCCGTCGGAACACGATTGCTTGCGCAGGAAGTACTTTAGGTTGAATTCACGGATACTTGTGGGCGTCAGATTTATTTGTTTTGTTCCAACACGAACTCGAGAAGACCGCCAAGTTGCACGGATCACCTGCGGACTACGTTCAGTGCGTCTTGAAGTTCGAACGGCTACCTGGTCGTTCGAACTGTTCTCTGCTCTTTCAAAGGTTTCTGCTTGTTGTCGTCTGCTCGCTCAAACGACAGCGGCTCGTAAACCAAACGTTGCCCCGCCCCGTTAATTGCGATAAAAAGTAAGTGCAGGTGTAAGTGCAACTAAGTGAAGTTTGAAGGTTGGTTCGGGTAATTAGGCTCGGTGTAAACAGTAGATACAAGGAGATGTTGATCATTGTTACCAGTGGTCATCACCAACTTGTAATGCCCGATTCACTTGGTCCGATTCTGTTTGCCATTTTCAGTATCAACGTCAACAATCTCAGCTACGGTTCACGCTTTTGCAGCCCGAGCGACGTCGCGACTGAAAAATGCGAGCAGAATCTCATCATGCGAATCACGTTTTAGCGTCCATTCTGCGGCGTCCACGCGGAATGAATGGCCGCATGTCACACTATCCAAGGCTGCGACCGCTAAAGTAGTCAGGCAGTGCAAGGAAGACTTAGAATCAACAATTCCAACGCGGTAAAGAGCACGGCGACTCACACCGACGCCGACAACATCACATTTTAGTGGTGTCTTTATGGGCCACGGCGAGCTTTTTGCCCACACTCCATCGCGCATGCGCGGCGCCGGTGGTGTCCACTCGGGGTGCTCCGGTTTGTTTGTAAACATCAGTTGGTCTATACACCAACTCAAGTTTCTGACATCACGGCACTGAGGCGACGCTGGTGTCGTCACCGCGCATGCGCGCACGTCTCACTTCAGAGGGACCAGGTTTCGGCGCAGGCGCTTTGCCCACACCTGGTGTGAGCAAGCGCTGACTCGTTTGTAAACAGTGAGTTGGTCCATATTCTACAAGGACGCCGAAAAACGAATCCCAAAGCAAGATACGTCGCTAACATTAGGCTACACCTGACGTTTCTTAAACTTTTAGAGTCCATAGACCAGTGTCCGCTCCGTTCCTGCGCCGCCATGTTTGTTTACGCTGACGCCATGCCACAATTAGGAGGGCTGCGCTTTTTGCAAGACTCCGTTTGTTTCCCCTTATAACCTTTGCACATTTCGTAGTGAAAGAGCCTGAGAAGTGCCAGGAGTGCACATGGTTAAAATTGCGCACAAATAGGAAGGAACAGAGGAGAGAGAAGAGACAAGGCGCGATTTTAACCATGTTGAATCATTACCAACTCTCTCTCCTCTGTTCCTTTCTATTTGTGCGCTCCATGTTCAATCACTACCAACTCGCCCAACTAACCACCTCACTGCCAGGAGTGCCGTAAGAAGCGAAAAACTCTCGCTCTATGCGCAGCCCCTCTCTTCACAAGAGCCTGAGTTTGAGATTGTCATTTCCCAGTTGTTTTTTTTCTCGCTGGGGGTTAGGATTTTGGACACTGGTCTATAGCAGTACTTCCCTCGTGTTTCTTGATAAAATGTATTTCTCACTCTACGCCCGATGCGCCTTACTTATAACGAGAACCAAACTGTACTTCCTTTCACTCTAAGGCTGACCGCAACCGGCGCTACGTACCGATGAAACCAATCGAACAGAACCAAAAGGTGTATCGCCATGGTGTTCGTCGTCCTTGTGTGTTTTTTTATATCATCGGCTAAACCAATCGCGAGCAGCAAAATGCGACGTGATCCTCCGCATTTTTTTCTGCGCGTGTTTAGTTTAGCAGGTGGGAGCAAACGCCCAAAAGACGATGAGCACCATGACGACGCACTTTTCGTGCTGCTTAATTGACGCCGTCGGTTGATAGCAGTTGCTTCGGTCAGACTTGGAGCGAAACGAAATATGCGGAGCGCAAGTTCGTCTGCTTCTTTTGCAGGTGGTTGTGGTGACGTCAGAACGCCGAGCTCTGATTGGCTCTGATAGAAAGATAGTGGGTAGACCTCAAGGCAGCTTGCTTTGAGGTCCACCCACTATCTTCAATCAGGGCCAATCAGAGCTTGGCGTTCTGACGTCGCCACAACCCCTGCAAAAGAAGCAGACGAACTTGAACTCCGCACAACCAACTGGCAGTCTGGCTATGGGCCTCAACTGCTCCTTCGGTTACTCTAATATGGCTCCCTGCTCGTAAAACAAATTTAACAGGATTGAACCAGAAAGCTGCCGATCTATTGGTCCGGCAAGAACGCATAGTGTCCGCCGTCCTGTCGGATTAGTCGTGAAAAACAAATATAGATCCGTCTGTTCTACGACGGTGAATGTTGTGATTGGCTGTAACGTCGCGGTGACTAGTAATCAAAGTGTCAGCGGTCGTATTCCTGACGTCAGAGAAGCAGTACGCCACGACTGTTGATTTACCGTGCATGTATAAGTCAGGATCAGTGGAACTTTGACCGTCTCTTGCGTTTCGGGGGTTTCTAATCTCGTAAAGAAAATGGAGGGAGAAGGCTGGACGGTTCGGATTACCTTTCGGCGTAGAAGATTAGCACACCACAAATCGGAGCGCATCTAGCGAAAGCTTGCGCTGCAGGAGGGTGTGATCCTGGATTTAATCCCCACCCCTGCACGTTTCCGGTCTGGATGAGCGTCGTACCGGCGTGTGGTCGTGCATCACTACTGCGTGATGCACGTTAAAGAGCCCAGGCTAGCGGTTGAAACGCGCTGGTCCAATTGCTTTTATATAGCACATCCATTGAGGCGCATTGAAATTTCACAGTCCAAACATTCTAGAGCCACTTTTGATTTTGGAAAACAACATTAAACCCAACAATGTCTTATTTACAGGGTTTGTTGAGATCATCAAAGCGACATTTTTCGTTATCTTTTCTTATATTTCCAAATATATGCGGTTCTTAAATCAGCTTATTGATTTTTCAAATATTTGTTTATGGTGAAACCAATAAAATAAAAGAACTATTTCTTTGAGAATAACAAGTCCAAATTTTCTTATTCTTAAGTATGAAAAAATAAACATTTGTTAAAAACGAAACCTTAACAACTCGAAAACGTTTCTATAAAACAAAAAAACGTGGTTTTAGGTGTTTTTTTTTTTTTAAATAAGAAAAGCGCGAATATTTTTAATAGTTTATTGGGAAATTAGTTGTTTGATATTTGTACATTAAGGATGCAAGCATAGCCGACAGCCACAGCCACCCCCTCCCCTCTTAAAAATGAACCACTACACATATGGTTCATTTTACTAAAATAATAACTAACTAACTGACATTTGAAACCCAGGAAAGTGTGGATACAGGTCAGGACAACACGAATCTCTAGTCTGCACATTGTTGATTCCTGCTGTCCTGTGCGTCTGCTTCCCCGCGCTCCAGGGTTAAAAAATGGCAGTTCTTGGCAAGCTCGCCTGCACCCTTACATTGATTTCATTTAAATAACTTTTTTTTTTATCCAGATCTGTGCGACGACTTTAGGGAGAAAAAAACGAGCAATATATAGCACATATTTTGGACCTTCTTCAAGTTTAAAGATCGTTGCGAAGTTCTCCAAGTATACGGTATCAGTCGATGAAACGCCCATCGCAAAAAGTGTCCTGACATCTTTCAATGGTTTCGTTTCGTAACCGATCAAAAGCAAAGCTCCAGCACGGAAGGTATCTTGCCCGGCTATCCTATTTCCACGAAGTCTCCCGTCTATTTAATATTCTCCCGTCTACTCGCATTCCTGCTCATCTTAATCACCATTCAAATTCCTTTAGCAAAAACGTATTCAAATATTTCCACGCTGCTACAAATTGCGGATGATGAAGTGAGTTGGCAAGCGAAATCGTTTAGACGACAGGCCATGACACCTCGCATGTCGCTGCTACAAAACTATTTACAATGACGTACAATTTGCAGCACGTGTATTTCGTTTCCCTTATTAGGCAGCTTACAAAATGTTGCCGCGCGCAGGGCCGAGCAAGCAACACTCGGACAGCAGCTTCTAGAAAACCCGCGTTTATTCTTACTCGGGATGTCAATTTTATTATTTCGTCCTGCTTCCTTGTTCTCGAAAGTGACTGTTCATTTTCACCCCGAACGCGCGACGCTCGAGCCTTCTGGGCCGAATATTCGAGACGGTGACGCACACTAGGAGCTGCGCAGGATCTTGTCGAGTCCGTCTCGCTCTCGAATGCTGTTACGCCGCCAAATCGCCGCCCACTTTTCTGCTGTCTTGACGCTCGTTCTTTATTTTGTTTGGCAGAAGTTCGTCCATTCAACTTTCAGTTTTGAAACAGGATTTTCACCGCTTCGGCTCTTGTCATTCCTGACAATATCTTGTTTAGCCTCACTTTTTATATTTGTATCTGTATGCATTTGAGACTTTATCTTCTATCTTCTATTTTAGTTCTGTTTAGCGTAACCCCGTGTCCGCAAATTGTTTGTTTGTTTTTTGCGAACTGTTGTTTAAGATGCACCCCCCCCCCCCCTTTTCTATGTGACGCCTGTTTGGGTCCTTTAGATGTATTTAAATAAATCAATAAATAAACGAGAGACGAGAGAGAGACTCGGAATCAGCTTTGTTCCAACGTTTATTAGAAACTTATTAAAATGTAACAAGATGTGGATAGACAGTGCACACTGTGCGGCTGCTTGGCTGAGACGGCGAGACGTGTAATACATTTTCTTTTTTTGCACGCCGTCCCGCCTTCTAGCCAGAGTACAAAAGATAAAAGGAGCCTGCTTTTGTATCTTCTTTTTTTTTTCTTTGGAATTGTAGGACGTGGATATCACTGACGCTTCGCAGGTCGCTAGGGTACCCAACATCGAACATCTGCGTAGAGTTCCGACAACTCGTTCAGTCCGCCATTTTGGTGTCGCAGCCCAAATCTCTTCTTGTTTGGAGGGGACGCACCCACGGACAAGGAGAGGATAGCGTCCATTAAACAAACGAGGGGTACATAACTGTTTCCCTCCGCGACTATCAATTTGCCCATTTAGTGTCGGAAAGGGAGCTACAGAAGCGATACAGATAAGTGTTGTGGCACTTGCAGCCGACGTAACTGTTGCCGGACAAAAATTTGATATGGTATAATCTTTCGAAGTACCTACACTATGAATTTTGTCGAATATTGCGCAGTTATATCCATTGGGCTTTTACATCAACGACATGCTAAGTATTTACCCTATGAGGCATCTCAGTGTTGCGAGACGAAAAATACGTTACAGCCTAATAGCGCTGCCAATGCATAGGGGTCGCGTACGACATATTGCGGTCAGGTGCCGAAATGGCGGATTGTCGAAGTCGTTAGAGCCCTATACAAGACCGACTGGAGCCCTGCTAGCAGACCCCTTTCCCGTTGCGCCATCTATCGCGCACCGAGTCAAGCTCTAGGCCGTTTAACTTTCCCCCACTGAGTCGCGTCCAAGCATGCGCGTCCCGCTCACCGTACGAGTAAGAAAATAGAGTACCAAGGGCCCGCTAAACAGCAATCAACACACGTGGAGAAGCGCTTATCGCAGCGCGCGGACGTGATTCAAAGTGTTAGCTTCGAAACGACGCCATCGGGTCAATGCTGGCCACTCCACGCGGCCGGGCCTCCGGCTAAATCGGGGTGGAGGAGGAATAATGGAGTGAAGCGGTCGGGAGGAGCGCGATCCTTATTGCGCCGCACAAAATAGTTCCCTTCTCTGTCACTTTCGTTCACAATTTTTTTTTTTTCTCGTCGACTACGGTAACGGCAGCGGGCTGTGATCTGACTCACTAACCGTACTGGCCACCGCGGCGAAGAAACAACAACAACAACGCCTGTGTCCTCTTTGTACTGACGCGCGTCTGCTCAAAAAAAAAAAAAAAACTGCGACCAACCAATGAGACGTTAATGACGACGACAAACGACGACGACAAAGTGTTTTTTTTTTTTCTTCTTTGGATAGAGTTGAACCACCTCATACTCAGTCGGCGGACAATGTCAATCGAACTCGCCCTGCGCGCGCGCGCGCGGCGGTTTGTATTATCAAACACACACGATACACACCTCGGTAGAAAAAACGTACGGAAAAAACGACGGGGCTTTTTAGAAAAAGGGGGCGCTGCGAGCGCTTGTTTTGTGTATGTTGTTGCCAACGTTTGCAACCTGCCTACTATTTTTTTTTTTTTAACGAACCAGACTTATATTTATATATGTATATAATATAGACATCTGTAATCGTTGAGATGGAATCGGCCTTGTCGGCTTTTTTTTTTCAGTTGGCCAGCAGCAAGTGCTGTTGCAACGCGGCGCCGAGTTCCGACGCCGAGTTCGGTGCCGAGTGGCCGGGCAGCGATCCTGTCGGCAAGAACGCGGCCGCCGGAAAACGAGACGTCGGGCAACCGTGGTGACCGCTGCCATTTTCCCCGAACACGTCGAGCCCTGGCACGAAGAGATCATGCGCCGCAACGGCCGCCGCCGCCGGTCGCCCGTGGTCGCGCCTTAGGCCTAATTCGGTCGGCGAGAGCCGCTGTGCCTCGCTTCGAGCTCGTCTTGAGCTTAGTCGAGCCGAATTTCGTCTGCGCGAAGCTGGCCGTGGTAAAGGTGAGCGCTCGCGACGCCGCCGCCGCGGCGGATGCCGGAGCCGCCACGGGGGGCTGGGGCGGCGCTGCGGGCGGCAGTAGAGCGGGCCCCAGCCCCAAGCCGGCAAGTTGGGCTGCGAGGGTTTCGTCGATGCCGGGGCTGTTAGTGAGGGTTCGGGGCTCGGCACTCGGGGTCGGACCCCCGAGGAGTATTTGGGCGACCCCTTTTTCGCCCAGGCGGTAGGAGACTTCGCCCGGGTCGATCCAGATGCTCAGGTCTGGGGGGAGGTTCTCGCGGACGTCACGGATGTCGAGACCGCTTTCCCTGGCGGCGACCTGGAAGACTGGGTCTAGCGGGGGCGACGTCTTGACGCAGCGGAACGCCGAGCCGCGGTAGGGCTTGTCAGGGTACCTGGACACAAAATAGACGCGGGCGGATCAGGTACCGCGGTCGTTTGTCTCTGACCTTCAGGTTTGCTAAGCACAGCTCACACCTATAGACGCTTAAACACGCGCCATATTGAGCCGCCATTGCCAACCTTCTCTTGTCTTACCGAGATGTCGAGCCACTGAAGCGGTGACGAGCCTCCACAAAATCCTGTGCTTGGGAGAAAGACACAGCAGCACCTAGATTGGCAATAACCCGTCCTGCTGTGTCCATGATGAAGTGAAGCGAACGGAACCCAAGGAAACAAAAACAAAAACTTCAATGTTTAAAAAAACGCAGTCCAGCGTGTGACCGTCAAAGCCTAGCACGTCCAAGTTGGTCGCTTCGGAAAGCGAGCAAAACACGCGCCATACGCACGAACACTCAAAATGGCACCGGCCACACGCTCTTTTTTGGAAAGGTCTATACGGCGAGCCAGTATGCCTGCTTCCAGTGCAGTGTGTACAGTGACGTCACAGTGCCGAACTCTGGTTAGAATAATAGTAGTAAACGCGAAGGTTATCTGCCTTGGTCTTCACCCTATCCATTCCTCCAATCAGATTATTCAAGATCGTCATCTGGTCCTTGCGCAGGGAAAGCAGAGGACGTCAAAGTCAGGTGTTTGGGCGCCGAACGCTATCATTGTCTACTAGTCCTATCAATGGCTGTTGTGCCTTTTCAACGTGTTTCGGAAGTCTACCGGTTCTCTGCGAACGAGGACGTAGCCTTCGAGAAAGGATGAAGGATATACATCGAAGGATACGTTGCTTTTTGTCGATGAACAGCTACCAGACGCGCTTCAATTAACGAGAAAGTCGCGACCCCGGCCCTTCTAAACTCTACCACGGAAGAACAAAGAACAGCTGCGGGGACGGAGCTTCGTTGCGTTCGTCGCAGACCAGATCCCTTCCCCCCCTTACCGCGCCTCCTCTCTTATTGAGCTCCCTCACTGGCTCACCCACGTGCGAAAAATGAACTTGCTCGCCGTACCGTTCATTTTCGTTTATCCTCACCCCCAGCCACGTAGCTCACACATTCGGTACGGGAAACGAAAAGAAAGACATTTTAGGATATTACAACCTGAAACTATAAAAAAAGTAGGGAAGGTGGAAAACAAGATTGAGTTACAGTCGCTATTAAAAAAAAAAAAAAAAACAACGTATACACCTTCCAGTGCCGTGGGGAGAGCAAAACAACGTTGTCCCGCACACCGGAAGCTCTGCGATTCAAGGTGGCGACGTCCGCGTAGAGAAGGCCAATGGAAGACCCTCATGTGATGCAAGGGTCCATAAACTGGTACGACCGTTTAAGACATCCAAAATTTTCTACTCTTGCACATCATTGCTGCGGTTTGTCTGAGAGTATCCCGCAAAAGCGCAAGAAAAAGAAACTACTAAAACAGGTCCCAGGCTTCGTTTCCTAAGCTGTCTGCGATTCTAATTATCAGGCTATTTTGATTAAAGCGCGCTCGTCGTAGAACGATAACTCGAGCAATTTTCGCGATCGATTGTTCTCTGGATTTCTGTATTGTTTCCGCTCTTAATAGCCATGCGGAACATATTCTTTATGAAAATGCACTCAAGCTGAAAAACATCACGGCTGAAAAACCATCTGCATAAAAAGCTGCTTCAATCAACCTACGACTAAATGAAAAGAGACGAGGAAAGGCACGCAAACAAACACCCAAGAACCACAATTATTGTCTCGCTCACTTAAATATTCTGAATGAAACTTTAACAATTATGCTGATTAACATGGCAACCGCAGGTATGATTAATCCCTTCCCAGAATGGATATACTGCGTGTACAATACGGGCAAATAAAACATACGAACACACTGTTTACGTGCAGCTTTTACATTTTTATTACGCTTCACTAGTCATCTTCACTTTTACTGATGCCACGAGCTGAAAATTCCCCTATTTTTTGGTGTTATCTATAAATTTTCGTGCATTCTGTTGCAATACTCCAACTCACACGGTGTCTTAATTAATTACTCCCACTTGACCTCTTTCGACTTCATATTGTCTCAATAAGGCATCAAATTTAAATATCAACTTCTTCTTCACAATGTTATTTGCATACGTCATTTTGGTTTAGGAACAATGTTCTGGCATTCTAGTGACATTAATTATTCATAATACATTCACTTTAACAGTAAACACGCTTTCTGCATTTTGAGCCACCTCTAACACTTCCTAAACATGATTCTTTCACAAAAATGATAAACCTAGACCTAACACTACTTGTCACTCATTTCACACCTTACCCGTCATTTTACCGTCCTTATTAATTAATTATTATTAGATTTCGGAGAAAACCACCCACTTCCTAAATTACACATGTACACACACTTTATATTGAGCAAATGTTCTTGTACATAAATTCGTGCAAACTGAACATTGCATCAGATTTTTTCTAATTATAACCAGCCCTTGCTTGAATGCTATCATATCTTATGAAGATCTCATATGACACATAGTTCTAAACGTCCTTCTGATACAATACAAACTTTTGCCTTCATAGAAGAGAAAACAACTTTCACTTAATGTCGTATTGTCGTATATAAAAACAATAGGTCACCTATATTCGAAACGTTGAAGACTCGCTTCTTTCCTGGTGCGCGTAAAATGTTCTACGGAAGCCAGCACATTTCTCCTTCCCACCAGCGTTTAGTTTTTACCCGGGCATATTTGATTTGACTTCAAAGGTTTCTTCAGTGGTTACGGAACTCACATCAAATATGCATGCATGGCTTTCTCACATTAGTTAAACATTAGTTAATGCGAAGAATAATTAGAGAAATCCAAGCATAACTTTCTATCCTAAGCTTGACAACCATTTTGTATTTTTAATTAATATTCTTTTTGCATATGTGATTGCTGCATCAATTTTTATGTGACACAAGCCGTTTCTTATGCAGTGTATATAATCACGTTGGCATTTAAGATTAAACAAATTCTCTATTCCGGCAGTTACAAGTCATCTTCAACTCGATGATGTACCGCATACGTTGTTCTTTCAAGTAGCACATTTTCGTTTCAAACACATAATTATCCTATGCTTGTCAAACTTTCAAGAATCGTACCCCGCGTCTTTTTCCTGTTTCTAATACTGATTGCTACCTTGTCCAATCGGTCAACCCGCCATATCAATACTCCAGAATGGCTGAGAGCTCTAGCCAACGTTACTAGAACAACTCAGTTGTGAAACTGCCATAGAGCCTGCTTTAAAAAAGTGGCTCCGATCCGTACTCGAGAACCGAACTAAAGGCGATCGCAACGCCGCCATTTCTCCCGCAGCGGCTACGTTGAGAACTGCACAGCTGCACGTATTGGTTCAGGTCGAGTCGCGCAAAGGCCGGTGGCGCCATCTCGCAGTGCCATTTCGCAGTAGCTATATAAATCAACTTTCATGTTCTGACTCGTCGCTAAATGGAGGCGCTGTTATCGTATTTAATTTGGTCTCGGTGGACGCGAGTGGTCCGGGTTTCAAGGGTGAGTTTCGCAACTGAGTGTTTTAGTGACGTTGGCTCTAGCCTTCAAGGAAGTATTTCAGTTGTCCTACAGCCTGATGTGACTTACCTAAGCGTGAAACACATGTGAGCAAAAACCACGTCGCATCGCACCGTCTCGCAGCGTAACTATAGAAACCACCAATGACAGCAACGGTTGACATGGTTACGCCGCTTAGTGGCGCGAAGCTACGCGATTGTTGCTCACATGCGCTTTGGTCTCCGCTGGCGGCGCGCATGCGCAGCTGCGCATTCGCGCCGCCAGCCTTGTCTGCATAGTTCAAGGTCTTGTGGCGGATTACAGAGCTCTATGCGGGTGCTTAGCGGGCTGCGGAAGCGGTGTACTAAAACTCCCTAATAAGCGCTACAATGGTGTAAGGCAGATAATACTATAGCAGTTGGCAGCTTAAGAAACGCATTGTGTGGCGTATTAAAGCGGTAGCTTTATAGGGTCTACCAACCTCAGGAGCCGGGTAAGCGCGCAATCTGTAGGTCGGTCAGTTTGTAACCGCTAGACGATCTTCACAAAACGGCAACCAGTGCCGGGAGTTGAACCCCGGTCACCGGCGTGGAAGGCGCGTGCGCTGCAGACTGAACTAAGGACCCAGCACGCAGGAACGGGAGGAGCAGAAGCAGGTGGCGTGAGAAAGCGCGCGGAGCGGAGAGTGGTGGAAAGGCAAGACAGAGAGGAGCAGAAACAGCTGGTGTAGAAAGAGCGCGCGGAACGAGAAGGAGTGGAAAGGGAAGGAAAGCACGCTTTCCCTCTCTTAGCAACCCAAAATATTCTACGCAATGGCTGTGTATCTGGGTGATGCTTAACTGAAGCGCGCACAGAGTAACGGAGAGACAGTGGTCTGACGTAATCTTTTTCCATACAAAACCCTGGCCTAGGCACCACCTGAACAAAGAGCACCACCCTCCCCAAGCACTGAAAGAATAAGGGTCATCCTGCCCAAGGCACCACCCGAGCTAAGTGCACCACCCACCCTATAAAGCTACCGCATTTAGACGCGCTTGCCAGAATGATCCGACATGCCGCCAATTTCATGCTCACGCTTCTTGTTTCCTGATTCTTGCTTCGGCGTTCTTCCTAACTATTGCTGCGATCTCATTGGCCGCCGAGCGACAATAATCGGCCTGGGACACGTCATGTCTCATGTTTCTTAACTTGTTAGTGGTTGTAAGGTGTCACAATAAGTGGTGCGGATGCGTACCAGTGTCCCCTGAACTTGCGGCGCAGCGCCCGGTCCAGTTCCTCGGCGAACTGGTTGACCCGCCTTCTGGGCAGTTTGTTGTATAGAAAGGACACGAGGAAGTTGAGCGCCACCTGAATTTCCACTTGCATTCTGCTGGGAGACTCCGAGCTGCACGCACCCACCGCTGCTGCCCCAGAGGAAGGGAACACAAAAGGATCTTGGTAAGTCGGCAACCACAGCTTTTTGTGTTTGCAATGGGGGGGAGGGAGTATTTACGAGACAACATATTGTAGGGCGCTGTATGCAACGCGTGCTCAAAGCTAGCTCTCATGTATCGTCTGCCAAGAACAACGATTCTGATTGAGTAGAATGCACGTTGGATATGCATGATCGTGCGTTCCTACTAATGAAGCTATTTGTTTTTGGCAGAAGATAAATGGGAGCTGGTTCTGAGCAAGCGTTGCCAACAGCAACCAACAATATGGCGCCCAGCGTATACCCGCTATACCAATCAGATAATAGGAACAAACATTATTATGAAGTTAAAGCTTCGTGGTCTTACAAGTGCTCAATGAGGAAAACAATGGGAAAATGACTGCAACAGTTCGATAGAACAGACATTTGAGAAGGGCGAAGAGGAACAAACCTACTCATTTTATTAAAAACAGCGTACAATTTCGGGTATCAGCACTCAACCCCTTCATAATGTGTTTAATTTTAAGATGTGTGGGCACGATACTCAATTTGTTATTATAATTTTTACGCGTAAATATTGACTTTACAAACGCTTTACACTCGAGTAACAAATTACCCTAGCGAAAAATTTGATATGTATAAGAAACTTGTTGGTCAAGTAAATGTATCTGCTCAGATAACATCAGATAAGAGCATATAAGAATCCTATAAGAACAATGTAAGAATATATGAGAAGTTATAAGAAATTTCTTATAACTTCTCATATATTCTTGTTTGGTTCCTTTATGATATGATTTGATCATATGCGGTTATTGGACCAAGATATTTCTCATAAAAATAAGATTTTTCACTAGGGTAACTGTAGAGATCTAATAGCAACTCAAAAATGTTTACCACAAAAAAAAAAAGAAATTCTACTTGTAAATGTAATTTTTGCTTTGTTCTGCTGAAATTAGACTCGCAAGAAAAATGTACAATCATAACCTACATATATCATCTCATATGGCGTTTGAAAAAAAAAAAAAACATAAATGAATTACAACATTTGAGGATAATGTTTCCTCAAATTTGGGTTTACAAAATGTTGATTTTCATGTTCATCTTACTAAACGTTCGCTTAAGCTTGGGTATTACGGTTAAAACCCCAATTCTGAGCCTTTATATAATATTTTAAGTGTCTACAATATTTTTCCTCCCCCTTAGCATTTCAATTCAACTGTCAACGACACTGCGGAGAGGCCTGAATAAAAAATGAAAGCAATACATCCCTTCAGCCTGCTCAAAATGTCAAGGTGATTTTTAATGTGTCGATATTATTTTGACATAACAATTTCGTATTGCATATTGATATAATACACTCTCTTGATATTAGCACCATATAAATATTATGTAAAATTTTTAAACACCGACATCACAATTGGAAGCATTATATGATCTGTACTAAACCTTCACCAAATTTCAAATAACAAAAAAAAAACGACATATGCTTGCCTCAGTTTATGATGCTGATACGTAATTTTCCGGATCTAAAAGCATGATTTTACTTTTAGTATTGTGTAACTGCAACCAACATACTCACCTTCAACCGTATGATATTCAGCATACTTATTTTATCGCTAAGTGTTCGTGACATTTTACGCAAACAGCGCATTGCATTATAAACATATCTATCAATCACAATAAAAAAACTTTTAAATTATAAAGCACAATTTTCAACCAATAAAGGTTAACTTATTAGATACAAAACCTTCCTTCACTCAACTCCAAGATTTAACTGACAATCAATAAAATGAATTAACAAATTTCAAAATTGCGCATGATGACAGTCTGTGAAGCTCCGCTGGAATTCCGCCACGTCATGAGTTCCTAAGATGCAGCACCAGTTCGCGGCAGTATGGTTCGCTCGTGGAGTTACTTAGACTTTAATATGACTTGGCGGAGAACGCTCACGCCTTTATTACGTTGCATACCTTAAAGCTTCCACAGTGCTTCCTCAGCGTGCATTTAACACCATCAAGATCGCCGTCCTTTGCAGACGTTAGTTAGGAGCCTGATCTGAGGATTCGGGGACCTCTGCCAGGCAAACCATACTGCCCCCCCCCCCCCCCCCCCGGTTGCGCTGTGAGCAACGTGCCCAAATATGGCACCCAATAAATATCTTATCTGGCAGGTGTCGCCATTGCTGGGTACTGACGGTTATTTCTACTGACTGGTTTCCTCGATCTACTACTTCTGCTATGTGTAACTAACACGGTGAACCGAACGCTCGTGGCATATAAAATACCGGTATGGCCGCGACTGACGTAGCGGGCAAGCTATGTAGAGGCCATAGGGCGTACAGCCCTCGGATGTTACTACTAGGCGATATTGTCAAGCGTCGACGCCACCAAGCAGCAACGCTCGCAACCACAGTACCCTCGGCAGTGCAGGCAACTCTGGACGTCACCAGCGCGATACGCATTGCGCTTCTCGCTGGCCGACTTTGAAGCGAGAGACATAGAGCTCGCGGTCACGTCATTTCGTTTCCGTACCCCTTTAATAGTAATATAAAGGGGTGAGGATATGTATGACATGTGTTTCCATGTGATGATTGAAGATGTATGAAAGACAGTGCATAGCAGAAGTGGACAGCATTTCAAATTCTTATCCTGTGAAACGCACTCGAGGAATGTTTTCTAGAGGGAGAACGACGCGACTAAAATATCAGCACATCTATCCTGGTTTTCATTTCATATACAATGTCTTTGCTTTTTTTTTTTTTTCGGCACTCATGAACACGAGAATGTACTTATGCAGATTGCCACGTTAAAAAACGGAACAACAGTCTGAACGAGACACTAGCATAGTTCCATGACACACTACATGATTGCGAAAGGGATTAGAAGCTCTTCGTGACGCCACGACACAGGAAGCCCTATGTATGACGGGACGTTGGATGCCTCCCCCTCATACCAAACACTCTCTCCCACACACTCAATTTAGTTTCGTCGCACTAGCCGTCTCCACGACGCGAGGTTGTGTGCCGTAAAGACTAGTAAGCCAAGCATTTCCAGCATACAACGCGAAAAATGAGATGATAACTGCACTCTAACAATCCTGACCTCTATTATCACAACTAATCAATTTTTACTGGCATTATTGAACTATGCATTCTGTGCAATCTTGTTACTTCCACATATTCATGTCGCATGGCGCATATAACGCTGAATGTAGCCTAATCATTCATGAATTAAACCCATTCAATATTCGTTGACATACAGGCAATGACTTTGAGCCGTCAACTGAAGCAATGTTTATCTCACGACCCCGGGAGTGACATATTAAGTTTTATGTAGAAAACAAGTAAGTTATTAAATATCAAATACACACATAAAGGCATGCTCGAGGCTTCAGCGCATATTAGCATCTTTCTAAAGAAGCTGTTTTGTGCTTTACATGTTTATGTTGCTTGTCTCTCATTAAAGTGAAATAAACTGTCATGAGATTTTGCTCTCCAATGTGTAATAAAAGTCACAATAGAATGCATATTTACTCCTCGTGTCACATTGCGTCTGCAATTTTGCATAAGATAAAGGAACGCGTCAGATTCTTATACCAAACTGTGAATAAAAAGAAGCCTGTCTGCCGATCAATATCTTACCATTGATTAGTGTCTCAAAAATACAAGGGGACAAAATGTTGTCTAAATTATAAGTTTGATGATTGTTAAATCAAGTGTCGAAAACAATCTCAATTTAGTTAACTTATAATGTTCCTAAAGAAAGCGACTAGTATCCTGTCTAGTTGCCACGCGATTCAAATCCCATTAAGTCAGCTCTCATGCGGATGTAGTCACAACGTAATAATTAAACGCCTTGCTACTGTTACGAAAAAAGAGGAAAAAGTAAATATTAAACAAGCGCGACAAAGTGACAACCATCGATCACACTAATGACGATGATGATGATGACGACGACGACGTGTGGGGAGCCACAAGTTTACAAACATGGCTGACAAAAACACGCGACCCAAGGTTGAAAATAAATCGCATTCAGCGCGCCACCTTCTTACACCACAACCACGCACCCTAGTGTTCCAAAAGAATGCACTCCGGCAGGGAATGTGTGCCAAAGAACAGCTGTCCCCCCTTGCCACGAAGTCCTGCGCGCTCTTCGCAAGGGCTGGGCCCGACGCCAAAGCGACTCCGGAGTCCTAGCCCCGAGTCTGGGTGACCTCCAAGCGACCTTGTTCTAGAGCCGTTCTCCATCGATTTGTCCCAGTTTTCCCGGGTCCACAGCGGGCGGACCAAAACTCCGCCTCCTCACTCTTTTTTTTTTTTTTTCTGTTTGGAACGACCCGTTCTCTTCCCTCCTCCTCCGTCCTGAAAGCAATATACGCTCACTCGCTCGCTACACTCCCCATCCAATTCGTTCTCTGTGGTTGGATGGCTGCAACACTGTGTTGTTTCGTCGGATATGAGAGTTTCTGCATCAGCTACGCTCCTTTCGACCGCTCCGCTAGGTCGTCTGCATCGGGAATTCGTCTGCTACACTCGTACGGCGTCTGCTTTGGGAATTCGCCTCCTATTCTAATACAGCTCGCGAAACCAATCTGCTAGCTCGAAAAAATCAACAGATATAAAATTATCAGACAGCTGCTCTTGACTATGATGGCAATCCCTGACATTGTAGTCGGCGGGCGGCACGACATCGTAGGCCACGACTTTTTATGTCGCGAAAGACCAACTGTGTGTTCCTTCGAAGAACGCAAACAAACACAGGAACCCGGGGTGTTTCGGGATCGGAGATCTGATTCCGATAGGACGTCGTGCTGATTACGACCTTCGCGTCCGTGACAGCCGAAGCCAGGGCAGCAGGTGTTAGCGGGTTGCTGTTGCAAACGAACCCGGGGCACGACATCGGACACCGCTGCTCGGCTCGACGCGTGATATTTATAGCGACCCAGATGGGTGGGCGACAGCGGACTCGCGCCGCGGCCGCACGCTACGTGGCAGCCGTTAGCGGACACGATGTTCCCGGCAACCGACGCAAGCCAGAGCCGAGCGATGAACAAAGTGTTCGCGGTAGAAACAACAAACAGGACTCACCGGGATGCATCGAAATAGCAGACCACCGGTCCTGCGCTCTCCTCTTTCACCACTGGGAGGCGCCACGGAATGCGGCAGCGCCGTAGAAAAGTATAAAAACACAAAACGACGGGTTTACAAATAAAAAAAGAGTGATGACAGGGGTGCTGGTAGTGTATGATGTTTGTTGTTGGCAGCTTCGGGCGCCAGCTAGCGTGCAGCTAGCGTGCGAGCCAGCGAGCCCAGCGCTGCCGCAGCGTGGCGGTACTTCTTTTATATAGGGCCGCACCACGCCGCCTTCCTCCGCGCGCGCGCGTTCGCGCGAGCAGCGGAGAAAATAGTGCGCTTGTTTACCAGCAGCGACTCCTCCGTTCGCTTGTTTTGGAATTGAAGAGTTCTGGAGGCACTCGCGTTGGCAACTGCTGCTGCGGCGGTGTTGGGGCAGCTGTTGCGAAGCCGGGGCTCTTCGTCAGCTGGCCTCATCTGCGTGGACTGCTGCTCTTCGCCGTGGCCGCCGGCGGCCGTTCATTGTGGATCGAGCGTGCGAGCTGGCGCGCCGCTCGGCTCCGCTGCTAATATTCGATGAGCCAGCGATGCCGAAATAATGACTGACATCCGTCCGCCCCCATGCCTCAAATGCCAAGTGCAGCGACAGCGTCCGCCACGAGACAGCTCGTTCTTGTTGCAGCCTTCATCGTCAAATCGTTCCTTGCAATTTTATCCTTATCACTATTAAACTCTAAACTTCAAAACAGTTGTAACAAAACAAAATAAATCGAATCGGCTAAACAAAACAAAAAAAAAAGCGGGAAATCCAGTTTACGTTTTGCATCTTAGAAACTTGACTAAGTTTCTTAGCGACGAAATGATGAAGTTTCTTGTTCAAGTCTCTTGATGAAGTCAAGCCAGACTATCTGTCTTGCTTCATCAAAAAAATTTGCTCAGTTCATTAGTCAAGTCTCTTAGTGTTGTCAAGACAAGCCAGAACATTTGGCTTGGCCTGACAAGAAGGCTGGACTATGTCCCCTAGTTAAGCCTCTCTTAGATAAGACAAGCAAGAATCTCTGGCTTGACTTGACTAAGAGACTTGGCAAAGTTCCTTGCTCTTAGCTCCTCTTAGTCAAAACAAGCCAGGATCTCTGACTTGGTTTAACTGGTAGACTTGACTAAGTCTCCTTGTCAAGTCTCTTAGCGTCTCTTACTGAAAACAGGCCTAATCCCTGGATTTACCTGATTAAGAGACTTGACCACAGAGTCTCTCGTGCTAGTCAAGTCAGAGATTGGAATAACGTAATTCACTATGGCTCTAGTGAAATGATTTTATGCCCTAACGAAGAGGCTAGTCACTTTAATTAATTGTCGATTATTTGGAAGTTAAACCTACAGTTTCGAGAATACATAGCCCAAAAGTTAACATATATTTTTCACCTGCAGAACTGATAACTGTTTGTGGTACTCGACCGGACAGGACTAGGGTCTCCTGACCCTAGTCCTGTCGTTTACGCAAGACCGATACTCTTCAAATCCAGCTTGGCGGACATCGATCACGAGTTTGAAACGTGTGTCTACGTGCCCCGGATCACAGGGCAGGCTTCGTCGATTCAAGGACGACAGTAGAGGCTTTGGCAACATCGAAATCTGGAGTTGCGGGTGCGGCCAACGGTACCTATTGCAGCGAAGACATTGTCAGTAGGAAACAACCGAGGAACACAACAACGGTCGTCCACATAAGTAAGAAAAACAAAACAAGAAAGACAGAGAAAAGGGAATAAAGTTAGAAAGAATGGAGGGATCCGCTATTTCTGCACTTCCCCTCCACACGCTGTGCTGGGGCCAGCAGCGGTTCCCTCTTTCCACCGGTCGATGCGGAGGTCACGTGACCCAACGCACCCGCGTCACGACGGACGTCACCGGTGACGTCATAACCGTTGGCCGCTTTCCACTCTTTTTCTTTTCCTACTATCGACCTCACGCCACGCGAACGAACAGACTAACGCACATGCGTTTGTCGCGTCCACCGATGGGGAGAGACAACTTGGTAAAACGTTTCCGACCAGTAACAGCCATCCTGACGTTTTTTGTTTTTTTTTTATTTATTAAGGTGTTTGTTTTTTGCACAATACTTTAAGCACCCGGGAGGGCGGGGGCAGGTGTGTTTGAGCTTTTTTTTGTTTAATATCATAGGCTGAAAAAGGCAAGAAGTTCCGTAACTAAAGCTGCTTTTAATTTCGAACTCATTTATGATCACATCCTATAGCCGGTGATATGTTAAGAACCTAGTATGTGCTCCGCCTCCATAACACGCTCGTTGCCTTTCACCGGGCGATGGCTGCGTATATGTCACGAAATTTTATCAAAGCCAAACAGCTCGCGCTCGGGGCAGAGCATCTACGTGGTTTATGGCCTGTCGCCAACTAAAGAAAGTTTGACCCGCACTGGAACGCAGAGCGCTAATTCCCCGCGTCCTATCCTCCCTCAAAGTGCACGCGAAACCAATCACCGAAACCCGAGATGCAAGTTGACCTCACGATGCAAATTGAATCAATAATTGTGGAGAAAATGGCATCCGCACTGGAACGCGGAGCACACATTTTTCCTCGCACCATAGCGAAAACAACCGGACGCCGTTTTCGCTCAAATCGTGCGCAATGCTAACCGCTATAGATGCTCCGATGTGAGTAGAGCAAATGACGCAAATTGGATCAGGATTTTCACGGAACATGTCATCTGTAACGGAACGCAGAGCTACAATTTTCAGGCGTCATCTTCCCGCAGAGCATACACAATGCCAAGTACTCAAAGCTCAGATGCGAGTGGAGCAAAATGACGCAAATTCAACCAGGATTCAAATGTTGCCTGAACTATAGAACGCAGAGCTAAAATTTCCAGGAGCTATCTTTCTGCAAAGTATACTCAAAGCCAAACACTGGAAGCTCAGATGCAAGTCGAACGAACAACGCAAATTCAACCAGGATTTAAAATGTGGCCTGCACTCAGTGTTGACGGTTACGCGTTACAAGTAACTGGGTAAAGCGTTGCTTGTTTCCCTAACGTGGTAACACACTCGTTACATTTTCGAAACAGTAACGGGTATCGTACTTACGTTACTTATTTCGAGTAGCGGTAACGTAGGTGCGTTACTAGTTACACCTTCTTCCCAAGACCAGAGAAAAGTACACTTACATTTTTTTTTCTTGTTTCTATACTTCGTTCCACCTAAAGTCCAGACACCGCCGACGCAACGAGCTGATAGTACCAATGAGACAGCGTCAAGAGGGCACCATCATGGCGTCCGTCATTTCTCTGTACATGTTTCATCATTGCTGGACCAATCATAGACAAAACAAGGCCCAGTCACATGCTCTTTTAACGCTGTTTGATTGGCCCCTTTAGCTCCTACCGTCGGCTGCGTCTTTACTTGAGTTGAAACTAAGTAATATGTGCCATTTGTCTGGGTCACCCACGCTTCACCGCACTGTCTCGTTTTTAATAATATCGAGGCCCCGAGTCATTAATTATTGCACTCATTCCGCGTGCCTTCAAAATTGCATGCCTGTCTTTTCCAAACGCAAGAAGTCCCAATTTAGAAAAAAAAAATCCAACGTCCACGCGCTTCAACCAATGTCTACAAATGCTGTTACCGTCAATTATTGAATAAAGAAGTAACGCAAAAGTAACGTGCGTTACTTTTTAGTGGTAACGGTACCGATAACACTTTCCTTTCATATTGACGCAGCGCAGGCAGGTGACGCAGGTGATGCGTTTCTTTATTTTGCAAGTAACGAATAAGGTAGGTGTTTCGTTACTTTTCTTCGGTAACGCCTACAACACTGCCTGCACTGGACCGCAGGGCTAAAATTCACGGGCGCCATATTTCTGCAAAGCATACGCAAAGCCAATCATTAGAATCTCAGTTGCGAGTCGAGCAAACGACGCAATGTCAACGCGATTTATCTAGAAAATGAGACCTGCACTAAAACGCAGATCACAAATTCTGTCGCACCTTCTTCTCCGCAATGGACGCGGAGAATCGCTCATCACAAGCTCAGAGGGGATCAGGGTTTGTCTAAGAAAGGTGATCGGCGCTGAAACGCGAAGTACAAATACCTTCGCGTCTTCTTTACAGAAGAACCAATAGCCACGAGCCGATGGAATCAAACAGAATACAGAGATTAAACTAGGATTTATCAGTTAAAGGCGATACGCTCTAGCTAGAACGCGGAGGACGAGTGCCGGCATGCCTTGTTAAGTACGGAATGCTTACAGGCTCAGTCGTCACTGTTTTCTTCGAGCTAGTCGAGCAAATTACACAGATAGAATCAAAATTTTTCAAGGAACTATGATATATGCGCTGGAACATGGAGCATAAATGTTTGTGGCGCCTTCTTCCCTACGGTATCCGTAGAGAGCCATATCACCAGTGGTCGCTATGTGGGCCGGGCTCATAACGCAAATTAATCCATGATTAAAAAAAAAAAGAAGTGATGTGCGCTGTAACGCGGAGCACAAATACCCGCTAACCTTCTCCTCTGCGGAACTAAAGGAGAGCCATTCAGGTCAATTTGCGGGTGCGAGTCGACCAAATGAGGGAGATTGGACCATGACAACACCCAAGAACATGAGCAGCACCTCGTTGTTGGTTTGCCCCGCTGCGAACCCAGCCCAGACGAATAATACGAATAGAGGGCTTCAAATACTTCACTGACAACTTAAAAAAAAAATGTACGATGAATAGCTTGGCCAATGGTGTTGCATACGTAAAACGTTCTAGGAACTCGTGACATCAGGCCACGTGACGTCAATTTCCCTGCGAAATTTAGCGGGGTAACTGAATTGGTGTGTAGGTCACGGGACGTTAATTTGCCCTCTAAATTTAGGGGGTAAATTGACGTCATTTGTGACCTGATGTCACGCGACCCATACGGAAATTAAGTTTTTCCTCTAAATTTAGGGGAGAAACTGAAGTGGTGCGTAGGTCTTTGACGTCCGGTAAGGCCATACTGCGCGCGTTGCATTTGGGGGGGGGGGGGGGGTGCACAGACCTATACGCCAATTCGACTTCCCCGCTAAATTTAGCGGATAAACTGAATTGGTGTGTATAGGTCTGTGACGTCCCATAGTGCAACACTGCGCGCGTCGCATTATGGGACTTCACAGGCAACGGCTCTGCGGAATGCGGATTCACGAAATCCGGAGCAAGCAGCCAAAGAACGTTTCACGTTAAAACGTCGGGCGTGGATTATAACGTTCGCAGCTCTGTCTTCGCGAATCGTTCCCTTCGGTCTTTTTTTTTTATCTTCGAATACCGCAGTCTGGAGCGATAATTAGATCCTGGGAATTAGACACGCCTTGGGTTTCTTATGTCGTCAGCGACTGTGAGTACAATTATTGCGGCATATACGAATACGAAACTAGAAGTACGAACATAACAATGAGGCTTGAATCTCAGCCGCTAGGTGTCCCTTCTATCGTGCTTTAACAAGACGAGGCAAGCGAGAAGCGCGTGGCAGACTGCTCTTGAACAACATGATATATGATATGATATATTTATTTCAGCTCAGGAGAGCCGCGCCGTGGCAGATAGGCAAATCGCCCATACCTTGAAGGCCTGCGGCGCCGCTTCTGTAATGATGGTGAAATGGTATTGTACAAATGAATCGTGTGGATGATGACGATGATGATGGGTTGATGAAGAGAGTGAAGAGCGTCAGGTCTAGCAGCGGTCTCGCGACGGTGATCTTCGCGGAATCGCCATGGGCTGCTGACTTCTAGTGGGCCAGTCTCGAGCGCCTGTCGACGGCTTTCTGCTTGCCCAGCATGCATATGGTCCGGCCGAATTTCGGGTGCAGGGAGTCCAGCACCCTCCTGGTGGAGCTCCAGGGGTTGGCGCCGGTGTTGGCAGGGGCGGCAGTCTTCGCGAAAGCGGGCCTTGATGTCTCCCAGCTTGCGTTCGAGCTCGTAATCGAGCAGCTTGAGCACCCTGTCGATCGAAGACGCTGTGGGTGCCACCGGTCCTGTAAACCGTAGTACTAGAGTTTCTGCGTCACCATACGGGGGGCCTGCGCGGGCCACAAATTGGACACGACTGCTGCGTCAAAGTTCGGATGGGGACTCGCGTCAGCGAGAAGACGAGTCCCACCCGAATGCTGACGCAGCACCTGTGTCCCATCTGCTCTCTGCGCTGACCTCCGGTATGGTGACGCGGAAACTCCAGGACTATGGCCAGGGTGCCCGAAGGGCGTCTCTGACAGGTGCGTTTAGCGTCCTATCCCGCCCATGCATCGGAAGTGGTCCCGAAGCCTGGCGACAAATGACGTCACACAAAAGCCGCAGTGCCCTGCTGTGGGACGTCGCGATCCTGACGGTTGGTCGTGCAAATGCTAGCGAAAAGCACGAGCGAACGCGAGATGGCGCTGTCGTCGCCACGTCCCAACGCCTGGCTGCCGAAATTTCCGTGGACTGTCGAGTTGTAGAAACGACCTGCAGTAGAACAGGCGTCTGTCACATCCACCACCGCTGCTGAGATGCCGCCAAGATCGCGACCGGCGACTGCATGACACTTCAATGACGTCAACAGTCGAAAAGTGAGGGATCACTCTTTTGGACGCGGTAAACACACCAGTTGGAGGGAGACGCGTACCAGGCACCATATCTACGGCCTTGCTATTTCAGATGTGTAGTCTTGGTCCTCCCTTTGGCGAAGGTGGCCGGCTGCTTCGAGTCCCGGTGAACCGGACCTGAGAAGGAACACTGGGGCGACGAGGGGCTCAAGACTCATGAAACACGAAGTTGGAGCCCAAAGTTTGTGGAGCGCACCGGTTGGAATTTTACGAAAACAAAGGTGGCCTCATCGTCGCGATAGTCTAGCAGCGCGCTCCGTAAACTTCTGCCCCTACTTTGTGTTTAACAATTGTCTAGGGCCCCAGGCTGCTGACAGTTCGAAGTGCATACCGGCCACATCACTACAGATGACACAAAGATCCAGCCACCACAACCTGCAGCACGAGTTGAGCACAGATCAAACAATGCGGACTGAATTAAAAGGATGAGAGAAAATGTGATCTGCCCTTTAAATGTGTATCCTCCATCATAACCGCAGGACAAGCCTACAAGCTGCGGTACCGGTCAAGCAAACTACAAAGATTGTACAATGATTTGACCTAAAAATGTCCGCATCTGGAGAGTTTGCCTACCTTGATTATTACGGTTAACGATGGGGACCAATCACCATGCGTAAGCTGCAGTCCAGGTCCAGAGAATGGCGCAGACTGGATTAACACTTGGATGCGAAAATGCAATCTACACTTAAAGTGCGTGCCCTCTTCATCTCCAGCGGGCAGCCAGTTGTTACGAGCTGCAGTACAAGTCGTACAGTTGACACAAATTGGCGTCCTGGAAATGCAATCTACTCCTAAAGTGCATGCGATCGTCGTCGTCGCCATAGACCGTGCGGAGATCCATTCCCCACAAGCTGCGGTATGGGTCGAGTAAGTAACGCAGGCTTGATTAGCGGTTTGAGAAAGAATAATCTATACTTGAAATTCATGTCATTATCCTTCACCACATCGCACCCGAATGGCCAATCACAACAAACTGCTGTACAAAATGAGCAAATTATGCAGACCGGTTTAACAAATCCATTCAACCAATCCTTCATTCATTCATTTTACCCTTAAAGGTTTTCATTGGGGACATTACATAAGGGGGAGAGGAGCGGGCAGGTTGACATAATAATAATAAAAAAATCACTCAGCAAAACACAAAAAAAAGAAAAACATAAACGCATGAAATTCAGAAAGACACGCACTTACACACAATAATGAAAAGTAGAAACAGATCTATGCAGGCAGTTCTTTATCTCCGAGAATTGACAGTATATGCACAAATAATCAAACAGTAAATAATCTTCTAAATGTAAAATTAAACAAGAGCGAAAAACTCCCGGGCTCACGGTTGAGGCTATGCTCTCAGGTAGTATATTCCATTCAGAAATTGGAAGTGGAAAGAAGGAATTATTAAGAGCTCGAGTTTGAGTTTGTTAATCTACAACAAGATCGAAGAGGGGATGAAAGAGAATCGTTCTAACGTCAGGACGATGGTGGTAAATTTTATGAAAGAGGCAGAGACATGAACATTTCCGGCGCGTAGCTTATGAAATTAGGCCCAATTGTGACTCCATAGCCGTGACATTTGCAGTGCGCTTGTAGCTGGACAGGATGTAGCGAGGAGCACTTGTTTTGAATGGCTTCGAGTTGGTGATGAGGTAAACTTGGAGGTGACTCCAGATGACAGCGGCACAATCCAGTTTTGTTCGGACAAATGTTTCATAGGCTAATTGGCGCAGATTCAGAGGGGCAGAGTGTGGGCAACGCCTGATGTATCCTAAGGTGTTTTTTGTTTTGTTTTTAAGTGGGGAGGGACATGAATTTGATGTGAGCTGCCCAGGATAAGTCAAATGTAAGGAGCACACCGAGGTACTTGTACGACGTGACAGCTTCATAGGGTTGGGCATCTAGAAAAATGTGCATGATGAAATCGAGCGCTTTCAAGTTAATTTGACGAGTTTGTATTTTGAGTAATGTAAAGCCATTAGCCAGTCGGAACACCCATTCATTAGGGGGGGGGGAGGTAAATCATTTCGAGAGAGGAGATGGTTGTTATGTAAACTAATTGGAGGATATAATACACAATCAACTGCGAAAAGACGTACTTTAGATGAGATTGAGAGTGGAAGATCATTAATAAATATTTAAAACAGAAGGGGCCAAGAACAGAGCTTTGAGGAACCCAAGGTGTAACGTTACATAGACCAGATTTAAGGTTGTTTACAACTGAAAACTGTACACGGGAAGAAAAAAAATGTTGGATTCATTAAATGACGTGATCGCCTAGTTTTAAGTGCAGACATCTTTGCTAGTAAACAAAGATGCAAGACCCGGTCAAAGGCCTTCGTAAAATCTAGAAATATCGCGTCTGTGTGATAATGAGCTTCGAAATTGGCATGGAGTTTATGCGTGAATTCAACTAACTTGGTCTCGCAAGAAAAACCCTCTCCGAAAGCCGTCTTGGTCACCGAAAAATAAGTGGTTTTCATCTAAACGAGTCACGACTTGAGAAAGGATAATATACTCTTGGAGTTTGGATGGTATACAAGTTAACAATAAGGGTCTCTAGAATAATTATAACAACCGAACAGCGTCCTTGAAGACCGGAATAATATTTCCCACTTTCCAGACAGAAGGAAGATGTCGCTCCGCCAACGACTCGGCAAATAATACCGATAGGAACTCAGTTGATATTTCTTTTGTGTTTTTCAGGATTTTGGATGAGATGTTATCAGGTCCCGGGGAGGATGATACTTTGAGGCGATCGATAAGTCTGGCTACACGGGTGGCGGAGATTATTATATGTGCCATTGTACTGTAAGAAACTGTAGGTACTGGATAAGTTAAAAGAATTTTCGCAGGTGAAAACAGAAGCGAAATAGTCGTCAATCACTGGAGGGCAGGATGCTTCAGGGACAGGGGAAACTTTGCCGTCTTTCAAACTAATAGATCTAGAGTGTTCACACAGAGAAACCATTTTCAGTAACCTTTTTGCGATTTGTTTGCATGATAGTAGGCACATCTTTATTGAAATATTTATTTTTTGCTAGTTTAATCTGTCGAGTATAATTTTAGACAGTCATAATAGGAGTTCCAAGCTACTACAGACTGCTTTTGTTGAGCTTTTTTTAAAAGTACTTTTATTTTTGGTTTTCTAAAGACTTAATACCATTATTATACCAAGGATGACAGTCATCACCGTGTACACAAACCAATGGTACAAATTGCTGAATAAGATAATAAGCTTGTCCCTACACAATATCCAGTTTTGTTCAACTATCCTTGAAGTATGTGCTATGAGAAATAGCTTATACTACGTAATGAGGTCTTCATTTATTGCAACGTAGTCAGCCCTATTAAAATCATGTAACATTTTTGAGACAGGTTTCTCTAGATTTGTGAGCAGAGTTAGGGTGACTTGCAACAAATTCTGGTCACTGAAAACGATACTGCGTATACTACAGTAGACGAGATCGGGTGGGGAAGAAAAGACAAGATCCAGAATATTGCCTGGTCGAGTCGCTGGAACGATCATTTGGGTTAAAATAAACGTCAATAATAATTCAAGAAATTTCCGCGATTCAATAAGGCCCTTCGACGAGAGGCTCGACCAGCAAATATTAGAAAAATTAAAGTCACAAAACATAATAAAATTGGCGTGAAGAAAGCGGTTTCTTATCTCTAGCAAGGCAAAGTGAAGTTTTGTTGTGAGTGCTTTGTGCTTGTACAGAGTCAGCAACGCCTCAGCGCTAGCGACCTTGTACAAGCTATCGGCGACTGTGCCAGCGTCGCTTGCTTCAGTCGCTAAATAAACTGCACGTTCAATAGATGAACGACGCGCTCTGAGTTTTAGTTCGTCACAGAAGTCCTCACCGCAGTCTAAATGAAGAGCTCGCACCAAAAGTAGTCTGTACAAGCACTTGAAACGATGCCAACTCCCCCAATTCCCCCCCCCCCCCTCCCCCCCGCGAGAGCGTCCACATTGACTCTCGGCAACCCTTGTCAGGCGCTTGTACAGAGTACTTCTAGTGCTAGTTTCTGCTTTGAAGTGCGGCGGGGGATTCTGTAACGAATTAAACCTCGGAGCGTGTCGTTCACCTATCGAACGTGCAATTTATTTATTAACCGAAGCAAAGCGACGCTGGCACAGTCGGTTGTGGCCCGGCGAATATCTTTTTTTTTTTTTTATTCGGCGTTTGATCGTTTGGCGAATACCATTTCGATTTCCAAACACCCGATATAACGATCGCAGCACTTCATAAAATACTCGCCTTCGAGCACCGCGTACTACAAGCTTCGATATCCCCTACTTTTCCGCGTGTTTCTCCCGTAGACTGGCGCGCATTGCCTGGTATCGAGCAATGGCCACGGGTGGTGCCACCGACGATCTCCCGATCCGCGATCCAGCCTGCTACGATATAGATAGATGGAGCAGACACCGCCGGCGGCTTGTTCATTTCTTTTTTTTAGGGCGGTCCTGCCCCATTGGTCGTAGAAGAACTGTCATTAGACATATTCGAAGCATGTACAGGGTGTCACAAAAGAAAATTTACACGGTCTTTTTTACCGTAAAAATAAACTAGGCATCGCCGAACGCTCATTCTTCGCCCAAAAGTAGCGCTAGGGGTCACAACCAGATGCCAAAGTTTCAGCCCGATCCGATAACTTAATCAAAAGTTATAAGTGATTTTTGAAAATTTCAATTGGAAAATGGCGCCCGACGGAGTTTTCGAACACATGGGGCTCTATGGCTCCAGAAACCGAAAAACGGGCAAAAATGTGCTTCCTTTTCCCATTGAAATTTTCAGAAAATCACTTATAACTTTTGATTAAGTTATCGGATCGGGCTGAAACTTTGACATCTGGTTGTGACCTCTAGCTCTACCTTTGGGCGGAGAATGAGCGTTCGGCGATGCCTAGTTTATTTTTGCGGTAAAAAAGACCGTGTAAATTTTCTTTTGTGACACCCTGTAGTAATGTATGACGCAAACATGCTTCCAACACACCTGAGACGTGTCCGCAGATAATAGGGACTTTTAGGGAACCGTGTTTGCACATCCTGATACGGTAGCATGGGCCCTCCGGTCCGGACTGCGCATGCGCTACCCCAGAAGACTCGCGCATGCGCAGTTGGTACAGGAGGGCCCATCATACCGTATCGGATGTGCAAGAACGATTCCCTAAAAATCCCTAATTCTGTTATCGTGACACAATGACAGAATTAGGGTTAACAGCTTTGCATCGTGTCTGCAGAGCGTGCATTTGTGTTCGATGTATGAAGAGTGCACGTGACCGCGGGCTGACGCTGAGCATGGCGTTCTGCGTGCTCTGCGGCTAGAAGACCGCACCGAAAAGAAACTGCAATACGGGAATCGAATCAAATACCTTCTACGGGAAGAATAAACACTTCAAATTATAATCTGATATCTATTTTCTTTTCTCTGTAAGGAGAAAAAAAAATACGCTGCCTCTCAAATATTTGCTCGATTTAAAGGGAAACTGAAGCTGCTTTGTATCTGAGGAAAAACACTTATATCGTTTTCATTCTGGCCTCCAATATCAAAAATATCAAGATTTTTTTTTTTTTTTTTACTAGCATGGAGGCTGCAGAAAATCATTTTTAAAGTACCGCTGAAGCCCATCCTTCCCGAAGCGTTAACGTATCCAAAGTTTTCGAAATCTTCGCTCTCGCCCATGTTCGGCGCCTATCAAAGCTATCCCCGCGCGCTCTTGCTATTTTTAAAAAAAGCAAAAAAAAAGAAAAAAAAAGAAGTCACGTCTGGTGTCAGTTTCAAATTGCACGCGCTACCCACACGAGCGACACGCGCTTGGTGTCCAAAAGATCTGGGTATGACGTAACGACTGGTCGGAGGTTTTTCGCGTTCAGTTGCATCTTCGGGGAAAACGAACGTGATATTCAAATTCACGGGATAAAAATACTTTAGAATTCACGTCTAACTCGTTTTTTTTTTTTTTTTGTTTTTTTCAGAAACCTATTTAGTTTTTTCTTTAAGGGAAGACATCGAATCTCCCTGTCTCATGTTCCTGTGGGAGCGTCCTTTGTGTTCGTCTTGTTTTCTTGTACTTCTCGGGCTTGCGGCTCCTTCGTGTTCAAACTCCAGTAAAACCGACAAATCGGGTAATCTATGCCCAATAATTATTTTTATTTTTTGTCACAGTCGCACTTGCTCTCTGTCTGCGAGGGACAGGAGAGAGACACAACAGCGCAATCGCTACCGCTCAGAGACGTCGCCTTCGAAAACGACAGACGCTTTCCGCAATTCTGGGCGATAAAATGGCCGGCCATTGTAATACTCTGCTCCGAAAACTGAGCTATACAGTTTTTCGCGGTAAGACCAGTTTAAAAAAAGAAATTCCAAAAAGCAGCGCTCGCATTAAATTTTGGCAAGGTCTTGCATACTATACTTCTTGCTCCTGCAGCATCTCCCTGAAGAAAGCGAGAAAGTGGGCAGCACGGTTGCACCAAATACTTTGCTGGGGAAGGCCTGTCGGCAGCTTTTGCGTTGTTGGAACGGCTGGACGCACGCAGTCACGTGGTTTTTTGCTTTGAATTGGGAAGGGTAGATTCGGCTAACTATCGCCGTAGAAAGTCTTCGAGACAGCTCAGACAGCCGTCTCTGCTGCCTTGGCAAATCCGGTATCGCGGTTCGTCGGCGGCAGCCCTTTCCGCCAGTGGAACGTATGGCCCAAGCCATACATTCCCTTGGACGCGGGCTGTCCCCACCGTTAGGGGAAGATTTGGCGCTGTAGGGCCGGAGTAGAATCACTCTCTTAGTAAAGTTTTTGGTTGTGCAAGCTTGCCCTCGCCGGCTCGCTTACGTTGCCTCCGTCACCTTCCAAGTTCGCCTCCGACGTTTGCTACAGCCCATTATAGACGTTTGCAAGTACGACCCGGGGCGCCGCAAACTTGCTGCTGGACTGGGCAGATCGCCTGATATTCGAGCATGGCTGCGATCGTGTGTACTCCTCAGAAATGCTTGACTAACAGACGATTTACTTACACCAGAAGCAAGATGGCGGCTCCCAGAGGCCTAACTTGCAAACGTCAATATAGAGCCTGTTCACAGATTTTTTTCCCGGTACCAACGAGACAAGGCCCCAGCTCTGTTCCCGTGACGTCAGGTCGACTGGACCAACGGCTACAGACAACAGCGCAGAAGGAAACGAATCACGCGTGTGTGTACTCCCCTGTCAACTTGTCCTTATTGAGAGAAATGCGTTCTATTGTCTCAAAAGTCAGAACTAAACGACAGTTTGGCAAAAGACAAGTTGATCACGAATAAACATTATAAGATCGTACAATAATTGATTAGAAATTCAAGAAGGCACGAAATATGTAGAGTGAAGTCTGGTTAAAAATTGTTCATATTTCACACAAAAAAACACGTGTTGTAAATATTTATGGCTGAGATTTATTGTTTGATAAGTATTACTTTCAATAAGGACTTATACTGAATAATAGGACACAGCAAAATAGTACAGTAACAATCAGGTTGGCTTCTTAAAGAAACCACTGAATCATTGCATGAAACCAAGAGACTTTATAGACGATGACATGTTAAGAACTCAGTTGATGTTCCTCCTGGAGCGCGAGCTTTCTGTCTTTGCTATACACTTTGTCGCAGGTGCGCCGATAGTCTATTTGGGCTCTAGCCTTTTGAGTTCATTGAAATTTCATTTGTATAAATCCAAAAATGCTCCCAGAATTTACTGCCCACAAAATCAAATTACTTCTTCATTTTTTTTTTTTTTTTAGGATTGCGGTTTTATTTTTAAGCGAGGGTTAATCTACGTAAGTTTTTCACTCATCCTCTAACCAAAGGCTTTGAGCGCAGTAACTGGAGTATGTTTCATTACACGAATCAATGCCGGAAGGTTACGGGTGAGTCTGTAACTTCATCGTGAGACCTCTGGTGTACTTCTACTGGGATGGCAATTATCTGAACACTGCTTGCTTCAACGTCGTATATATTTTCACGGCAATCTACGTAAGTGTGACAGCCTTCCAACGAAGTAGAGGGGCTTAGAGCGATAAACCGGGGTTCCGGTCTGCACTCGAAAGTGACCCCCATAAGGCCGCCGCCATTGTACGCAAATTTGACCCCTCGTCACGTCACCAAACCAAATACGTGACGTCACTGGAAAGATTGCAGCGCCCATGCAGCGGCTGGCCCCAGCTGGGCCGGAGCATTGGCCGGAGCTTGTCGGATGCTTTGTTTGTTGTCGTTCGTCTCGGTGAGTTGATTTCAGACGCGGAAGCCGTCATATGAGGCCGGTCGAAAACGACTTCAGAGTTCAGCGTGGCGTCTGACGTAGGTATAACGTGAAAATATGGAGGAACGGTGTGCATTTCGCTGGTGACCGACGTGGATATTGCCACGAAAGAGACAATCGGCCCTACGTTGTTCGGACCTCGGATTGATTCGGATATCGCTAGGATAAATTTTAAGGTAACGTTTCTGTGCTCTAGTTGACCATCGGAATCTTCGAGGTCTGCAGTGGAGCGTGTGCAATATATTTGGATACACCGTTTAGTGACGGAAATTTCGTGAGTCGTGCTTGGCAGTGTGCAACCGTGGTACCGCTTCGTTCAAATGACTGAAGGCTCACTTTGGTTGTTCGGTGCACCGGAGAGCTGCCTTGAAGCTTGTAGTTCCCGTGCCGGGCTAAATGATACTGTGCTGCTTCCCAAATTGTTCCGGCGTAGACGTGCACTTTCACGGAGCACAGGTGCGCGGCGCACCGAAGAGCTGCCTTCAACCTGGTAGTTCCTGTGCCGTGGTTCAGGTGGTGCTGTGCTGCTTCCTAAATTGTTCTGGCGTAGACGTGCACTTTCACGGAACACAGTTTTTGCAGTTGGTATTGATTCCGCTGGCCTGTTGCACATTTCGTCGATACAAAAGTTGTATCAACACTCGTTACGCGAATTGCAACTTGTATGGACATTTCATCGCGCGTGTAACCTACCCAGTCCATCCATTCACGCCGCTTTGCGACGACGGTCTGCAGCGGCTCATTACCAGAAAAATGGTCCCACATCCATTTCAGTGCAGCTCGTCCACAGCAGTCGGCAAATCCCGAAGGAGACGATTTATTTGGACAGAATGCCACTAAAGCAGTACGTGCAGTTTCTTTAGTGGTCAGGGTAGACTGTTTTCTGTCTGTTTTGTTATATCGTCACGGATGCTTGCTCCAGTCCTATTTTCTATCAATATTTACTATTCTGGAAAGTTCCAGGCCATGCTCAGCTGTCATCGTATGTTCTGGTGAAGGTGCTGCGCACTTTACCCATAGCCCTTCACTCTGTGTCGACCCTGGCGGCTCCTCAGCAGAGTTGCCCGATAACAAGACACGGGTGGCGTGTTATCCCGCGTCTTAAACCCCCGGAGAGCCGGGAGCCAAGTCCTATCCCGAGCCCGGCAGAAAAACCGCAAGCCGAGCAAGTACCACAAGGACAAACCTCGGAAATCCACCACGAAGAACCTGAAATCCGAGCCAGTTGCTGCTATACCAGCAAGAACCACCGGAATTCAGTCTTTTGCCAGAAAAACCGAAGCTGACTAAGCCAACAATGACAAACCTGTAGCAGCAAACCGCGTCCACTCCTACCATCGTTTGCATACTCGTCGCACCTCGCACTCTGATGCCCTTTCACGCAAGGTGTATGAAGACGTCGAGAACTGGATTAAAATTTATGACCGTGTCGCCCGCCACAGTAGGTAGACGGACAACCAGCTCCTGCAGAACCTATACTTCTCATGGAAGAAACTGCCAGGCACTGGTTTGAGAACCACGAATCCTCCTTAACGTCGTCAAAAGTTTGCAAGATCGAGCTGAAGTGCACGTTCATCAGCCAACATTGACGAGAGAGAGCCGAATTCCTGATTCTGTCCAGGACACGGCCCCAACGAGAGCATCACCACCTTTGTGGAGGATGTTTTGCGCCTAATCGAGCGCCCACGCCAACCCTGATGCTGCAGAAGACAAGAAGCTAAGAATCCTATGTCCCTCCTGTGAGGGACAACACCTTCGGCAGCTTTGTCCAAAACTCCACGACAACAGTCGAAGGGTTCATATCACCGAGGCTTCCAACATTGAATGTACACTGCAGGCCCGAGCCTGTTAATATCAACAACTCCCCAGCGTCTCGATACTCGAGTCGTCCAGCTGCAACTTCGACGCCAGCCTCCCTGGCATCCGCGACATCATCCACAACGTTTTCCGGGAGGAGATCAGGAAGCTACTTACTGCCATCAGTTGCCCGGCTTTTATTTTGATTGCCGAGATTGTTTGGGAACAAGTTGGACAGGCAATTCAACTGGAGACTTCTTCGAGCGAAGCGGCATCTGGCGAACCGAGGGCGACTTATGCCAGAAAGTCACGACGACCGCCACCGGCTACCCGTTACTATTCAATGCCAATTCAACGAGACACCCCAACGCCGAAGCATTCATACATGCCCGAGCTTGCTGTATTAATGCAGAAAACTACAAGAAAAATATGCGGATTAGAAGCCAGCCCTGCAGCTTCAGTGCATCAGATGCCAGTGGCCACACGTGACGTGTGATTACAAGACGGCATCAATCGGTCAAAGTTGCCACTTGACCAAACTGAACACCGACGTGCCAGGGGCGTCATTCGAGAACAAAGACCACAGGTACTACGACTGAACACCTGACACAAGACTGTTGCAGAAAGAACTCGTTATGGAACCATTTTCAAAGAACCAATAATTATGTAATCAAGTGGAAATAAACATATTTCATACACTAACCAAACAAACATATTTCCGCTCGCCTTTACGCTTTCACAGTCTATACACAAAGAATTGTGTTTACCGTGCGTGCTGGACCTTTTGACGACAGTCGCATCTCTGACCCCTCAATATTAATTAATGGGACATACCAGACTGGCAGACTGGTTGCATTGGGCTGCACTCGTTCCACGGCTCCTGAACATGTGGCATATCCAAAAACCAACTCCAGTGATGTGAAAATGTTATTTATTAATTTATTCCCTCCAGAGGCCTTTGTAGGCATTCCAGAGAGGATACTTAAAACTACACACATAACATTAAAGCACACTGCTGTAAGTTGTTAATTGCAAACACAAACACACCTCTGAGCATCTAGTTTAATAGTATGTGTTGATGCATTGCTTTATAGCAGTACACTTCCTAGTTTAATAGTATGTGTTGATGCATTGCTTTATAGCAGGAAACTTTCTATATGTATGACAAAATGGACCCTTTGCAAGACCCCATCAAGCAATACGACTGTCGCCATTTGTTTTTTCGGCGTAAAGCACACGAATGGGCCCCTGTTCACGTCGAACGCTAATGCAGCATTCGAGTCCAATAGGCGCTCAGCCGAGTTCACAGTGATGGCGGACATAACACTCTTGTTGAACAAATGCCCAAAGTATGAAGGCCTTGGGCAATTAGAATAGTAGCTACTGTAATTCGTTCCATCACAATTTGGGAAACGGCAAAGGCTACAGTCTCGGTGAGTCAATATGCACGTTGTAGAGAGGCACATGACAACATATCATTAGAGTGCTCGTCTTCACAGATTTGTCACAGACCTTCACTCCGTCTCTCTGATTGGCTCGAGGGGGCTGTGGCGGTCGCCCTTTTCCAAGTTACGGTGACACGAAGTGTAGGCAGCCCACACTTTCGAAAAAAGTCTATTGAAGAGACCGAACGGAACGGTAGTCAACATTTTTCAGCAAGACTGCTCTTCGGGCAAGGGATGAACACAAATATGAATAATCTTTTCCAGGTAATTAGAACACTTAAATAATTGACCGACTAATACAATGCACTCTTGATGAAAAAAAGTATTGCTGCAATAAATCCTATGAAAAAAAAGTGCAGTAAATCTATGCGTACACCAAAACGGTTGCTCTTATAGCAAGTCGAATAGCTTTGAAGCAGGGGCCTGCAACGATTTATTCATACCCACGCTCAATAAAACGTCATCCTCGCAGCTGAAAATAAGTGTGCACTTCGCACTCACAAAAAAAGGAAGAAAAGCGATCGAATGTTGAGTCGTCGATTAGCACAAAAGGTTTAAGGTCGCAGGAGCTTCCACGCCAAAATTTTCTATGGTTATTCTGTGACGCAGGGCTGAAACAACTTCCCCTAGGCCCTAAGGCGACTTATACCTTTCGCTTCGATTCTCAGATGTTCAAACGAAGCTAGAAAAATGCGAATATTTTATGCTAGAAGTTATATCGTAAAATTGTTGATAAGTACAAAACGTAAAGATCGCAGGAGCTTCCTCGCTAAAAGTTGGCTGTGATTATGCAGTTACCTAGGGCTGAAACAACTTCCCCTAGGCCCTAACGCGACGCATACATTTCGCGTCGATTCTCAGACATTCCAACATTCAAACAAAGCTAAGAGAATGCGAAAATTTCATGCTGAAAGCACTTGAAGTTCTATCGATCCTCGAACACATCCGGGAATCCGAGCACCGGTACGGCGATACGGCTGATGCTGTCTCACAGGCGTTAATATCCAGATGCTCAAGAGCGATCTTGCGCAAAAATGGTATAAAGTCTCATTCCTTCATTTTTTCACATTATACCTGCGTCAGCAAGCACGAAAAAGCCCGAAATCGTCGGAAAGCAGCTGCACATCACGTTTACCGCGCACCGAACAAACTCGCATCCGCCAGCTCTGGGTGCTGCCATCTTACCGATGACGTCACTGCTCTTGTCAGGTGACGTGACGAGGGGTCACTTTTGCGTACAACATGGTGGCAACCGGGAAGTGCCACTTCCGAACTTCCGGTTTACCACTCTAAGCCCCTCTACCTCGTTGCAGCCTTCAAATGCAGTAAACATTGATGGACGGACGCCTCTGTATCGCTACTTGGCTAGATCGCAGTGCTCGACGAAAACTACGACAATCTTGTCTAGGTGCCACACAGTGATGCGCTGGCTAGATACGAGACCTGGGGAGTTTAGAAACTTCGACGGAACTGAGCCATAATGCTAGCGCAGACATAGTAGTAGACACCAAGATTGCGATAGCATCCCCAATCAATGTATGGCCTCTTGAACGGTGTTGCTTTGTGTAATACGAATCTGCGATATATAAAAAGAAGTACTTATTCTAAGATTAGGATTTTCATGAACACTAACAGAACAATAATAACTCAGAAATAGACGTTATTAAGCGTAAGGCGAAGCTTCAAACGTGAGTGTTTTACCACCAAACAGGCAGCGAGTGCATTCCTTTCTGTTCTGCAATTTGCCTTATAAACGAGAGCTTGAAGTTAAGCATCTCTCACAGTTGAATGCTAAAAAAAAAACTCTTTTTTGTTGGTTAGCATGCATTCATAGCTCTCATATTACTCCGTCTTGAGGAAACTTGAAAGCGTACACTGCGTGGCACTGTTAGTGCCAACAAGCGAACGTCGGTTTTTCCTGTTCTTCTCTTCGAAGCTAAAGCCGCAGTCAGACCCTCCCACTGATCTCGACTGTCCATACGTACAGAACATTCGAAACGTTCGCTGCAGACTTGATGACTGAAATATTTGTGGACACGTCTCACGCATGTTCTAGGTATGTTTGTTTCATGCATATCTATGCTTCGAATGCGTCTAAGAATACTTTTTGTATACGACCAATGTCACATGGCCGCCATACGAAGGCGAAGGAACATGCCCCACAGACGGTGTCTGCATGACTGTCATATGTATGGTGCATTAGCAGTGCTATGGTACTAACTTTGTACACTAACCTAAGTGGTAAAATTTGGTCACTGACAATATTCTTTCAAAATAAAAAAAAAAAATAAAAACTCGTTAACAGTATCGCGCAGTGTTGCTATGTTGTTGTTGCTGAGTGTTGTTACAGTTACACGCAGGAAGAGGGGATGCTTGCACGTAATGTTAGCCTCTTTGGGCAGGGGCAAGATTCGCACAAGCGGGGTAAAAGGGTGAGGAAAGAGGAGAAGAGGGGTCGGGGGTGATTTGGTCACCAATCCCTGGATGAGTAGGGTCAAATCAGGAGGCTATTTTCTTGAGGGAAAGGGGACACTGCAGAACTGTCTTCTGGTATGAAGATCACAAATTAGTCGATGACAGTTGGGACGAGAAGGCGTGGCTGGTCTAGGTGGCGGGCAGCAGGGCTAGATTCGCGTTGCGAGTCCAGTGGCTTGGAGATACTCAAGAGATTTATAAACAACTTCGTCGACCTTTGGTTTGTTGGCCTCCGCAGTGTAGCGTGACACTCCTAGCGCTCAGCCCTTAGCGCGACGCTCTTAGCGCGAACAAGCCATCACCGATGTTTTTCTGTTTTTCTTTTTCTGAAAGCGGAAGTCTGTCAGAGGTCTGACAGACTAAGACGCAGCTGAAGCTTTGTCTCTGGCAGTCGCTCGTTGCCTTTCGCAAAGGCTTAGGTGACAAAGAGCTATCAAGGGTAGATTAAAGCTCGCGCTAAAAATGGGTGCCTCTTCTGCATTCTTCACTTGTCACAAACTGTAGCTTGGTGAAGGATATTAATTTAGGTCACCAGGTTAGGTTAGGTTAGGTTAGGTTAGGTTAGGTTAGGTTAGGTTAGGTTCGGTGCTCGCCAAGACATTTTTGAAGTAAAATGACAACAAAAACAACAAGCAAAGCGCCGAATGTTTTGTTCGCCCCGACAGAGTCCCGCGTTGTAGAACTTACGTTCCTTTTATGTCGCTGCAACTACCGCGACACAAAGAGCGTTTTTGACACGTCAACGTTAGTTCGCATTGCAATAAAACTTGGAAAAGCGGATGATATTTTCGAACTTTGAAAGAAACTGACCGGATTTTAGGAAAACCGTACACGGGCACACGCAATACATCGCGTCGGCTACTTCGTTTCGTCTTATGTCCAGACGCAACCGACGTTATCGAGCTGGTGGGGACCAATCAGAGAGCATGAAAAACGCACCGTCATGGTGTTCTTCGTGTTTCTGTACGTGTTCTATCATCGCTCAATCAATCATAAACCGACAAGGACCAGTGATTTACGCTTTTGACGCTGCTTGAGTGATCCCATTAGCTCGTGGCGTCGGCTGCGTCTGGTCTATAGACCAACACGCGGCGCTGATGTCAGGCAGCTGCGGTGGCGCTGTCGGCGGCACTGCGCATGCGTAGATGCTTAACTTCACGCGAATTCGGTTTCTGCGCACGCGCAGTGCCCACACCTGGTGTGGGCAAACACGAGCTTGTTTGTAAACAGCGTGTCGGTCTATAAACTGAAACAAAGTATTGCGTGGAATTCTCTTGGTGGATTTGGAGCGGTCCAAAACCGCTCCAAGCTAGAGAGTGGTAGGTGGCGGTAGTGTCAGATGCGAGCACGCGCTTGCACGCCAAAAAGGATATCATCAACAAAACAAAAAAGCGCTCTAAAAACGTTCTAAATCCACCAAGCAAATTCCCCATGACATGGAAAAACGTGCCCCGTTGTTTAGGCGAGACAATGGCCCTCTTGTCGTGACGTCGTGATGACGTCAACCTGGCGAACTCGAGCCTTGTTTATCTAAGTGGTGCTGGTGTCATTTCCTCAAGAAGGGTGAAGGAATAGGAAAATGAGGAGACCAGAGTAGGTTGAAATACGGGAATATAACTTAAAAACTACCTGTGCGTTTGCCTCGTGAATGGGGAAATCTCAGTGAAGCACATTTATAAAAACAAAGAAATAAAAACCTTTATATTTTTTTCATTACCATCTTCAACGCCCATTCTGATAAAAATTGTGCGATCTTGACTTTTTTTTACGCAGCATGTGTTTCTAGAGTTTCGTAAAGAGAAAGTCCCCGAAAACTGTAAAGCGAAAGTGTAGTGTAAATGTGCAACACGCTAAATCTACCGGATAAATGCCCCGCTCAATTCCGTGCGAAGAGTTTCCCCAGTAAATTTAGTGGAGAAATGATATTTATATATACCAATACACCGATTCATGTTCCCCACTAAATTAGGGGCGTCAACTCGGAAGAGCTTATGAATAAACACCCTGCGCAGCTCAAAACATTCTGTGCCTCCCGAAATGATCCCTAGAACTATGATAAATTTAATTTTTTTTTTCTTTGGGGGGGGGGGGGGGGGCATTAAAATCCCAGTTCAGTGTAATTAGTTTCATGATCCTGAACAAACAATGAGCTTAAGCAGGATTCACCCGCTCGTCACTCAGTGGGCGAATTTCGCTACACAAACCTGAGTTTCAGGAACGCACCAGAGTATTTCTTATTTTTGTGATTCATCGTAAAGATGTAATGAAGGTCTTACAACCCTTGAATTTCCCGCTTAGAGCGCTGATGATTTTTAATAAAATCCAGAAATATTACTATTTTTATTGTTTAGAGCGCATTTTGAGGTAATTTCGAAATTAAAATTCTTAGATAATAAAAGTGACAAAACGAATGGTAATACGTACTAAAGATGTCTCCTATAAATGAATTTTAAGACACTGATGGGAAGCTTAAATGACTTGGCATTTCCGTATTTGTGTAAATAGATTTGACAGGACAGTTTTCGCTAGATTTAGTTTCAATGGGTTCAACAAGATGGCGACACCAGCACCACCCCTACAAAAATATGTATGGACGTCCTATGTCCCTGCTTTTGCCGTTCTATTACCCCTTTGTTCATCCTATGGATTCCTGTAGACAGTTCTTAGACCGTTTATGTACCGCTGGTTTGCCATAGAACGGCCACAAGAACGCTATAGGGATCTCCGCGAAACAATAAGTTTTTCATTCCTTCCTATTTCCATTCTATGGTCCTGAGAGTCTATGGACATCCTATTGCCTCTCTATGGTGCGAGCCATATATAAGGAGTATTCACTGGGCGCCATATTTGTGGGTGATGTCTAGAGCGCATGCTCTGAACGAGCCCACATTAATAGGCTGCTATGTCCGGCAGTCTTGAGGGTGCGGAATGCACGTTACAAAAGAACTGTGGAAGCTCGCCATCAGCACGCGCTCAGCAGTCGTGCACACAGCTATGGCCGCCAGTGAATACTTCCTATTGGTACATTAATAAAGTGATTCCGGGTAGACGTTTTCTTTAGATGTATGTGCCCCAAGCAGAGCATTTGCGGTTGTTGCTGTTTTCACGAGCTTGCACAGACGGGGACTCGCGGCACGAGTCCTTTGCTCGACACCGCCGAAATCAGTTTTGCCGTTTTGCCGGGGAATGCCTGTGCAATATTTCTGTCACCACAAAAAAAAAAAATATAGAACCAATGAAAGGTGACGCATGCATGACGTAGGCATGCCATGGCCATAGAGGTATTACAATAAACGCTAGAGGCTCAGCGAGCGCTAGTGTCTACGGGACTTCCGGTTCCAAATTGAAGCAGATAGTAACCAGTCTACTTCTCCCGTCTTCTTGTGCATTCTGATGGGAAAACGTACGGGGTATTTTAATGCGAAAGCATTAACTGTCTCATGCAGCGAGCCGACGTCATCAGTTTCAAGCTCGAAAAAGGCATCTCAAATCCTTTCTCCAAGTGTAGCCAGCTCCCAGCTATGAAACCGCGCGAAAAGCCTAGACACGGCACCTAGTTTCCCCGATCCCAAAGGAGCGAAATAAAGCTGATGAATTTTCGGCTTCGGTCCCATTGGCTCGCGCGCGTCGACGAGGCTCCCGTTGGCCGCTGCTGGCCGCTGCGCGTCAGTTTCAACGATCGCTCACCCGATGACGCTGCGCGTCCGCGAGGCAGCGGCTTCACCGTTCCACGCCCAAGGTCAACGCGCCGTACGCCGCAGACGAAAGAAGGGAGCGAAGAGCGGCGTGCGTGCTTTCACATTCACAACTCATAAGAAGTGCTTAGGTGTACCTCGAGTCTTTTTCTCTTCGCCAGGGAATAATATAAATCAACGTAGTTTCTTCACTCGTAACGGGTACTATGTAGCTTTATTCACATTATAAAAGTGTAATTTATTTAGTTATAATGTTTTTTTTTTATTACTGAGCGATGTTTGAGTTAGCAAATATTGAGGCCCAGGTCTATGTTGTATAGTATATGTCAATACAAGCTATCAATTCAAGCAAAAAGAACAATTAAAACATTTTTAGGGTTTATTCATGCTGTAATAGCATTCAGATGCCGGAAACGAAACGAAAGAATCCAGTGCGTGCTCTTCGTTCCATAACTCCATGCTTCGTTCTTGACGTCTGTTTTGATTATTTGATTTGACATATATTAGCATCCTTTTGATGTTTTGTCAAGCTGATCCACTATGTGTGCTTCATAGCATTGACTATATGCCTAAATATGTGCCCTATAATAGCAGCCTGCAACGTCAACACGTATTATGCATATGTATACTGGGCTATTTTAGCCTAGTGTTCGACGCCATGAATTCGAAAGAAAAACGCTTCGACATACTTTTGTACATACGATTGTAAAACGTTCCAAATTTTTATTCTGCCACAACACTAAGCAATATTTGCTCTTATAATCGAGCGCGACGAGAAAACGCATTTGCATTTTTTCCATAGGAATGCATTACCGGAAGTCACATTTTTACTGGTTGCTGTCTGTTTCAGAATGCAACTAACGCCCCTCGATGTGTTTGCTTTTGTCTTGCAAGTAGTGTCAAATGCGCCAACGCCCGTGTCTCGAGCGGCCTTTAAAAGCAAATGGTGGCGCTGCACTGAAATGAGCGGCCCTTGGAAGCGAACGGCGGCGGAGCACTCGCTCGTGGCACGTGTCTTGGGCGTTTCCACAACAATAGTTGGCGGTACTTGAACAAAACGTCTTTATCAAGGGGCTTTAAATCCAACTAGAGTTCCTGTATAGGCTCCCTACGGGAGCCAGAGTTGCGCGATGACGTGAGGAGCCGGATCAAGTGCCGTGCAGGAAAGTAGACGTTGCACGCGCCCCGGCGTACGTTCCCCCAGAACCGTGTATTGGGAGAGTTTGGCCAATAGGCGGAGCAAAAGCCGCCGCCAGCGCCGAATATTCCCCCCACGCTTAGAGCGTAAACTAAATTTGTGACACAGCGTCGACCAATCAGGAGACCTCTACTCCATCTCACAAATGTCTGCAGTGAAGACAAAGGCACAGGCGGGTGAACCTAGCTCAGCGAAACGCTTTTGTTTGTACGAGACCACGTGCATAGGAGGCACTAGAGCCACTAAATAGGCACTTTCCAAAGCCACGCGCTCGTGCCCATGCCTTTGTCTGCACTGCTAGAACAGCGTCCTGAGACTGGCTGAAAGAAAGCAGTGCAAAGGGTGGGGTGCGCGAGCGTCTTGAGACGCGGAGTTCCGCTCGGCACGGCTCAAATTATACTTCGTTTCACTTTATCTGCGAGCGAAGCCAGAGCTAGAAGCGCGAGACCAGCGCTTTTTGCATTTCTCCCCAGCTCGCGCGCTCGAGCAAAGCCTGAACGCACGGAGCTTCCGTGCTCGCGCTTCCAGTTTTGCCTTCGCTCGCACATAAGGTGAAACGAAGTATAGTCGTGTCACATATTTAGATCACACGGCCACCTCTAGGGGTTGTTTCGCGGCCTGTGGTTGGCCCCGAGATGCTCGCCTATTCAAACCAATGTATGGCCAAACTCTCTCAATAAACGGCTCTGCGTTCCCCTGCTTTTGAGCGCGCCGCGCGCCTCGAATGCGCGGCGCCGCTATTCGCCGAATTCAGTCACATGACGAGCGGGATCAACATGCCGTGCAGGAAAGACGGCGCTGCGGAGATGAGCGCGCTAGAGTTCCTGTATAGGCTCCCTACGGGAGCCAGAGTTGCGCGTTTGATTCCACATGCCGCGTGCCGCCCTCGCCGCTATTCGCCGAGATCCGATCACGTGAGGAGCCGTATCAAGTGTCGTGCAGCAAAGTAGACGTTGCACGCGCCCCGGCGTACGTTCCCAGGCTTTTGAGCCCGCCGCGCGCCTCGAACGCGCGGCGCTGCTATTCGCCGAATTCAGTCACGTGAGGAGCTGGATCCACATGCCATGCGTGAACGCGCAACTCTGGCTCCCGTAGGGAGCCTATACAGGAACTCTAGAGCGCGCAACTCTGGCTCCCTAGGGTGCCTATTAGCGGCGAAATGTTTTGGTGGCGCCCTCCTTTGGTTCCCCCTTGTGACGTCATTACCTTGCAAACAACAAGTTCGATGGTGTTTGTAAATAGCATGGTGGAAGCTTGAAATCATTGCGCTCTCAAAGGAACACTGCCAACACCGTCAAAATTAAATTTCTTTCATTCCTCTTATTTCCGTCGATGATAAATCCTTTTCTGACGTCATAGTCAGCGTTCGGCCAATCGTGTAAGGCCGACCACAGCGACGCTTTCGGTCGCGCACGTCGCCAATACAGGAACTCTAAATGCAACAGCGCACCTTTAGCGTTTATTGTAATAACTCTATGGCCATGGCAACACTGTACCCATGGAAAAGTGCTGTGTCTCGCCGCCGCGCGACGAGCTTTCACTCGACTTACGCAGCCAATCTACCGGTAAGAACGTGCCACGTAACCTCGCGCTCCGCGAGTCCCTGAGGCTGTGTAGCTGTGTTCTAAAATTTACTCGATCCAACTCCGGAGTAAAGGTTTCGTACCGGAGTGTTTCCAAACTTACTCGCGCTCACTCGATGACGTCAGAACTCGCGTTCCAGAAGCGGGTTGTTTACTCTGGAGTAATTTCTCACGCTACTCTCCTCAATCGGTGGGTAATGTCGGATCAAATCGTGTAAATATGTCACGTGATCTGTTCGCCGTCCGCTCGTCGTCTGCTTTATGCATCAACAGCCGTCAAAGCTCGTTTGCTCCGTTGGCTTTGGTGGCAGACATTCGAAATGACAAAAAATGAGGTGCAGCCATTTATGTGTTGTTATTGCGATTTGCTGTTTTCAACGCAGGAATTGACTGCGCACCACATCAGGACCGTGTACCTTCCCCAGAAGGGCATACCTGTTGTTATTTTCAGGGTGCGAACGTAAAGTGGAGCTTCTCCGCATCCTCGTCCTCGGCGTTGGAGGGAACTCCGTATGCGTTCAATAGTGCAAATGTTCGAACGCAAATAGATGATGTGGAAGTAGTTCTTTTTCCCCCAAGAGTTTATGTAATAAGAGCGTAACGCTTGTAAAGCAGTGAAGGCTTCGAAGATGTCATGTATATGATCAGTCAACAACCCCACCCCATCTCCCTCGCCAAGAAATTGCCTATAGTGGTTTGGAAGTTCTCTCTGTGATTTCGCGTCAAAACGAAACGTAAGTTACATATCACTGTGGAGAAAGCCCTCTGCGCTGTACCGCTTCCCCGTGTGGAAACAATTTCCGCGAAACGTAATCGGTCCAAATTACGATGCGTGGAACGTGTGCGTTTAGGGCACCTGGACTAGAGTTGCAGCGGTCGCGCTGATTAATAAAAGCAACATTGTGATGTCTAACTAAAAGAGGTAAATAATTTTTATCTCAATATACCGCACAAAAGGAAGTTGAGCAAAAGGAGCTGGTGGAGCCACATCAGAAAACACCGCGTCGTTACAGTCAAAGAAGAACTCCAAAGCGGTTAATATTATCGACTCTTCTAGTGTTTTCTCCGTGATCAAAAGAGATCGTCTGCTATTTTCCGCCATCGCTGCTATGTTTTCATCTTGCCGTAGCCCAAGACGAAGCCAATCCGCGTAGTAGCCAGGTGATTATTCCGGCCGTTCCAAAATCAAGTCAGTCGCGGATTGTTTACTCGCGATGTCACGTGGTATATTACCCGCTGACGTAGGAGACAGGTCACTCGGGTAAGGTTTAGAATATAGTTTGGGTCACACCCACGGTCACACCGAAGAGTCACACGCCCTCAGTAACGCCCCTCGACGTGTTTGTATTGCAAGCGGCATCAAATCATCAAATATGCCAATGCACGAGCCCGTGCCTCGTGCGACACATGGAAGCAGCACTAAAATGAGCAGCTACGGAGCGGCCCCTGAAAAGAAATTGTGGTGCGGCCCTCGCTCGTAGTCTCGCGGTACGCCTCTCTAGCGTTCGCCATCAGTGGTTGTCGGTACTTGTTAGAAACGCCAAGCGTGAATTGCATGCAGTCTCACAGAGCTGGTTTGGCTTCCCTGGTTTCTATCGGTCGCTTCGCATATCGGTCATTTTATGACCCCTGCTATGGTTCATAAAAACAAAGGCAAAAAAAAATTGCGTTGTGGTGTATTTTAACGTAAGAGCTCAGGCCCTATTACATTTAATTATCTAATTGTGTAGACATGTCATGTTCTTCATATCCGGTATGTGGGTGAGCCAAGGCGGGCATTGACGATGATCCCGTAACAACCGTGAATGTGGTCATTCATCTCAGCATTTGATTCTACGGCGTCGTGTAGCTAAAAGACCAAGAAGACGCAAGTTCGCCAAAGTAAACGCTATTGGTGGCGTGCGCGAACTACAGCGGGCGCATCTGTAGGTATCATCATGATCGTTTGTGACGTCACGGGTCGGTCAGGCTGGGACAGACCGCGCAGATCTTCGTCCCTCCGCTTGTCAGCTCGCTTCATGCACTGTTTGGGTAAAGCGCGGCAAAGCCTGTTTCACGCACAGTGTTTATTTGGCCAAGTGATTACCAAAGTTTGAAACTGCACATGGCACGCGTAGTCCTGCCAACAAACACTGTGCTCTTTACAAAAAGCTGGATAATGAAAATAGAATATCCATCGCTTTACCCTACTACAACATCTACCACGGCGAAAAGGTTGTATTTTTTATTACGATTCGAACAAAAGAAAACTAAGAAAGGAATCCATAATAAAATTGAGAATAGGAAAGCAAAATTCGAGAACCTCTCACGTGTGTAGTAAACGCTTCAGTGAAAGCGACTCCGCGTATCTTGTTCGTTCCAATGTGTTCTGTGAGTTCTGGTTTCTTTTAGTTCCAAGTTGATTCTTTTTCCAATTTTGTAATCCAGTAAACAAACATTCCTTCAAAATAACTGGCAGGAAGAAGCGGCGGCTGGCTTCCGGAGTCGTTTCAATTAAATCCCCGCTTATTCATTCTATCGAACGCGAAGTGTGCGAGACCCCCTCGCGATCGAAGTCTTAAATCTAGTAGGGCGGTGATATTTTAGCGTCCCAAAAAATGAGGTATACACCAGATATGAATTAATACTGTTTGTATGAATTCTGCGGACCCAAATGGGCATAATGCACGATGCGCTTCTCAGCGAGCGATTTTAAATTTGTAAACAATTCTTAGTAAATTGGATAGAACAAAGTAATCAATCGCCTGAGTTTGCCGGGCCATGTCAGATAATTTAAAAACGTATAAAATGTTTTTTTTTTTTTTTGGCAGAAGTCGTGATGTGACAATTTTTTTCGCCACGTCTTTGATGCGGGAGTAGCTAAGCGTAAGTTGCTGACGAGTATTTGCTCGTCAGCAACTGTCGAGTCACACTTGGATAAAAACATCGGTATCGGCAAGCTCATCGTAGCTAAAACAAGTGTGCGGCGCTTCGCAACAACACTGTGAGCGGGTGCACAGCTAAGAAGACACTACGTCATTTACTCTGGTGAATGCAGAACTTTTTTTTCTACAACAACCTCCACAGATCCGGGAAAAAGGGAATCAGAGAGGCTGTGAATGGCCCTGCCGCACGCCGCGCAAGCTATAATGTGAAGCTCAGGGCTTGTTTTATAACATGTTACATTTTTTTAAAAATATAAACAGCAACTTCGTAGCGCTGTTCTTCATTAGAAAGATCACTCACAAAAACATCATACACGTTTATTCAATAAACAAACCGTTTTTAATCACCATAGATGCGAACTAAAATAGCCACTCCGTGCTTTGACATAGCGCATCGTCTGCTCGCATCCTACCAGCTACACACGCAGGAAGGCGCCCGCGAGGTGGCGCCACCAAAACATTTCGTCGCCAATAAATGCTTTGCACACACGCCAGATTACCCCCGTCATTGCTGACCTTCTCTTGTCTTACCTAAAGTCTCTGGAACGGAGGATCCAGTGACGTCAGTCGCATCGAAATACCGAGCCGCTGAAACGGGCGTTGACGAGCCTCCACAATGGACAATTCCGGGGAGAAGAACGTAATAGAATAAAACAAAAATTACAATAATCTGGCCTGTAAACGGAATAAGAAGAAATAAAAACTGAAAGACGGTTTAAATTAAAAAAAAAAGAAGGGATGACGAAATGTTAGGCTAGGTGGCGCAAGCTGCCGCCCAGTACAAAGGGTATAGCCATTACCATCCGTCCATCCATCCATCCGGTTGTGGCGGCTCCCATGCACAGCTGCTGCAAAGCGTCAATACATGGCCTGCACGTAACGTCATCGCACCATGCCGGCATGCATTCTACTTCCGGAAAAAAAAATGCGAGAGTACACAGGTTTTAAAGGACGGAGAGCGTGTTGATGTTTTATTTGCTTTCTTTTTTTTTCTCTATCTTTACACAGTTTACGCTGCAAAAGATAAGTGTTGTACCAAATGGTCAACAAAAGTATTCAAGATACTAAATACCCATCTGAATTTGTATTTAGTGTATTATAATTCAAGTTACTTTTACTAGGAACTATCTTGAGTTCAAATATTTTGAAAAAGTTACATTCACAGATACTTGGCAAGTAGGTTGCAAGCCGGGAATACATTATAAAAAGTCACAGGAGGGCACGTGCTCTACTTGTGATGGCTTCCCTGAAATTCACATTCTGCTGTGATCTTTATGACTCTCAAGAAGCGACCTATAGCTGCTGCGATCGAATTTTACTTTGAAATAATTCGGTGTGTGCAACATAATTGGTACCGAAAGCTTTTAGGACCAAAGGGGACTCGCGTATCGTAGACATGGCAACTGGTGTGCTTTAGTTTGGCGGCAGACTCGGCTCATGACGCATTCCGCAATACGTTTGTAACATGCCTTGACGCGATTCGGGGGACTTGACACATAGTCCGGCATGGCGCATCCCTAACAGCCGAACTAGAAGTTGATCAGGCAGCCAGACGTGATGATGAGTAAGCGAGTGAACGACGAACATGCACACTCAGGAGAAATCTAGGACAGCAGCCTCTGTCGCTGATCAGCAACGAAGAGCGAGTATTTTGTCTGCCCGGCCAACGGTAAGGAGGAGCGCCAGTACCTTTTAACTGTAAAAGAGAAAAATTAGAAAGCTCAAGAGGGAAACACAAGTAGCACAAGAGAGAGCCCACGAGACCACTTTTAATCCCCATTCCCTTGCCTCGCCTTCCGCACCAGCTCAAACCATTCTTGACGCACCGAGGTCAAGATTCCGGAATCAGAATCCACCACTTTAGATATAACTGGCTCCACCTGGCGGAAAAGTGGGTTTCAGGATTCTGAAAATGAAACAATGCGCGCATTCTGAAGGAGATCAAAGAAACGCTTTTGAACGAGCTTGAAAGCAAAGGTTAAGCCACAATACACACACAAGGGTCTATGGAGAAGCCTAATCTAGGTCACTGCAGCTCAATAAAACCATCAGGGTCTAGCTAAGGCACTCTAGGTCTAGCTTCCTTGGACGAGAGAATGTCTGCTTCCGCTTGAAAACCTGCTCGCGCATTTTCATACCAGAACCACCTGAACCCGCGATTTTCAAAATGGTTCATTCTGATCGTACCGAGCGTTGGCGTCACCATAGGGAGTTTTCGTCGAGCGATTTCCCACCTCCGCTACGCTCTTCGAAACGAAGACGCCACTACTGCGCATGCGCGGCGCTAGCCTCACGAGCAGAGTCCCGGATCTCGTAGCGGGTTACGGAGAAAGCTGCGGGACAGCGGACACAATCTACGAAAACTCTCTAACCTTCTCCTGACGTAACCACTCTACCTTCCGACAAAAGGTGTAAAATTCGTACAACGTAACCAGCACTTTGCTAGCTTCAAGTGTGATGTGTCATTCAAAGACTACTTGAAAAAAAAAAAAAACGGACAAGAGGGTATATAGACATTTTCAGCGCTGCCGCGGCCATCTTGAATCGCGGAACTTCCGGTATGCGGGAAAACATCGTTTTGCTCTCGCCACACCACTGGGAGAAGCCCACGTTTTAATCGTGACTGCCTATCATTCTTGTTCTTGCTTTTTCTATATTATTTTACTTGTTCCAGGTTGTAATGCCTTGTTGTTGTTGTTTTTTTTTTTTTTTTTTTTTTTTTTTTTTTTATCCTGAATATCGGATTTGTCAACTACGTGGTTGGGGACGAGAGTAAACGAAAACGGTCTATAGAGGTGTACGTACTTGTGGCTATCCATTGGTATTTGTTATCATTTGGAGACTGCGTTTTGGTCATGCCTGGTTTTCTGTTTTGTGTTCGGTCGCTAGGCTCCAAGTAGGAAATTGTGGAAATCGGTTCAACTTTGCCCTGGAGCCTGACGATCCCTAGTTCCGTAGATTGTTCCGGCAATACAGTTTCTCCAAGGTTGGTAAATGTATTTGACGTATTGAGTACAAGATAATGAGAAATGTAATTAAGATAGAGTGCTCTATATTAAATATATTTGCAATATATAAAAATACTGCGAAAAGTATTTGAAATACAGTATCTTGAGTAGAGTATTTAAGATCGGGACAAGTCTCCAAGACATACATGCTCAGCAGAAAGGCCACCACAATGGCAGCTCTTGTGACGTCAGCGCAGGTCATAGAACCACTGCGTTCGTGTTTTTGGCTTCGCTTGCACTTGTGGTGAAATAGAGCCTCGAGCACAAAGACGCTTCAGACACGTGCCGGATTAGAGCCGCCATTGCTGACTTTCTCTTGTCTTACCGAGATATCGAGCCGTTGAAGAGGGCGTTGATGAGCCTTCACAAAGACCAATGCTGGGAAGAAGGACACGGTATCATCTAAAATGGCAATAACCCGACCTGCTATGGTAATGATGAAGTGAAGTAATAGGAATGAGAGAAAACAAAAAAAAATTGCGGTGGCTTAGCTCCGCTATGCCTGGATTTACGTAGCGTGAGTTTATGCGCACAAAATGAGAGGCGCTATCAAGCGGCTCCGGTGCAGCATCAGACTTGGCTACTGCGCAACGGAGGCGCACAGCTGGGCACGCGGCGGCGCCAGTGCGTCTGCCGCGGCTATGACGTCACTCCTCTGGAATGCGCAGACCGGCGAGGCGGGCGAGGCGGGCGCGGCGGCGGCGGCACCGCCGCCGCCGCGCGCTTCGCATAATGAGCACGGCTCATTATGAGAGCCACGCGAAACTGCTCAACCTCGGCCAGTGTAGCTCACGCTACAAAAACGGAAGGCGTCTCTTATTGTGGTGGCCATTCACAGTTGCCGAGAGATGCAAAATTCCCTGTAATCAGCAAACACATAAAAAGTGAGCAACTCAATAGCCGAAACGTATCATGCGGACGCCACAAGCCATCAGGGTCAACCCAGCACTGAGGACATGTGACTGCCCTAAACAGCGCCCTCAGATATGGCAGTGCATACCCCCTATACACCAACACGCGGCCCTGACGTGACGCCGCTATCTGCAGGGCGCATGCGCAGATGGTCCACTTCACGGGAATTTTGTTTCTGCGCACTTGCAGTGCCCACACGTCGTGCGGGAACTGTGCCTTTGCCCGCACCTCGTGTGCGCTTGTTGGTAAACAGCGCGTTGGCCTTATCTGGGCGCCGTATTTGAGGGCGATGTTCAGAGCGCATGCTCAGAACGAGCTCACATTTATAGCCTGCTAAGATCGGCAATCTTGATGGTGCGGAATGCACGTTGCAAAAGAACTGCGGAAGCTCGCCATCAGCACGCGCTCAGCATTCGCGCACACAGCTTGACCGCCAGTAAATAGAGTGAAAGGTGTATAGCGCCTATACCCATTTTCACCTCAAGAACCGAAGTAAAAAAAGACCGGCTCCTCGCGGAGCATTACTAATTTTTCCTTTTACGAGGAGAATTAATATATATGTAGGTGCATTTTAGATTAGATATATGTGATCTAATCAAGAGGTATACGTTTCAAACGCCAAAAGGATCGCTTCTTCCTCCGACAACCAAATCTTGTAAGAACTACTTCGCCCGGCGTACGAACAATGCGCAAAACGTCCTTTTTTCTTGAGGTGAAAACGAGTATAGTGGAAAGGCGCTATACACATTTCTATAAGGGCGCAGCCATTCTTGAATGTCGTCACTTCTGGTATGCGGTAAAACATTGTTTTGATATCTCCTCGGCGCTGGAAGGTCTGTACGAAAAATCCGTAATTGTCACACATTCTTGTTTTGCCTCACCTATGTTTTCTGGCATATTCCAGGTTGAAATGTTTTATTATTATTTAGTCCCGCATATCAGATACAGAACCCACGTGACTGAGAACGACAGGAAATAGAAAACGTATGTAGGCCCTTTTCATGGCAAACGCCACCGGGCGGTGCTCCAGTCCACGACCGGCTTTATAGGGGCGACTAGAGCCAGGGGCGACCAGGTCACCCGAAACAGCGCGAGCGCGCCGCATTTGCTTTTGCTTATTTAGTACTTTCTCTAGTTCGCTGGACCGCCACTGCGTTTTCTGGCGCTGAAGCTTAACACACTAGCAGACGCTTTCGCGTGTGTATCTCTGTGAGTCCGCTCCACGGCCGGCGACGTTTTGAGGATAATCCGATGTATTTTAAGGACGTTTCTCATCGTTATTGCGATTGTACGTTCGGTAAAGAGCTACAAGTTGATCTAGATCGCATTCTTCTCTGGTCAAAAGATAACAAGCTTCCCCTAAACTTAAACCAAATGCCCTACCATGCGCATCACTGCCTCGCGACAACCTTCGACCCCTCCAACACTTTTCCTGAACCGAGTGAAGACCCCAAGAACAACGCATATCTTCCTCCTAGGTGTCATCATCGACCAGCATTTCGATTTCCATCGCTATGTCCAAAACGTCGTGTCCGTGGAAAGGTGACTCCTTGACTTCGTAATTCGGTCCAGAAGTAGACCCAGATTGTGCCCAGATTGCTGTTCACAGCACTGGTGTTGCCCATCCTGAAGGTTTGCTGCTCGGTGTAGGATTCGGCAACCAGGCAACTTGTTGCCTCCCTCGAGTCGGTGCAACGTCGAGCTTCCTACATTATTATGAGGCACAAACTTGGCCCCCGAACACCATCCCATTGAGCACTGCACCTCCTCCGTTCAGTCGGCAGGGACCCGCTTCAACATCGACGTCAAGAAGCGACCACGCGGCTCCTAGCCACTTTTCTGCTACCGGACTCCTCGCTTCCTTTTGCCTACTCCCTGCGGCGTATTCGCACTGGTGGGCTGCAGCCCCTTTTAATCTGTACGCTTCGTCACTAGAACTCCTTCGCACCCTGTGCAGTGCAACTTTGGAAGCCTTCCCCCCTCCCCACCAGTCACCAGTTCACCACCAATCGACGGTGTCTCACTTCAAACATTCATCAAGAGCGTCACTGCCCACCTGCGGAGCATCTAACTCGATTTTGTATTCCGATCACGGGAGTGGGCTCCAGCAGGCCGACTGGATGCACCATCCTGTACACTCGTACACCTTACTGATGCTTAGCTCACAATACTAACTATTGTGCTCGAGAAAACCATAATATAGTGACTTATTTTAACCTAATCTATACACACTGTGTGCTAGCATTAGCGCCTGCCTATTAAATGCGAAAAAATTATCTGAAACCAACGTTATTTTCACACGCTCCTATTGCCTTCCATAGCGGCCGCCGCGCTTTCGGTGTTGAGCTAGGGCGGCGCCTAGCGGAACACTTGGTCCCTCCAAGCCGCTCACGTGATATTTCTTGGCCCGCGCGCTCCCAAAGGGAAAAGCGGAGTGAGCTGGTCGCCCCTAATAAAGCCGGTCGTGCTCCAGTCATTGACGTCCCAGAGAACTTTCGGTTCATGAAAATAATGAACAAAGCCCACCTTAACACCACTGCTTGAAACGTCGATGGAACGTTTATTCATAAATTCTTCAGGTGAACGCCAAAAGAACAAGGACGCCCGAGATCTGTTAAAATTTTTCGAATATACTTGTAAACCAACTTGCCTCCTCCAAGAAGTTAAATTGTACAGCCGAAGGCCCTCGTTAGATCTCCAGCTCTGTTGTCCGTGTAGAATTTATGCTTTGTAGCACTGGTGACATATACCCCATCTCAACATCCGCATTGCAAACAAAGGCATGGGCACGAGCGCGTGGCTCTGAAAAGTGCCTCCTATGCACGAGTTCTCATACAAACAAAAGCATTATGTTGAGCTATAGGCTCACGCTTGACTTTACTGCGGACATTTGTGAGATGGAGTAATAAAGCAAGCTCGACAGGCTTGCAAAAACGGAGTGACCGGAAGTCGCTTCTGACGCAAGTGGTGGTTCATGTTTGTAAACAGCAAAAGTTCATTCCAATATTCACAATTCCTCAGCCCAGCACGCGCATGTTCGTCGCTTCAGAAAGTGAGAAAATCACGCGCCATACGCGCGAACACTGAAATTGGAACTGGCCAGGGGGGGGGGGGGGGGGGGGGGGTCTATGTTGCACGTTTTGGACTCCCAGGAGACTGGGGAGAAGGAAGTGACGTCAACAACGCTCTTTGGATGTTGATTGGTGGAGTCGCTGATGACGGTATCTGCTAAGATACGTTCATTCACACCTACGTCACTTCCTTCTCCCTAGTCTCCTGGGAGTCCAAAACGTGCAACATAGCCCCCCAGGAGTTCCTTAAAAGCGGGCGCGTTCATTGCTGTGTTTGTGTGTTATGCACGCGGACTTTCTGGCTAGCCGCAATCGCGAGTGAGCGCTGGCTGGACTGTTATTTAGCACGCATGGACTGTGATTTTCCTAAAGAGTGGAAACGTAGAGGCTACGGTGCACTATACTCTATTTCACCTTATGATGTACTCCAGGAAAGGCTTCAAGCGCGAGATCCTTTCTCTATAGGTAACATCTCGGTGGCACAAAGCTCTCGTGCATTAAGGGCAGCTGCCAACGCTATGAGCTCGCCCTTCTAGCCCTCGCTGCGGTACAACATAAGGGGAGGTGTCAGCATCGGCGCTCGAGAGAGAGAGAGAGAGAGGAGCAGCCGGTCAGGATGAAGCGGTGGTGTTCCTGTTGACACTGAGACACTGAGATGCGTCGTCCGCTCGCGTCTGCTGCGATTCGGGTGCTTTCTCGCTCCGCGACTAAGTATCGCGTGATATATACCCTATTGAAAAATCCGGCAAAAACTTCCAGTGACATTCGGTGGAAACGGGTTAATTTCCACTCATTTTCACCAGAAACCAGCGTAGTTTACCAGTTTTTTGGTGGAAATATTACCGGCCGCCACTTCCAGTAACCAGATTTCGCTGGACCTTTTACCGGAGCCACTTACGGTTAAAATCCGGCAAAAATTTCCAGTGACATTCGGCGGAAACGGGTTAATTTCCACTCATTTTCACCAGAAACCAGCGTAGCCACTTTCGCTGCAAGTTTACCAGAACCACTTTCGATTACCCGCCGCTGGAATCCTACCGGAAGCCACTCTCGTTTCCGGACACCGAACATCACTGGAAGCCGACGCCACGCGAGAGCGGGCGGGGATGCCGCGGCGGGCCACGCAAGAGCGGGGAGGGGGGGGGGGTGCCACGGCGGGCTGCCGCCCCGGGTGCCCGCCGCGACTAATTTTACGATTTTACAAATCTTGCTTCAAATTTTACAAAAAAAAATTATATAAAAAAATATATATATTTTTTTTACATTTTTAAATAAAACATTGCTGGCGGTACTTTGGACCGCCACAGGAGGGCGATAAATACCGTCCACGGCAGCGTCGTGGTTTTTACTATTCGTCTGTCCGTTGGCCATGGATCCGAAACCAATCCAAAGCCCAAAGCCTTTGTTCTTGTTAGGGGTGTCGCGAACTTTTGTCGAACCAGATTTTTAGGTCGAACTTTTGGGGTTCGACTGTGTCGAACCGGTTCGACGAACCTTCGAACTTTTCACCAGATTCGACCGGTTCGACTTTGTGGACAGTGTGGCCAGACCTTGCTACAAGCATGTCTAGGTTTGGCAATTTTTTTTTTATCAAAAAGGGTTATTTTATTTTATAAACAATTGTAATTAAAAGAAACTAATTCTAATCACTGAAGAAGTTAATAACTTAATTTTTTTTGTACTGTATTAACTGAAATAACCAATCAGCGCTGCCCTTAATTTATCCCTTAGCCATTACCATCCAATCCGAAGCCAACTGGCCAGCCTGTCGCGCATGCGCACACGAGTCGAACCTCAATACAAGGTTCGTCGAATTTTTCACTAAAAGTTCTAAAAAGTCGAACCTGGTCGAACTCGAACCTCGGCCGGTTCGCGACACCCCTAGTTCTTGTGTTCGGCGCGCACGTTGGTTCGGCCCAGTGTTGCCAACTTAGCTTTTTTCCCGCTAGATTTAGCCTTTTTTGGTGGTCGTCTAGCTGGCAAAAATATGGTCTAGCGGCTAGCGGGAAATTCTAGCTTGTTTGTATAAAATCTAGTGGGTTTTCTAGCTTTTTTTTTTTAAATAGCTATTTTAAATACTTTTATTTAAAAATCTGGTACGAGTCGTGTTCCAAAAGTTACTCGGCCTCGCATTCCAGTGACCTCACCCGCTCCGAAAACATATCTACCCAACCTACCCGACCCACACTATCCGCCACTATACTCCGTTTCACCTTATGTTGTACCGCAGCGATGGCTAGAAGCGCGAGCTCATAGCGTTGGCAGCAGCCCTTAGTGCACGAGAGCTTGTGCCGCCGAGACGTGCCCAAGACCAAGGAGCTCGCGCTTGTAGCCTTCCCTGCGGTACATCATAAGGTGAAACAGAGTATAGCGCAACACCACCTAGGCGGGACCTCGTCGCTTTGCCTATGTTGTCACGTGATCTGACCCTCTGGAGTAACCCGAATCTCCTCGAGTGGGGCTGGTCGCACACCTAGCCCACTAGCAGCGAAAAAATGACCGCAGCCTTTTCTGGCACCTGCGGCCTGTGCCAATACCACCTAGAACACAAGGCCTGCGCATGACGTTTAGTTAGTAGATCCCCGACCCGCCACAAGCGGCAAACAGGCTGAAGGCCGGTTCAGACACTTGCGTTTGAGTGCGTTTGACTGCGTTGCGGCGAGAACCGAAAGCGAGTCACCGGCACATCTGTGCTTCGTATGAAGCGTGGAATCCAATTCAAGGAATCTTGGCACGCGATATAAGCAGCAGGGATGTCCTGGTTTCTTGCCGCCGCAACGCAGTCAAACGCAGTCAAACGCAACTGTCTGAACCAGGCTTGAAGCTTGACGAGAGTATGGGCCGCGTCGCAACTACGTCGAATTCACCTGCGGCCACAGCTGTGTGCGTGACAGCTGAGCGCGAGCTGATTGCGAGCTTCCAGTTCATTTGCAACGCGCACGCGAACACTCCCTCGGCCACGAGCGCGAGCTAGCACGCGCTCCTTGCTTTGAGACGGGCATTTCTAGCGCGCGCGCTCGTTCTGCGGAAGAACGCTTCAAAGCAGCGACCCGGAGTATAAACTGCGCCCTCGAAAATGGCGTCCAGTGCCAGCGTCCAGCGTCCAGCGAAGGGCTTTATAGCCCTTCGCACAGCAGTAAGGCAATTTCACTCATGCATTTGACGCTCCACGTGCACGTCTAACTTCATCGTATGCTATAGCAACAGACACTCGGCGTGAGCATCTGTTTCATTATCCGATGGAGCAGACGATGTCGCAGACGATATGTAGCAGACGATGGTGCTCATCCGGGCTAGCTAGGGGGCGCTGAGGGGATCTACACTGCTGAGGGGAAAAATAGAGCTGCTGAGGGAAAAATCTGCTGAGGGGAAAAATAGAGCACTTTGGAATTACAACAGGTATGAGGTGGTGAGAGAGATTTGGAAAGGGGTCATGGTGCCTGGCTTGACTTTTGGAAACGCAGTGCTATGCATGAAATCCGAAGTGCATGCAAGACTAGAAATAAAACAGCGTGGAGTAGGTAGGCTGGCTTTGGGGGCACATTGCAAAACACCAAACCAGGGAGTACAAGGAGACATGGGATGGGCGTCATTTGAGGGCAGGGAAGCTGTGAGCAAGATAGAATTTGAGGATCGGTTGAGGCAAATGGGTGGGGAGCAATGGACACGAAAGGTTTTCAGCTATTTATACATGAGGAGTATAGACACAAAATGGAGACAGCGCACTAGGAAATTAAGAGGAAAGTTTTTAGGCTATAGTGGGGTTACGGAAGAGCAGGTCTCAGTTAAGAAGATAGTTAAGGCCACAGAAAGAGATCGGTGGCTAGAGGGAATGCAGACAAAGAAGGCTCTGGAAGGCTATAGATAAAACAAAACAGTTATTGCCAAAGAAAGCATTTATGACAATTCTAGGGGAAGCTCATTGTTGTTTGAGGCAAGGACAGGTGTTTTGCGAACCAGAACATACAGAGCGAAGTACCAGGAAATGGACACAGTGTGTGCTGCTTGTGGAGAGGAGGACGAGACGGCTGAGCACTTGTTACTCTACTGTAAAGGGCTTCACCCTATGCATACCGAAGACAACATAGATTTAATAAGGTCATTGGGTTTTAGAGACAGCGAAGGAAAAGTGGATTTCAAGACAGTAGAGATTACCAAGCAAAGATTAAGTGAATGGTTGCAGAAAGCGAGAGAAAACTAGGCATTTTCTTATTAACTGATGGCAAGGGGGATTTATAGCCTCACTTTCTTTTCAGTACGGAGTGAATATAGTTTTCACATTTAAATATTCTAAGCTTAAAGGGTAAGACAAAATGGCTAGGTGGCGTAAGCTACCGCCCGATCCAAAGGGCTCAGCCGTATTCATCCATCCATCCATCCATCCAGTGATGACGTTTAGAGGAGGAAACGCGCAGGCCTTGTGATCTAGGTGGTATTGCCTGTGCTGACTCGAGCACACTGGAAAGTCCAAACAGCGCAGACCTAATCACAGCGTGAAGAAGTCTCAGACGGAGTAGATGAGCCAGATGTCGTAGCCGATGACATTCTTGAACTTTTCTAGATCTACACATGTAGACATGTGAACATCAAGAAGACTGCTTGCGCATATCGTGTCATAAAAATGTGATAGCTGATGATTTATTTGCTTCGAAATCAGTGGGTGTGTCGTATACTATTCAATGTAACCTCGTTATGAAAATAAAAAAAAGTTTTTTTACCACATTTAATATCTAGCTTTTTGTACTCCAAATCTAGCCGTTTTCGGGCACGTGTCTAGCGGGAATTTCATAAAGGAGTTGGCAACACTGGTTCGGCCGGTTCGGCGTGTTCAGACCTGTGGTTCAGACCGTTCAGACGTGGTTGGGCCTGTTTCGGCCAGTTTCGAGGCGAGCAGTGCGGCGTCTGTGTGTTTGTTGCACGTGTAATCGTAGCATTCCCCTAGTCGCGGTGGCTTCTCGGCGCAGTGGCGAACGCCAAACCTCAAAAGAGGTACTTTCAGGTGTTCCTGTAGTCCTACGCGTCGGAATTCCCGTGCTTCGTGCCGTCCAAAAAGGAAGAGAAGTTTGGATTCTGTAGCACGTGCTGCACGTGTGATATAAGCGTTTCGCACGGTGGCAAGGCTGACATTAAGCTGCAAATCACTTCGCGTAAACAACCCCCCCCCCCCCCCCCTGCGGCCGTGGGAGTTTTACGATTCTGAAAGTCCACAGGTTGGCAGGTATGCATCAGGGACGACATCGTGAGTGTGCCCAGGATTTCTCAAGGGAGGCGGATGTTCGCTCCGCGCGGTCGTGGTTTTCGCTAAGCGTGCTACTGACGCCTGGTGCACCCGCGGCGACGGCATCAGGGACGACATCGTGAGTGTGCCCGGGATTTCTCAACGGCGGCGGATGTTCGTTCCGCGCGGTCGTGGTTTTCGCTAAGCGTGCTACTGACGCCTGGTGCACCCGCGGCGACGGCATCAGGGACGACATCGTGAGTGTGCCGGGGATTTCCCTACGGCGGCGGATGTTCGCTCCACGCGGTCGTGGTTTTCGCTAAGCGTGCTACTGACGCCTGGTGCACCCGCGGCGACGGCATCAGGGACGACATCGTGAGTGTGCCCGGGATTTCTCTACGGCGGCGGATGTTCGCTCCGCGCGGTCGTGGGTTTCGCTAAGCGTGCTACTGACGCCTGGTGCACCCGCGGCGACGGCATCAGGGACGACATCGTGAGTGTGCCCGGGATTTCTCTACGTCGGCGGATGTTCGTTCCGCGCGGTCGTGGTTTTCGCTAAGCGTGCTACTGATGCCTGGTGCACCCGCGGCGACGGCATCAGGGACGACATCGTGAGTGTGCCCGGGATTTCTCAACGGCGGGGGATGTTCGCTCAGCGCGTTCGTGGTTTTCGCTCAACGTGCTGCTGACAATATATGTGTGAGTGTCCGTGTGGTGCACCTGCGCGGTTTTATTAGTTGAACTACCGTGCGTCTAGGAATTTACCCAGCGGCATTGTGAGTACCTCGAAAGATATCTTTTGCGGCAAAGGACTTGGTTGTTCCTATTTGGTCTGATTGCTTTTGTCTACAGCTCTGCAAATTGTTTCACTGGTATCGACCCGGTTAAATAAATACATAGAACCTTCAGGTCTATATGGACTAACCACTTTAATTGTTAGCTAACCGTCCAGCATCTGGTAAACATACACCAACCACGGTTCACCGGCTTCCTCCTAAGTGCCTTCCGTTGACGTCCGAAAAAAGAAAGAAAAACACGGTAAATTCCGGCCAATCTGGTGATCTTCTGGTAAATTCTGGCTTTACTGGAAGTGAAAAGAGACCCATAATCCAGTAAAATAGATTTTTACTAGAAATATATTTCCGGTAAAAATCCGGTATCATTCCTGTAAAACAACCAGTGACATTCCAGTAAAATATCCGGTGACATTCCGTAAACTGCGGCTTTACTGGAAGTGAAAACAGTCCCATAATCCAGTAAAATAGAATTTTACTGGAAATGACATTCCGGTTAAATATATTTTTCAATAGGGTATGCACTCCTTAAATTTCTTTTGAGGGTTAAACTATGTTTATCGCAAACTTGTGGTTCATATGAGACAATAATAAACCTGCCAATGTTTTGTCGTCGTCGTCAATTTGGGAACGGCGAAGAAGGGGCGCTTTCTTCTCTTTCTTTCTCGCGGACATGTACCTCGTGATTCATCCGGGAGCAAAGCAGTGTGTTTGCCAGGGGCACGGTGGAAGAAACACATTTAGGTGATGACTTTGGCCCACGGTGGAAGAAACATTTAGGTAACGACTCTCTGTCTGACGCTGTGACCACATTATGTTCGGCGCACCGAGCGCTTCACTCGCACGGGGATAGATGGCGCACAAGTATCTGGTGCCTCCCAAACCGACTGCTCCGGTTCTTTCTCCCGGTGGTGGTTCCGCATTCCCTCGCTCACCGCTTTTTGTTGTACCCATGGTGGAAGAAATACATTTAGGTGATGACTCTCTGCCCGACGCGGCGGCAACATTATGTTCGGCGCACTGAGCGCGCTTCACTCCCACGGGGATAGATGGCGCCCAAGTGTGGGATCCCTCCCAAGTCGACCGCTCCGGTTGTTTCTCGCAGCGGTGGTCCAGCATTCCCTCGCTCACCACGTCTTGTTGTACCTCACTGCCGCCACGCCGCCACCAAGTCGCCAGAGTCCGTAAATCTGTGTTCTCTTCCTTCTTCTTCTTCAGGTTAAGGCTCACTTTCGTGCGCGATGGTGGCACCTGTGATCGACACAGCACCAAAGCAAAACACGAGGCCAGCCACTGGCCGCACACCACCACACCACCCCACCGTGAAAAAGGCGAGCACGCTACGCGGGTGGAGGAAGAAGAAGTGATTGTGAGTAGAAGCGATATTCTGCCTGTCTACAATTTATTACAATAACAGGGGCCCGGGGTTCTCCCGGGTGACCCTGTCTACCGAAACGCTATTTTTAGACGGCAGCGTCGTCTACGAGGAGAGAGATGAGCTCCACCGGGAGCAGTTCGACGGCATTTGACGGCCGGGTTTTCAAGAAGACATCGGAATCTTCAGACTACAAGGTTATTCTACCAAGACTACCGCAAGGTATACTCGTCACAAACTCTCTATTTCTACATGCCGACATCACCGGAAGGCCTTACAAGGCAAGCGACTTCAAGGAAGCGATCTTTTCTGTCGTTGATCGGAAGGACGTCCTCGGCCTAGGCCCATACCAAATGAGTCACGTATGGATGGTGACCTTCGGAAATGCTGCTGCCAAGCTCAAGATCAAGGCGTATGAAGAGTTCCTCATCAAAGGGAAGAAGTGCATAATCATCGATCCGTGCAAAGAGGAGATCAAACTGAAGCTTCTGTGGCTGCCGATCCCGATGCCAGACTCCGAGGTGAGGAAGGTGTTAGAGCCCTTTGGGACAATCAAGGAGATGAAAAGGGAAACATGGAGATTCTCAGGACTTGAAGATCTCGAAACTACTACCCGAGAAGTGACGCTCGTCCTGAAGCAGGACCTGACAGTCGACAAGATTCCGCACCTCTTAAACGTGTACGGCACCAACACGCTCGTCGTCATCCCCGGAAGACCACCTCTATGCCTTAGGTGCAAAGGAATCGGGCACATCCGTCGACAATGCTGCACTCCTCGGTGCACGCAGTGCTGGAGATTTGGTCACACAAACGAAGAATGCGTTGTGACATACGCTTCCAAACTCCAGGGGATCATAACACCAGAAGCTGATCATAGCGAGCACATAATGGACGTAGAAGAAATGTGCAATGAGGAAATCCAACCGACGCTGGCGGGGAAGGAACCAACAACCGAAAGCGAAGAGCCCTCCTGCAGTTCTAACGAAAGTTTGATGGAGGAGCACATGTCCGGTGTGGACATCATCCCAACACCACAACCAGGATTAGAAGAGACTTCACAGAACAAAGGCAAAGAAATGAGAAAGCAATCCACACATACCAAGAAGTCGGCCGAGGTTGGCAAGAAGGAAGGAAGACATTGCAAGAGAGCCAAAGTTAACATCAGCGACAACTCGATAGAAGAACTTGAGGCCACTAAAATTCCAATGGACTCAACGGAGCCGCAACTTCGATTGGAGCCCAAAGAGCCACGGCTGAAGCCGAAATTCAAGGACCGGGAAACCACCTGTCCGGCAGCTTCCGAACTTGACACAAAGGAATAGGAGCTAACACTACCATGACCACCCAGATAAGTCCCTTCACTATTTCCACGATAAATGTGCGAGGGATAAATTCGAGAAAAAAACAGTACCAACTTTTTCGCTTTGTACAGAAATATGACAGTGACATTGTGGCCCTCCAAGAAACAAAAGTGTCCGAACAAAATACCCTATTTTCTGGATGCAGCTTATGGATGGATTCCTACGATGTGTTCCACTGTCCCGCTGTTGAGTACTCAGCGGGGTGCGCAATTCTGTTTAAAAAAGATATGAAGTACCGAATGTGCAGTATTCTCGAAGGGACTGACGGTGGTCGCCTCATGGTAGCTAATGTTCTCTTGCAAGGCCAGCCCTGGCGGATAATTGTTATATATGGATACAATAACCCAGCGCAGAGGGAAAGCCTTTTTTGTCAAGCCAGAATTCACGCCAACACAAGATTTAACGTCATTCTTCTGGGCGATTTTAATTGTGTTTTAAACAAGAAAGACAGGGTCCCATCAACAAACATCGTTGATCCAAGTGCGGAAGTTTTAAGATCACTGATTCGAGACTGTGACTTGCAGCCGCAACGCAGTCAACCGCAGTCAAACGCAACTGTCTGAACCAGGCTTTACATCTGGGCCGGTTTGCTTATCTTGCGGCCGCGGCCGCCGGCTGCGGCCAAGAGGGATTTTTCTGTCACGTGACCAGCTCCATGGTGACAAGGATAAGTTACACTAGCGTCCTGCTGATGCGCGAGGACCATCCGTATCGCTTCAAGCACAAAGCCTAATTTCGCTCGCCGGAACTGACTGCAGGGACTTTCAACTTGGCGTCCAATTGACCGCACCCTTTCACATGTAGGAGCGGCTCTGTAAAGTTACGTGCCAGGTCAAGGGTAATATAAGCCAAATAAAAAAAAACCACGCGAAATCCCCACACCAAGCGGTGTGCCACTTATCTTTCTATACCTCCGCCAGCGCCGGCGGCTCGCGTCTTCTGCTGTGGGAGGGGGGAGGAAGACGAAGTGATTGTGAGTAGAAGCGATATTCTGCCTGTCTACAATTTATTACAATAACAGGGGCCCGGGGTTCTCCCGGGTGACCCTGTCTACCGAAACGCTATTTTTAGACGGCAGCGTCGTCTACGAGGAGAGAGATGAGCTCCACCGGGAGCAGTTCGACGGCATTTGACGGCCGGGTTTTCAAGAAGACATCGGAATCTTCAGACTACAAGGTTATTCTACCAAGACTACCGCAAGGTATACTCGTCACAAACTCTCTATTTCTACATGCCGACATCACCGGAAGGCCTTACAAGGCAAGCGACTTCAAGGAAGCGATCTTTTCTGTCGTTGATCGGAAGGACGTCCTCGGCCTAGGCCCATACCAAATGAGTCACGTATGGATGGTGACCTTCGGAAATGCTGCTGCCAAGCTCAAGATCAAGGCGTATGAAGAGTTCCTCATCAAAGGGAAGAAGTGCATAATCATCGATCCGTGCAAAGAGGAGATCAAACTGAAGCTTCTGTGGCTGCCGATCCCGATGCCAGACTCCGAGGTGAGGAAGGTGTTAGAGCCCTTTGGGACAATCAAGGAGATGAAAAGGGAAACATGGAGATTCTCAGGACTTGAAGATCTCGAAACTACTACCCGAGAAGTGACGCTCGTCCTGAAGCAGGACCTGACAGTCGACAAGATTCCGCACCTCTTAAACGTGTACGGCACCAACACGCTCGTCGTCATCCCCGGAAGACCACCTCTATGCCTTAGGTGCAAAGGAATCGGGCACATCCGTCGACAATGCTGCACTCCTCGGTGCACGCAGTGCTGGAGATTTGGTCACACAAACGAAGAATGCGTTGTGACATACGCTTCCAAACTCCAGGGGATCATAACACCAGAAGCTGATCATAGTGAGCACATAATGGACGTAGAAGAAATGTGCAATGAGGAAATCCAACCGACGCTGGCGGGGAAGGAACCAACAACCGAAAGCGAAGAGCCCTCCTGCAGTTCTAACGAAAGTTTGATGGAGGAGCACATGTCCGGTGTGGACATCATCCCAACACCACAACCAGGATTAGAAGAGACTTCACAGAACAAAGGCAAAGAAATGAGAAAGCAATCCACACATACCAAGAAGTCGGCCGAGGTTGGCAAGAAGGAAGGAAGACATTGCAAGAGAGCCAAAGTTAACATCAGCGACAACTCGATAGAAGAACTTGAGGCCACTAAAATTCCAATGGACTCAACGGAGCCGCAACTTCGATTGGAGCCCAAAGAGCCACGGCTGAAGCCGAAATTCAAGGACCGGGAAACCACCTGTCCGGCAGCTTCCGAACTTGACACAAAGGAATAGGAGCTAACACTACCATGACCACCCAGATAAGTCCCTTCACTATTTCCACGATAAATGTGCGAGGGATAAATTCGAGAAAAAAACAGTACCAACTTTTTCGCTTTGTACAGAAATATGACAGTGACATTGTGGCCCTCCAAGAAACAAAAGTGTCCGAACAAAATACCCTATTTTCTGGATGCAGCTTATGGATGGATTCCTACGATGTGTTCCACTGTCCCGCTGTTGAGTACTCAGCGGGGTGCGCAATTCTGTTTAAAAAAGATATGAAGTACCGAATGTGCAGTATTCTCGAAGGGACTGACGGTGGTCGCCTCATGGTAGCTAATGTTCTCTTGCAAGGCCAGCCCTGGCGGATAATTGTTATATATGGATACAATAACCCAGCGCAGAGGGAAAGCCTTTTTTGTCAAGCCAGAATTCACGCCAACACAAGATTTAACGTCATTCTTCTGGGCGATTTTAATTGTGTTTTAAACAAGAAAGACAGGGTCCCATCAACAAACATCGTTGATCCAAGTGCGGAAGTTTTAAGATCACTGATTCGAGACTGTGACTTGATAGACTCCGCCACAAATCACGCGCTCTGTTACACACACTTTCAAGGATCGTCTCATGCACGTCTAGATCGGATATACATATCTGCTTCAGTTAGTACCGCGTTGAGTACCTACAGCGTGATCCCTGCTTTTTTTTCTGATCACTGCATGGTACAAGTTCGTGTAGGTATAAAAACACACCAGAAAAATAGAAAACCACAGTCTTGGTCACTATGGAAAATGAATGAAAGGCTCCTTGAAAATGGCGATTTTGAACGAGGCGTAGAATCAGCCCTAGACATACTTGAGTGCACCAAAGAAGGATGGGGTCAGAAATGGGAAACCTTTAAACTAGACATAAGGAAAATGGCGATAGAAATGTCATCAATTGTCGCATATCACGAAAAAATACAAGAAAAGCATCTGAACAACGACATCCTCTACCTGTATCGTCTAGAATGCCAAGAGCCCGGAAAGTACAAAGATGAAATAAAGAATCTAAGAAAGCAAATTGAGGAACACGATAAAATACGATATGGGGGAGCTGCTGTAAGAACACGCACTCTGGAAATGATAGAGGGAGAACAACCGACAAAAAGATACCTCAACGCGGAGCGAGAATACATAAAAAAGAAACAGATTACATTATTAAGCAAAAACGGTCGCCTACTGAACGAAAGGGAGGAAATAGAAGATGCCTTCGTTTCTTATTACGATAATATATTTGCTTCAAGTCTGCTGTCTGTAACAACCCAAATGCAGGAATCTATATTAACAGGGTTGCCAAAGCTTAAAACAGAAATGACCGAAACACTAGACACACCCATCGACGTGAATGAAGTCGAACTACACATAAAAGAAATGAAGAATGGAAAATCTCCGGGACCGGACGGTTTACCAGCCAGCTTCTACAAAAAATGGAGCAAGAAACTTGCGCCAATACTTCTAAATGTTTTTAAAGAATCATACAGAAATAAATGCTTACCTCCATCGTTCCGGAAAGCACACACTGTACTGATTCCCAAATCAAAAGATCCGGACAAGCTCCAACGAGTGGACGGCTATCGACCGATAAGCTTACTTAATTGTGACTACAAAATATTTGCACGAGTGCTTGCTGGTCGTTTACAGAGCGTGATATCAACATTAGTAGGCGACCACCAGACATGTTCTATAAAAGGAAGGAACATACAAACAAACATTCACATCATCCGCTCTATAATAGAGATTTGTCAACGAACGTATGAACCAGCGGCCATTCTACAGCTTGATCTTGCCAAGGCCTTCGACAGAGTTCAACACTCCTTTCTTTTTAATATTCTCAAGCACATAGGAGTAGGAGAAAACGTCGAATGTGGAATCAAGCTCTGTTATAATGATATATCAACAAGACTACTAGTAAACGGAACTCTCACAAGAGCCATAAAAGTCCAATGCTCGGTCAGACAAGGATGCCCCATGTCGCCACTGCTCTTTGACCTCTACCTTGAGCCCCTCTGCAGAAACATCAGAACTAACAACGAGATTCAAGGTTTTCGCCTTCACAGCTGTGAGGTCAAGCTTCTTGCCTACGCAGATGACCTAGTGTTGGTGTGTACTAACAAGCCAAGCATAGAAAACGCAATGCTCTGTGTTTCAAAGTTTTGTGCCGTGTCAGGAGCAGCGGTAAACAATGACAAAAGTAGCGGTTCGTGGTGTGGAGAGTGGGGATCGACTCCATCTAAATACGTAGACATCCAATGGTCCACCACAAAACCACAACTCTTGGGAGTGCCATTGAGCGCAATGGATAATCCCAAGCCTATGTGGGACGCTGTAAGAAAAAACGTTAAAGCCGCGGCTAATATGTGGAGCTTACGTTATCTTTCTACTTTTGGTAGAGTCGCTGTATGCAACATTTTTCTTTTGTCAAAATTAACGTATCTTCTGCAGGTTATGCATTGCTCAAGGCTAACAGTTAATGTATTTAACAGAATAATGGCGACGTTCATCTGGAGGTCACAATACGAGCCAATGAGAAGATCGAATTTGTTCCGACGAATGCACGACGGAGGACTTGGCCTAGGCCATATATTCGTAAGACAGCTGATCGCCAGGTGGAAATTTTTCACACAGGAGCAGCACCCCTTTTTAGAGTTGTGCAAACAGTTCTTTTTGAAGAAATATATGGTACCTCTAAGTGAAGATGCAACAAACACAAGCGATATAACAAAATTACGAGGATTCTATAAAGAAGTCGCGGACACATTAGAATTTCTAAGAGCAAGATTCGACAATGCCTTTTTGGCTTCGTGCACTAAAAAGAAACTAGTTACTCAATTGCTGATTTCATTGTTCCCAGATCCAGTGTTTCGGGTGTACCCTTACGCCCCTCCTCTGAACTGCATAACTGATGTCTTAAAACGAGTTAAGACAATGCCGATACCACCGAAGTGTAAAACTTTCTTTTATAGATTTCATTCTCGTACCACACAGTTAAAGAGTGGCTCGACTCTCGAGGCATTGATACATATGGAAGCCCTAATTGTAGACTTTGCCACGTAACCGAAACGTTCACCCATGCCTTCATTCTTTGTGTTGACGCTGTGTTCTTTTGGGATGTCTTCAAGAGAACACTCAGAAAGGATTTTGAGTGGAAGAGGCAAACTTTAGGATTTTGCATTTCGCTGACCACCTCGACCACTGTTCAGGGATATTAGTAGTACTAGGTCTTTACAGTCTGTGGAAAACGCGCAAAATAGACCACGAAGCAGGTGTTGCGAAGCCCTCCTGGGTTAATTTCAAAATATTGCAATTCAGGTAGGCCAAGGCATATTGGCCACCTGTAATGAAAGTGATGAATGGCAATAATAGTAAAGAACCTTAGTCGTTCGCCTGCTATTAATATAGGCTATGATGTCATGCGTTGAAGAGGGTCAAGCCAAATGAAAGTTTAAGTGATATCTCCCTGTAAAGTATTTTGCGATGAGTTGCTCTTTCTGTGAACCTTGTTAAATGTTCCTTGTATTCAACTTCGCTACATCACCCCACATAATTCATTGCTTGTATATAATTTTAACGCAAATGACCTCGTTGTAAAATCATTAAATGTAAATAAAGTTTTCTGACAAAAATTTTTTTTTTTTTTTTTTTTTTTTTTTTTTTTTTTTTTTTTTTTTTTTTTTTTTTTTTTTTTTTTTTTTTTTTTTTTTTTTTTTTTTTTTTTTTTTTTTTTTTTTTTTTTTTTTTTTTTTTTTTTTTTTTTTTTTTTTTTTTTTTTTTTTTTTTTTTTTTTTTTTTTTTTTTTTTTTTTTTTTTTTTTTTTTTTTTTTTTTTTTTTTTTTTTTTTTTTTTTTTTTTTTTTTTTTTTTTTTTTTTTTTTTTTTTTTTTTTTTTTTTTTTTTTTTTTTTTTTTTTTTTTTTTTTTTTTTTTTTTTTTTTTTTTTTTTTTTTTTTTTTTTTTTTTTTTTTTTTTTTTTTTTTTTTTTTTTTTTTTTTTTTTTTTTTTTTTTTTTTTTTTTTTTTTTTTTTTTTTTTTTTTTTTTTTTTTTTTTTTTTTTTTTTTTTTTTTTTTTTTTTTTTTTTTTTTTTTTTTTTTTTTTTTTTTTTTTTTTTTTTTTCTCGAACATTTTGTTCGTGAAGTGCCGAATAATGAATCTTTTCTTTCGAAATGCAGCTCACTTAGTGCTCACCTTGTTACTAAGCATTTGTCGGCGCCAAGTATAGCCCGATCCCTTCTTCGGAATCTTTCGGGACCTTTTTGGACACCAAACAACAACGCCGTCCTGCCTGCGGATCGGTTGGTTTATTCAGACCCATTCAATAGACGGCAAGAAAATCAGGCAGTTATTCGGCAAAACCGCCCTAGCCGGTGTCAAGCTTAAGAGCGTGCCATGCACCATTTGATTTGCTCAAATTAGAACTCAAATGAAGCACAACTTTCCCTGGCCATGAAGCCAACGTCACAGGCGCCCGTGCAGTCGAATAAACTTGAGTAGCTTTGAGCGCCGCTAAAATCTGTACACGCGCGTTCTTCGCTCCTTCAGAAATGCCCCGCGCCCCAGTACGCTCGCTCCCGTTTCACGCGAACAATACATGTGACATAAAAATAAGAATTACAAAAATGCCGTCCATTATTAGCGTGAAATCCCGGAGTGCCTCGTCATTGAAGATGATTTAGGCATGAATATATACACTTTCTAAAAAATTCTCAGTAATTATGCTAACCAAAGGGTACTTGTCACGCCCGTGGGCCCAAAATAACAGTTTGCGCTGTGGTATCGCGAATCTCTGGCCCACAAACATTCTTTCTATCTTCCTGTTGTTGTTTTTTTTTTTTTTTTTTGTCTTGTAGCGTATAATTCGAAAGGCATGCAGCTCTTGGTCATTGTGCTTTTCTATTCTTGTCTGTCTTTCAATGTACCGCCGGAAAGGCATGCAGCTATTGGTGGGCATCATCGCTAAACAACCAAACAATTTATCTTCTAATTTTCCGCCTTTTGGCAAAGATTCAACGACCTAAAAGCAGGAGTACACAAATCACGCGGATCTGTCAATTGCTCTTCACTTCAAAGGGAATACAGGATGTTTCGAAGTCAAATCGTACAATGACTGTCCGGGTCATATTTTTGGATATTTTTGTAATAAATATATGTGAAAGCCATGCATGTTCTTGGGAGGAACATTCAGCAATATCTGAACGCCGTAGCTAAATGTTTCCCAGAGATACAAAATTAAAAAGCTCGAGGAGTGGACATTGACGAGATTTCACTATAGTAATTTGCACAGCCGGCAACGCCACACCAAAGCCGGCACGCATTTTTTAAAAAAATAATCAATTTATTTTATGAACAATTTACAACATTCACGCCAAATATTAAAAATTACAGTTATATCTTTCTATGCAAAAAAAAAATAAACACGTAAAAAGAACACGTTATAGAGACAGATTCACACATTATTTACCAACAAACAACTTTATGGAAAACATCGCAAAATATATCAAAATGTACATCTGGCAATGCAACTTGCGAATTGCCTTGAAATTCAAACGCGCAGAAAAAGAAGGTCAGTCACCGCGCAAACAAAGCGAGGGAAGTAATATCTGGGGGGGGGGGGGGGGGGGGGGGGGGGGGGGTTGCTATCGTTGCGTTCAACATTGTGAGGTGGGAAAAAAAAACAAAAAAACATCGACTTACCATTTCAAAGTATCGACGTAGAGGTTGGTAACCACATGGACGGTGGTAACCACATGGACGTTTCTCGCTGTTTCGATTTCACCAAGCTAACCAAACATTTTGAGCTTGGACAGAGGCATTCAGAAACTCCCACATTAGCATCTGGAGAGAACATGTCAAAGAAGACTTCGCTCGCTTTGTTTACGCAGTGACTGACCTTCTTTGTGTGCACGCTTGAGTTTCAAGGCAATCCTCCGTTAATACTGTTCGCAACTGCCGGCAGCAGTGGCGTCCGCCAAAACTCCTCAGAAAATAAAAGGAGGGGGGGGGGGGGCTTTAAGAAGGGACCACGAGGAAACAGAAAGATGATAAAACAAAGCTTGGGACAGAATGACTTTCCGAGAAGTGAAAGCACGCCAACCGGTTGGTTAGGAAACATCCTAATCTAACACCCTACGATTAGGAAGTTGGTCGGTTCTCCTATTCAGTCTCGGCGGATATTATTTTTCGGGTATTTGGCTGCCTGCGAATGCTCGTTGTCGAAGGCGTGCCTAGTGTTGTAGGGATTTAGCCTGTCAAGCCACGTCCTGTCAGATCTTTGCGACGTCATGTTCTGTTTTCTTTAGGTTTTCTCGTTTTGGTGTGGTCGATTAGATTCAGCTCTTCTTGAGATTTTGTGTTGTGTTGTCCGTTTGCTTATACTTCCTAGTCCCATGGTTTTAAATTATGACGTCTCTCTACGCTCTGCTCTGCGTGTGCAAAATGTGTACAACGGCGCTGGTCAGCGCCGTTGTACACATTTTGTCGTTTCTAGAGAATATCTCTTTGGAGACGACGTCGTGTGGCAAAGCCCCTATAACGAAGACAAGCTAGCTCAATTTCAGTGAAGGTTTGTTATCGCTTTTCTCTATTGGAGGTCATACGATGCTCAATATTTTACCATCACAAGTTAGTTAAAGTTACTGCATGGAGTTAAGGCGAGTTTAAAAGAAATAAAGGATCAAGTTTTTTCTTAATATTGACGTGCAATTTCGCTACTTTTAGAGAAATGACTTACGTTTCAGAATTAATAACAAACCTAGAATCAGGCTAAACAAATATTATTTATATCTTCGTAACCTTCATTTCAAGACACATATAGTCACATATTTTTCTATGTTTTGCATACAGCTGTCGGTAAATTATTTGTGAATGCGTCTCTAAAACGTGTTTCTTTGCGTGTTTGGCAATATATAGTTGTTGTTTTTTTTTGTTTTTTTTTTGCGTAGAAATATATAATTGTGATTTTTAATATTTGGTGTGAATGTTGTAAATTGTTTATAAAATAAAATATATTTTTTTAACTACGTGCCTGCATGGGAGTTACATTGGCGGCTGTACAAATTACCACAGTGAAATCTCAGCAAAGTCCAGACCTCGAGTTTCTCAATTTTATATATCTGGGAAACGTTTGCTACGGCGTTCACAGATAGCTGAATGTGCCTCCCAAGAACATGGCTTTCACATATATTTCATCTAGAAATATCTGAAATATGACCCGGACAGTCATTGTATGATCTGACGTGGAAACACCCTCCACTCCTTTTCCCTGGGACTATACCACAGCAGTTCATAAAGTCACGATTGTGCGTCGCTTTTTTCTCTCATCATTGTCTCTTATGACAGTGGTTCTCAAATCCCTGCCTTTGATAAGCGCGGCGATAAAAATTATCTTATTTCAGACTGAAAAGAAACGTTCCAATTTTCGGGTGAGTTTTCTCGTGTGTACGTCGATGAGAGATGTCTAATTCACACTAGCCCTTAGCTATATCCATTTAATAAATCATTATTATAATTAACCTATACCTTCCCGTTCCTTTCCCCGAGAACCGGGTCCTCTGTCATCTCCACCGATCCACGAGGGGTCCGCGAAGCATCAATGGCTGTCTTATGATATGTCTTATGAACGACTGTCATTACGAACGAACGTCATTATGAACGAACATTACGAAATGTAATTTCCCGAGGTTCGTGGAATGTATATCTGCTGGCAGAAAGCAAAAGTAAGTGCCATAATTATTCGAGGCGGTTGCAAAGTACCTAAGCAAAAGTGATTCCTGCAAGTATGGCTGTCGCTTCCCTGCATTGAACCACTTTGAACAAACCCGCGAGAAGGGCCGCAATAACGCTGTTACTATTTAACGCGCAATTTCTAACTCTTTTTTTACTGATTATAGCTGTATTGACTTGATTGAGTAGTGGGAATGTGGCCTAAATGAAGTTTAGTATACAGGCAAGCAAGTAATTCAACAACGATTTAAAAAAAAAAAACAAGTTACCATAAATAACGTAAAAACAACAATAATTATTACTTTTTTCTACATCCATTTTGTGCACTTTCAAAAGGCCATCATTTATACGTTTACGAGCGAACGCTTGACTTTGGCTAGCGGCAATTGTTGAAAGCTTCTAGTGATTTACTGCCATTCGAAAAGTTAATGTCATCCAATAACAGCCGTGCGAGATACCTCAAATTTCAATTTTTAATTATTACTAAGTCGACTTCCTCTGTTAGTAACAACCTAATTTACTGACCGCCTCTGAAGAACTAAGCAGTTAGTAATGACGTCTCAATGCCCTAAGAGGAGTAGTAAACAGCTACGGTTACTAACTCTTTTCTGCCTCTTTATAAGGGTGAACAAGATGACAGAATTTCGAAGTTTTGGATAGAAAAAAGTTGAAAGCAGATTTCGTTCACCAGCTAATGTAACAGAAAATGTTCAATCGCTTGTGCTTACGGAGCCGTTTTTGGCAGTTTAAATATTTAAGTTCAGCTGTGGTTTTTGTGACTTTCAGAAAAAGGTAATCAAAAGATTTTTTTTCTTTGCTGAACGTACTGCCCATAATGAATTCATTAGGTTTCTGACTAACAAAACGCGCCTTAATTATTCTCTCTGCGCGACCTGGTGCCGGTTATATGTCGCCAATATTTATAGCCCCGCGCTTGCTTTGGCAACGTAAAGGTCACATGCTGTGCTACGGTTTCTTACAGCACGGCTGTTCCCGTCACGGCAGCGACAGGATACGTCCCAAAGACATCGATTGCTGGGTTCGGCCGTATCACTATACAAATGTATCACTGTAGTATTTTAGAGACGCATTTTGTATTGGTGTATCTGTATGGCGATTGAAGTTTACAACATTATTTCTATTTCTGCGTCGAAATCGACTTTTAAGTGTATTATTGATATCGCGATACGACCAATGACTGGTGTATCTTGTTACGAATTCCGCAGTATTCAAGGAAAAGAGATGTAGCTTTTACTGGAGGGCGCTATGAGGGAGACGCGGAATGCTCATATATTAGACCGAGGTTATGTTCGGAACATTTTGTTTCTGACCACACAAGATGCCTTTCATTCTTCCGCAAAGTTAACAAATTTATTCTTCCCGTACGCTTCAGTCGGTCAACTATATTTGTAATCTCAAATGTTGAAGACGCTGTCGGCACGAGCTTTACCAGAGCCTTTAATACGCTTTGCCAGATAAATGCGTTGCCGTCATAAAGATTTCACGTTCAGATCCACCCAACAGGTCAGAGAACACCGGTTCATTACATTGTGACGTCATGAGACCACTGCTCTGCTGAAAGAGTCACCAGGATTTGACAGAGATATAGACCTTTCCAAAAAAAAAAGAGTTCGTGGCCGGTTCAATTTTCAGTGTTTGCTCGCTTTCCGAAGCGACGGACATGCGCGTGCTGGGCTGAGGAGATCGCACTCTGGGCTGAGGACTTGTAAATATTGGAATGGTGTATATGCTAGCGTCTCGAGGTGATTTGAGAGAACACAATATTTATTCAGAGGCCCACGTGTTTCTTTTTACCTCAAAAGAGAACAAAGAAACATATACGCTTCATCATCGATGGAAAGCTTTTTCAAGCCACTGAATTCTGGCGTTTTAAAGCGCTACGCTAAAATCGCAATGTCCCTGTACAAGGGTCTCTTTCACTTGTTCCTTGTATTTTAGCACTTTTACCCTCTAAACAATTATTAGGCCCTTTCTGGAAGTGGGCGCACTCAAGCTCTGCGTCGATCATCCGAGGCCGCCATATTTTGAGCGTGCACTTTGAGTATGCACTGGAACCGAGTGCAGCGTCCGCACTCGGCGTGAACTCAGATCTAATCACACGCTTCGCGCAGGAAGCGATGGCCAATGGATGGACGGAATAATGTCAATGGCCGTACCCTTTATAACGGGCGGTAGCTTGCGCCACCTAGCAGCGATCGCCAGTAAGCAACACTGGCGGCCGCCAGTGTTGCTTGATGAACTTTTGAAAAGGGCTATTATTAACCTATTTTCATGAAACTAACTTTGTTACTTTCATAAATTATCGCGTATATTAGCTTCCCAATTTCAGAGAGCCAGCCGGACCAGTGGCACACACCATGTCTTCGATCGACAGGGTGCTCAGGCTGCTCGGTTACAAGCCATGGACCGCAAGCTGGGAGACTTCAAGGCCCGCTTTCGCGAAGACCGCCGCCCGGCCAACACCGGCACCAACTCCTGGAGCCCCACCACGGGGGCGCTGGACCTGGACTCCCTGCATCGCCAGGAATTCGGCCGGCTCGTCTGCAAGCCGGGCAAGCAGGGAGCCCTCGCCAAACGCTTGAGACCGTCCTGTTTGAAGTCAGCAGCCCATGGCAACCCCGTTAAGACCACCGTCGCGAAGACCGCTGCTATAGACCTTTGCAGAAATCGCCTCCTGCGCGCTGCCATCTTTGTCTGCTGGGCTGTGGAACGCCTTCCAAGCATGCGCTGTTGATCTGCTGTGCGATATATCGAACGCTGCGCATGCGTCCACAGCTCAGTGACTCAGCATTTTTTGCCCGGTCGCTTCGTTCGAGACTGCCGCTGGAAAGGTCTATACTTCGTTTCAGCTTCCGTCCGAGCGCAGCCAAAGCTACGTGTGGCCGGAGCCAATCAGACGCCGGCAATAGGTCACGCGATCTCGCCTGCACCATTGTATCACTCCGCTGCGCCGCTGGTCGTCCGCGCCGCCAGCGCTCGCCGAGTATTTCGTCTGCTACGGGTGTGTCAACGGTATCGTTTGCTACAGGTTTAAAAAATGCCCCTTCACGTTCTGAAATTTAGTCACAGGGGATGTCAGTACGTAGGCTAGCCGCTGCCGTCTGTGTCCGAGCTTTCCATCTGTTCGGCATAGTTTCGAGATGTAAGTACAGGTTGCAAGGTGCCCGATGACCCGGCCGTTGGTGTTTCCTTGTATTGTCTGTATATACCAGGGCTTGAGGCGCAGTCCTTTTCACCAGCTTCTCTGCGTTCAATGTGATTGGCAGGTAAAGGGGTGCCCTGAGTTCGCCGCGTATCAGTGAATTGTAGTGGCCCGGACGCTTTTCTTGTTTACAACGCATTCGCGGTACGACGCGGCCGGAGTTTCCTGCCGAATTTGAAAGCAGACATTCATCACGACCTCTCGCGCCTGACGCCCAAACGTGCCTTTGCGAAAGGACGTTTTGAAGCGACTCGGTGAGGAAAGCAGCGAAGCACATAATTCTGCCATTACGGGAACGAAATCACACATTAAAACTACAGAAAAACTGAGCGCTGCAGCCGTGTTGCCAGCGGATGTACGTGCTTTCACCAAACCACATGCATTTACATATATTAATAAAACCATAAACTTCAGATATTTAATTCCTTTAGTTGCAAATAACTCTCAGCAGTATATATCTGGAATATTGTGCAATGTTTACGCACAAAACAGTTATTTAAAAAAAATACTTTTGCGGACTACTTTGTGGTGCGTAGGAATGCTCTTCTCGAAGTTGCGAACCGTCCCTCAGCCTTTGGCTGCGCTCGGACGGAAGCTGAAACGAAGTATAGGCCTAACCCTTGTCACTCTCTTCAACCGCAACGTCAACACCTCAGCCTCGTCCACAAGCTCCATTTAAGCTATTATCACTATTATCACTATACAATACCATTTCATCATCGATGGACGCGGCGTTGCGGGCCTTCACGGTACGGGCTACTTGCCTTTCTGCGACGCCGCGGCTTTCCTGAGTCGAAAGAAATATCTATATAGTAAGTTACCGCTCAAGAAGGTGGGAAAGGAAGGCTGGAGAGGAAGAAGCAGACGAAACGCTGGAGGGGAGAGGGGGAAAGATTCTCCTCTCTCCAGCGAATTCCGGCTGCTTCCTCCTCCCTGGCCTTCCTTTCCCTCGCCCTACCTTCTTGAGTTACAACGGACTATATCTATCTATCTGGTTTAGAACAGCGGTCTTCAAACTTTTGGGGCCGAATTATCGATCTGTCGCAGTATCGAGGGCCGGAAAGAAAGGTAGGAATAAACGCAGAATAACTAAGTAAATAAACCTACATAAGCATTTAAACAAAAAGATAATGTTTGAGTAAGTATTAAAAAGAAGCTTAAGGGGGATGAATAAATATATTTCAAATTGAAGTTTAATATTTACACTTTTGACCAAAAAAACTTACCAGGCAAAAATCAGAGCGCATAGAACATACGCGCAGTGCAAAAGACTAATGAGAATAATAAAACTAATGCTGATAATTGTTGTGACAGAAGACACTAAGCACAATGTACAAGAACGAATTCGCAACTTTCAGCGATGGTGGTACCGCGGTGTGAGAATCTCGCTTCCTAACTCCCGGATGATTGGTCTCACAATAAATGGGGCTTGCCTACACTTTCCTGGCGTGAAAAAATAGCGTAAGGCTCTGATACTGCTCGTATATATCAAAACTAGAATTACTTACGTGTCGCAGACCCAGCCTCGTACCGCTGTTCTATACGACGATCATCCAGATGACAGCCATTTTGGCAGGCACCAGTGCGCCCCCTATGGGTCGTGAAAGTTGCGAATTGGAATTTTAACATAGTTACACAGACATGAAGCAGCTGGGGACTAAGAATTGTAATGCTAGTGCTGACAGTGTTCAATGAATAATAGGCGAGTGGTCCCGTGTAATTACGTTGCAGTTTCTCTCGTTCTTTCTGGAATCTTATAGTTTGCGTATTTGGAGAGCTTCCAGACACCGTTCCTTAACACACACAAACACACACACACACGCACACACACACACACATACACACGCGCGCACGCGCACGCGAACGCGCACGCACGCACGCACACACACACACGCGCACGCACGCACGCACGCACGCACGCACGCACGCACACACACACAGACACACGCGCGCGCACACACACACACACACACTCACAAACAAACACAAGCACGCACGCACACACACTTCCTTTTGCGCCGCTAGAAGCGGGTCTGCTGGAAACGGGCCGCGTTTGGAGTAATGTAAACAATTTCACTTCTTTCTTCCTTGTTTTCTCTAGCCGCTGCTCACGTTTGCTGCTATAGAATATGACGACATTTAGGGGTCTTTTTAGACAACTAGTAGTTGTTCAGCCCCAAACAAAATTCATTGCTGTACTTCTATTTCCAAATAATCTTTTGCCAATTTTTTGAATGCATCTCTAACACGCGTTGTGATACCTTTTTCTAAATTTATTGCTGTACCATTATTTTACCTATCCTCACCTCCGTCCAATCATATATATTTCTAAATAATTTTCGAGGTATGTTTGACCAACCTTGATTGAATCTAACCGAGCCAACCGAGTAATCGCACAATGCCCGTATCCTATTCATGAGCCACGAGTCACTTTCGAGTGATCCTCCTGCCTATGTCAACGTCGGCAACCCCCCGCCCAGGGCTATGTCAGCAAGCTTCGCGAAGTAGAGACAGAAAGAAAAAAAAATGTACGTCTCTATTCTAACAATGACACCGTAACTAAAAAGCTTCTGGATCAGTGGCGATGCGTGCTTGCGTGTATACCTGTGTCACGTGTTTAGCATGCGTAAGAAGCAAGCTCAGTACCGTTCGATAGCTCCCCTTTAAAGATGCCCCGAGGAGGTTTGCAAGCTCGCCTTTTAAATGCCCGGCTCTCCCTTGAACTATACTCGGTTGCAGGTTAAGAAAAGCGGGACAAGCTCTTCCACACAGCCTTCCTCTTTTTACACTTTATTAACAGAGCAAACACTGGAGAGGAGGTTAAAGGGAAAGCTAGTGGACTCGCTTCCTCTTCAGCGTTAGCTTTGACAAAGTGTGAAGAGTGGAGGGAGGGCTTTGCGGTAGGTGTTTGTCCTGCTTTCCTTAACGTGCGACAGAGTGTATACGTACTTCTTGAGAAGAAAGCGACGAATTAAACAGTCTTTACTCTCCTATTTTTATACACGCCATGTTTATATACGTTTTATATAAAAAAAAAAAGCGATTAAAGATTCGTAGCTGAGTACGGGAGGTGCGAAAATGTTAAGAGTGATATAAAAAGAATGGCGTGAGAGTTGATTATGACAATGTAAATCTCCCAAGGTTGACACAAATTCGTGCCAATGAAATAACTAAGCCAGGAACTCTGATGACAACGCTATACTTATCCCTCGAATTTTTAAAGAGACGTGAGTGAAAAAATTTGTTTTAAGAAAATAGGCAACGATCTATATATCCAAAGCCCTATAATGCATGGACTGAAAAAATTTGTTTTAAGAAAATAGGCAACGATCTATATATCCAAAGCCCTATAATGCATGGAATGCCGTATTAAACGGGCGATAGTTTACATTTGTTTACAAGACATTAGACAAACGTTTCGGGGAGTGAATAAGAACCTACTGTTTATTTAATTCCACGTTAAATTCAGCTGAAAAAATATTTTGTCAGGTGGCGCCAATTTGTCTGCAAACATTTGGCAAAAAACTGAATCGGTGTATAGGTTAAGTGAGTCAACTTCCCCACAAAATTTAGCGGAGAAACTATCTCGCTCTGAAGGTCACGAATGTCAGGTCACATGACGTCTATTTCGGTGTATGGGTAGTGTGACGTCGATTTCCCCGCTAAACTTGACGGGGAAACTGAATCGGGGTGTAGGTCCTGCGACGTCAATCCACGTGACGTCAATTTCTCCGATAAGTTTAGCGGGGAAAAGCCCGGAGAGTCGGACGGACAAATTTCTGGGATTAGGGGCTCCGGTTAAAAATCATTCCCTGATATAATAAAAAAAGATGCGCAGTTGAGCAAAACAGAACCTATGTTGTAGGGATTAGCGGAGACATTAAAATGACTGCCTTCGACCGGGCCGGCCTTTCTTTGGCAGATGTTTCTGATAGAGTTAGAGCCGCCCAACGTGCTCCACCCAAAGCGCTAAGCGTTCTTTGATTGGGTTCTCGCCTTCCCGATGACCCAGAAACCGAGCAAAGATTCAAAATCAAAAGATATCCAGGGATTTCGAAATACGGCGATTTGGCACTGGAAGTTTCGTCAGCGAAACTTTCTGTACATGCGTACATCTTGGTGTAGAGTTGAGATGTCTCGGTCTATCTGGGTAGAAACTGAGGAGAGGCAGGACATGAGGGAGGGCGCGGGGACGCCAGAGCTCTGGTCGAAATAATAATAATATTAATAATAATATTAATAATTATTATTATTATTATTGGATTCGTTATTTGTAGCAAGTTCGCTTGTCGGGTTGGTCGAAGCCTCCAAGGACTTGTAGGACCAGACCCAGCACTCAAATGAAGTACATTCGTGTACAGTTTCACGATCACAAACACAAAACACACGGACACACGCACACGTACATATATTGATGTCATTCTCGTATTAGAACGAAGTTTCACAATTAGCGTCGTACTGAAGAGTTCTTGCAATTTGAGATAAAAAAAAGAGAAAAACGGAACACCCGCACACACAGACACATGGCAACAGAAAAAAAGTGCGTAGTTGGCTCCGAGGCGGGGACGAAGTCTTAAAGTTAGTATATATGCCTACTTTAGAGCATAAGGAGCATACAATTGCACAATCAGTTGTCCTAATCATTGTAATACGCGTTAGATTGTAGTCAAATCCGTTTGTTGTTATAAGTTTGCCTGTCACTTATGTTAAAGAAATTAGAGTAAAAACTGTCTCTGGGTTTTCTGGTATGGTTACTTGTGTTGTACACTATTAGTAAAGCTTGATATTAGTTAACTTTTCCTTTCTTTCCAATTCCTCCTCGTAGTAGCCTTGAGTATAAATTCTGGAAGCTTTTAAAAAAAATGACCGCATCTCCACGTGGTGAATGATGTTGATTGGGGCGAAGCTCTGGTGGTGCTGATGATACTGATTTTATTGTTCATAGGTAGTGCTGATGGTGCTGATTTTTTTATTTTCATTGCTCATAGTTAGTGCTGAGTTCCGGGTTGTGTTTCGACTTCATTATTACTGCTTTATGGTCGGTGAAATGCAGAGCCAGTGGTTCTTCTAGCGGATCAGCTTGGATCCGCTAGAAGCCGTGGAAACGTATCTCCACCGCTTAAGTCAACGGTCCATGTCAGAAAGAGAATGTGTGGTATGTAACGTGGTTATATACGGATTTCAGCATTTGACCGCAGCGCCCTCTCGTCTATAAACGTTGAGCCAATGCATGCAAAGTTTAACGCGATTATATACGCATTTGACCACAGCGCCCTCTCCTGTATAGACGTTGAGCGGCTTCATGCAACGTTTCATCCATGACATCCCCAGCTCTTGAGTTACTACCACATCTCAGAGTCCCCTACTCGTCCCGCAGTCGTGGCCGAGTGGTTAAGGTGATGGACTAGAAACCCATTGGGGTCTTCCCGCACAGGTTCGAATCCTGTCGACTGCGCAAACATTTTTTTCTGTTTTTAAGAAGACAGATGGGATGGCAATCGATGTGAGCACGGACGGACAAGGCTAGACCCTAAGAAGCTTCGCCCCTAAAATGAAAGGCACATAATGTGAACGTACTCGTGTCACTCTAAAAAAAGCCTGCGCTTCTACTCACCCGCAAAACACTCAAAGAGCCGATCATTGCGATCTAGGAAATCAGCTCAGCGAATGATGAGGCGGAACATCCGTTTAGACCTAAAAATGAAGTCTGCGCTGTGGCATTACGCAATGCAAAGCGTCATGCTTGCATTGCGTAATGCCACACCGCATATGGCATAACTATTTTTTGATTGTAAAGTAAACGACTAACGCTCCGGAGTTTTTTACATATGTGTGACAGATGCGAGTTCCAAGGCATATCTGAGTCGAATAGTATGCCCAAGTAAGAGCGCGACACTGTTAGCGCGAACAAGCGATCGCCAGTTTTTTGTGTTTTTCTCTTAGAACCGAAAGGTTGTCATCAAAGGTATCATTGTTAAAGAAAGAGCTCATTTAGGGCTCTAATATAGGGGGTAAAATTGTGTATTCACTCATAGTCTTTCCTAATAAAATGCGAAAAGGCGCCGTTGTCGTGTTCGCACTAACAGTGTCGCGATGTGTGCTTCACGCTATCAACACACTCCAGAGGGAGACACTTACAGTCGGGACGGTCTGATCTGCGCAGAACAATGGACGAGGGCGTGTTCACATTTTTTAAAGGATTTTGGAAGCAAACAAGTTTGGTTTTAGACATGTTAGTTTTAATTAGATTTTCGCCGAATCAGTTCATTACTTGTGTCTCGTCTTGTGTATATAGACGTACCGCACTGTTATAATTAACATGACGAGAAACGAGTACAGTATCGTCATCATATTAAAAAAAAAACTATTTCAACTAGACATCCTGGCTGAAATATTGTTTACATACAAATTAAAAAGTAACGGCGACAGAACAGAACCTTAAAGAACACCAGCTTTGATAATCTCGCGCCTACTCTTGAAATTTCCGACACTCACAATTTGCGAACGATCTAAAAATAAGTTTTCTAGCAAAACAAGGAAGGGACCGCGGAAGCCGAAGTTAGACAGTTTTTGGAGAGGCAGGTTATGGCTGACCGTGTTGAATGCCTTCGCTACGTCGAGAACGATGGCCCATGCGAATAGATTACTATCAAATGCAGTATGTATGACATCAGCGAAATCCTCAAGCAGGGACTCAGTACTTCTTCCAGCCACGAAACCCTATTGTGTTCGTGATAATATCTCAGAGTGGCCGACGAAACTATTCATTACAATGAACAGGTGTTTTTCTAATATCTCTCCGATTCGAGACAATATGGAGATAGGACGATAGCGCTCCAACTTATTTCGTGTTCCTCCTTTAAAGAGTGGCTTTACAAGTTCTGTTTTCAGATCAGTAGGAATCATGCCAGGCAACAAAAATCAATTCAGCATAGAAAGAAGGACATTTTAATAGATTCAAAATTTCGGCATAGATCCCTAACACGGATGCCATCGATACCAGGTGACTTATATCGTTTGATACTGAACGAAATTGAATGTAAAGTGTGTTTATTGAGTGGTGGTAAGAAAGCAGAGGCAGATATTCAGCTGTCGTCACTCGAATGAATTGTCGTCGCCTCAGAATCTCTGGCGATTCCGGATGAAGCTGCAAAGAGCTTGTTAAAATAATTAACAGTTTATTTATTTATTTCAATACCCTCAGGGCCCATAAGGCATTACAGATGGGGCAGGGCATATAAGAATTCACTCAAAAGGAAATACAAACGTAAAAGGCAGTGATTAAAACACAATCAATTCGACAAAATATTAACAAAAGTGATTAGTAAGCGCTTCTTTAAATAAATCAAGTGATGGGATAGCTGCTAAAAATGCTTGAAGGTGGTTCCACTCAGAAGACGTTCTTGGTATGAAGGAGTCGTTGTATGCTGATGTCTCACAGTGAGGAATGCCGACCTTGAAACGATGATCAATGCGTGAAGAGATATATGCGGGGTTAAGGAATAACTAATCTTTTAGTGAAGCGTTGAAGTGATAGATTTTGTAGAAAAGGCATAGACGAGATATTTTTCGCCGTAATGAAAGAAGAGGCAGGGACAATGAGGTTTTCATAGATGATACACTAGCGGTGCGATGATAGTTAGAATAGATAAAACGTACTCCACGATTTTGAACAGCTTCAACGTTAGTCGCAAGCGTTGTATGCCCGGGGTCCCAGATTGACGAGGCGTACTCTAATTTTGATCGAACCAGAGTTTTGTACAGAAGCAATTTTAATGATATTGGGGCTAAAGAGAAGTTTCTTTTCAGATATCCAAGCATAGAGTTAGCGTTAGCGATAATATGATCAGTATGTAATTTCCATGAAACGTTAGAAGTAATGTGAACACCAAGATATTTGTAAGACGTTACAGATTCCAGCAGGTTGTTAGAAATTGAGTATGGTGATGGGGACGTGTTCCGACGGGAAACCCTCATGGATTTGCATTTGTTAGTGTTAAGAGTCATTTTCCATAAGTTACACCATTCGGATACAACACACAGGTCACATTGAAGTAGTGTTGCGTCAGAATCGTTAGTTATTTCACGATAAATTACACAGTCATCGGCAAATAAGCTTATTGAGGATGATACACACAGTGGTAAGTCATTTATATAAATAAGGAACAAAAGAGGTCCTAAAACGGAACCTTGTGGGACACCAGAGGTAACAGGACTAAGAGAAGAATTAGATTCATTCGCACAAACATATTGAGATCGATTAGTTAGGAAACATTTAATCCACGACAAAACATTAGGATCAATGTTAAGTTTGCTAAGTTTAAAAAGTAAGAATTTATGAGAAACTTTGTCAAAAGCTTTGGCGAAATCGAGAAACACACAGTCAACCTGGGACCCACGGTCAAGAATGGAAAGTAGGTCATTAGTGAAAGACAAAAGCTGAGTCTCACAAGAGAGAGATTTGCGAAAACCATGTTGTGAGGGTGAAAAGAAAGAATTTGAATCTAAGAAATTAACTAAATGAGAATAAATAATGTGCTCTAAAAGTTGTTTGTATGTCCGAGGTGAAATGTTTTTGCAAGGAATCAAGCACAGGTTTTCTCAATGAATGCCCTCAACATGTGTTTATTAGGTCCCAAGTTTCTCTGGGATTGGACCTAGTCTCAAAAAACCTTCTCTGGAAGTATCGGTGCTTAGATGACCGAATCATCGCATTCACTTTGTTTCTTGCGCAGCAAAATTCTTTTAACTCTGAGTTATTAGGTGCGCGACGAGAGCGTACCCATAACGCCTCCTTATCCTTAATGGCGGTCATAATATTGACATTTACCCAGGCCCTATCTGACCGTTGTTTAAAGCGGACCTCATTCCTCGAAGCTATGTAAAATGACTGCAAAATTGCAACGAAAGCAGTACATATATCTGAAAGTTGAATAGACTGCAGGAAGTTTCTCCCAGTTAAAGGCAGCGACAAAAACGTCGAATTTAGTATCTGTACTAATTACAGATAAACAGTTGCTTCTATGACCTTCCTGTTCAGCAACTTGATGTTCCAAATGGCAGCCAACGAAGTAGTGGTCGGAAAGTTTTTGAGTAATGGCAGCAGATTTGACAAGTAGATCTGGGGCTCTAATATTTATATGATCAATGTAGGAAATTACTAGTCTAGCAGACAAAAGCTCTTCCCTTGTTGGAAGGCTAATGGTATTTTCAATACCATAGTCCGATAATAAGCTAAAATAATCACATACTGTAAATTTGTTAGGTTTCAGCGTGCCTATATTCAAGTCCCCCAATCAAACATAGTTGCCTTTCTGAACGTAGTTTCTGAAGGACAACGTCGAGTTCTGCGACGAAATGCGAGGAGTTTTCCGACGGCGGCCTGTACACTGCCAACAAGAATAAAGAGAATGTGGAATGACATAGTTTTATAGTAATTGATTCCTCATGCTGGAAAGGTACATTCGAGGGTGACATCACCCATTTGTCTCTTATATACATCGCAATACCCCCGCCTCTGCGATATTCACGCTAGTAAAAACATTCATTATAGCTATGCAATACAAACTGATTACATTTAAAGGAAGGGACACCAATCTCGGTAAGAACAAAAATATCTACTAGTAGTTCCAAGTTGCTGACCACAATTCGAAACTCGTCCCAATGCCGTCTCAGGCTTCTAATATTGACATGAGTAATCGTTAAAGAATGCTTAGAAATAGGTCCCAGTACCTGATTAAATGAGCCACAATCTGGAACCGAAAAGCAATCTGTCATGCCTTAGATGACCTTTTCAAAGTCCTTTACTGTGCTTAATTATGCGTGGAGTCAGGGATCCCTCAGCTTTCCTTAGGTAAATTTTAGCGTTTTTAAGCCATGCATAACGGTAATCATTTTCCTTGCCCTTAGATCGCGCCTTCTAAAAGAGATTTTATTCGCTTGCATGACGTTTTCATTGAAAAACAACTTAGGTTGGTTATCAGACTGGTCCAGCTTGCGCAGCCTACCGTGCTGCCATCCAGACATCCTTTATGGTCACCGAAGCGAAGCAAATCAGAACCGTCGGAGCTGAATCACGTTTCGTCGGGAGGCGATGAATTGCCAAGACATTTGAAGATTGAAACGATGGAAGGCTGAGCTTTAATGAGAGATCTTGCATAATCTTAATCAAGTACTCGTTGGGAACGATAGGGAGACCGTGTAGTTCCATGTTGCAGCGGCGGTTATATTGCTGGAAGTCATTCAGCTCTCCTCCCAGGCGTGAAATTTCTTGTGATTGTTACTCCATCGCAATGAAAAGAGTGCTGAATTCCTTTTGTAGGAATGTCACAGATTCATGGTTATCTTTAGCCAAGGCTAGGACGGAATCATACTATACTACGCACTAAAACAGTCAACGGCTGATTGGAGGTTGCCAACCGTGCGGCGAAGCTTGTCAACGGCTGGTCTTATGGCCAGCAACTGGTCTACCTTCGGCGGTGTAAGCAGAGGTGTGTCCACACTCGTGGACACACCTCTGCTCTAGTCTCATTAGTGAGACTAGAGTCTCACTAATGAGACTCTAGTCTCATTAGTCCACAACTGACTAATGAGACTAGAGTGTGCGGTTTGCTCTTGTTGGCTATCGTCAGTGTGGTCAGAGTTGTCTCTGGTTCCCGAATCTAAGCGAGGTTCGTTGTTACGGCAGGTGTGGCATTTCTTCTTTTCGAGGAGCGCTCATTTCCGAAAACGTACCATCTGCGACACCTGAGCAGTGTTTTCCAAGATGGTAACTGTTCTAACAAGAGGCACAGGTCAAGAATCTTCCGTCAGTCGGTAGCGGGCGATTACACTTGATACAAGCCATAGTACTTATAACAAACAAAAAATATGACTAAGCAAACGCTCACACAATGTTAAGACGAATGGCACGCTGTACAGCCGACGGCAAAAAACTGCAGAGAATTTTGGCAGAGTTATCCTTAGTTTCACCTGTGTAGGTCAGTGAACACCGGGGAAACTATAGTGCATAGAGTGCCGAAGACGACGCGCTGAAGATCCCAGAACACCGGTGAAACTGTAGTGTATAAAGCGCTGATGACGCGCTGAAGATCGGAGAACACTGGTGAAATTGTAGCGCATAGAGCGCCGATGATGACGTGCTGAAGACCGCGAGAATGCAAAATCACGTAGCGGGCTGCTTACCAAGCAAGCGGTTTCGCTGGGGTAGGCCGGGCGTTGTGGATCTTGGCAGGAGCTTGCATCATGGCGGCGATTGTGTAGGTAATCCAACGATTGCATCACTCGATTTCTCCGCCTCAAGTAGATGGAATGACGCTGAACTATTGTCTTAGAGGGTCTTCCTTGTGTAGATGGAAGGACGGCACCACGGGCTTGAAGTCATCGAAGATATTATTAAAAAAACGCAAATATTGACACCGACGAAATGAGTGCTCTAGCCTGGGGTGCTATTCTGGTCGCAAACGGGTACCTTCGAGTTGTAACGTATCGAGAAAGAAAGGGCGGAGCCTCAAACTAGAATGATTCTTGTTTGAGGCTCCGCCCCAACGTTCGGGTTCACGCACGCGCTCAGATAGAATTTGACGATCCCCCTATGTCGCGATGACGTGTCCACGCAATTGGGGCGCAAAAATCCCCGCATTTCCCCCTGTTCTTTTTGTTCTCTTCTTTCTTTCCTCCGGGAGTTAGAACGAGCGAATAACGGAGAAAAGGATACCTTCCGGAAAATGGAAGGAAACAGAGAAAAATAATATTATCATTTTATAAAATACGAAAGATTATTTCAATAGTTATGACTAAAAGTAAATTTAGCAAATATATCTCAACTTGTTTTCTCGAAGTCTTTCGCTACGGTCTCTCAAAACAAACATGGCGAAAACCGCGGTAACGACCTTGTGGTGTTTGTGTCTCGTTTGCGTTGTTGCTTTCCCTGTTTCTGCACGATACAGATCATATTACGAGAAGAAAATATTATGTGAAGGTACGCTGCGACACCGATCATCCTTTGTGAAGCCTCCGTGAACATAAGCTGCAAATGAAATTTCCTGTTTGCCTGTGAAGGAGACTCCAAAAGGATACGGAGCTGACGACGACTCTGTGGTAATATATGACAAGTCATGAGATTGACGCAGAGTGCACCGGTTGTGAACATGCTGTGGATGATGCAGGAAAGTTTCTTCGGGCAGTTTTAATAATGCTTTGCTCCCTTTGCTCACTGCAGTGATTACGATGGCAGTCCCCATAAGCCATGCTTTTTGCTTTCGGCGCTGAAGAAATGGACGCGACCGCATAATCTCGGGCAGTCTTTTTTACTTACTTTTTTATTTGCAGAAAAGGCTCGTGCAAAAAAAAAAAGAAAAAAAAAGAAAACACGTTTTTACACGTCCCTACATAGGTACCTCGCTATCCCATTGGCTTCATTGCGCGTGACGATTCAACGCTCTTTGCCATGGGAACGTTCGTGAAACTAGAAAGCCTCTTTTTGCCGCTAAAGCCTGGTTCACATGCAGCGATTTTGGCCCTAGAGCGGCGCGATTTCTGCCGTCGCGGCGCTCGTGCCGCTCAACAAGAATGCACGAGAGTATTTGCATTGTTTGAACTCGACAACCGTACCCTTGGCGTGATAAACTCGAAAGAACATGGCCGCGATGTTCGTCGGATCGACCGCGGCTGGGGTTTGACATGCGATCGGTAACTTGATCAACGCGCACACGAGTGCTTTCGTGCTGTTGGATGAGCCCATTCGGTGGCAGGACCGGATTGAAGAGCACGGTGAGCTGGCGTTTAACGTCTCCGGTATAACACTTGGCGAGGTGCAAGACTTGGCTTCTATTTGTGCCGGTGTTATGAAGCTTGAAAGTGGTGATGTTGTTGTGGCTCGTAACGGCAGCCTTGCTGAGATTATGAAGACGGTAATAGACCTTCATTCAGCGTTGCCATGCGTCATGATTCAAAACCTCACCTTGTCACAAAGCGACCAACCCTTCTGCGAGCACGGAGGCAGCAGCCAACGGTCTGAGAAAGAATTGTGCCACCGCCACGACCCCCAGTGTTCGCCCCAACGGCAAGAAAACAAACGACATGCTCATTGAGGTTTGTGTAGCGCTGACTGCTGATTTATCGGACGACAAAGTTGAATTATGTAAAACGCAATGTAAGTTTGCCAGCGTTTTGCAAAACTAACGCGTTTCGTTGAAAATTTAATTTGTGGAATTCGTTAACGCCTTGAAAGTTTGACGGGGACTGCATTGTGAACGCAGCATTCACACAAGTGTTTCTGAAGTGTGTGCTTTGCCTGCATGCATATAAAGACAGAAACACTGCCTATATGATGCATAAAATAAAAAAAATTTCGCTTATCCCGATAATGTTGACAATCTATTGAGTGCTGTTGATCGCAGTGGCGTAGCCAGGAACTTTTGAGGTAGTAAGGGGGGAGGAAAGTTGAGGTGACTGAGATGTTCATGACTTGGGGTGCGGGGGGGGGGGGGGGTGGATGTTGTCGAAATTTGTGTGTATATTCTAGGGCCCGCCGGATTTGGGGAGGGGGGGGGGCGAAGCCCCATAAGCCCCACCCCCTGGCTTCGCCACTGGTTGATACCATATGGGGAGCATCCTACATTCACAGGCTGCCTTAAGAATGTGCATATCAACTGAGCTCGTACCACAATGGCAAGATAGTTGCTGAGATTCTTCACGTTAGGTAGCAGTTCTTTCTTTAGCATATGCTCGCTTTTCCTTCACACATCTGATCTACTCTGCTTCCGCTCGTTGTTTATGCTTGATGGTGATAAGTCAACAGTGCGTATTTGCTCTGCATCACAGGCAAATTTAAAAAAGTCCTGTTAACACTACTCTTTAATTTCAATGAGTTACTGTCACTTTTGAAACGACAATCTATTTAATTGGTATCATAACCTTTACATTAAACATACGTGTGTTGAATGTAGGGCAATGGCATATTTATTGTTTTTCTTGGTCACGGAGGTGACAACCATCCACAAAATTGCACTGGCTAAATTTCTCGTCTACAGTTAATGGCAGGGAATCGATCAGTGTTTCTTAGGACTGTCCGATGACTGACATGCAACTCCAGAAGCTTGGCGTAGAAAGGTAGAATATCTAATTGATACAATAAAATGCCATCAGAAGCCCACCCAGATTTTATTGCGTGAATGACAGTAGCTACAAACCGCAACAAACGGTCAACTGTAGGCATAGGCACTAAGTGTGCACTAACTTCGAAGCGGTAGAAACCCTGAAGTTTTAACGTACTTACCACCATGTTGTTAATGGCAAAGTGGTGTTTGCGGCAAAGTGAGGAGGCCTTCAGAACGGTGACGGTCTCCTTCAGACCGATGATGATGGTAACGAAGGTTCAGTTAGATTCTAGGTTCCGTCAACGCACCCCACGACGTCGGTGTGCTTGTTTGTCGTGGTGGCGACGAAAGCCTTCTTTCGCACATGCCTCAGCTTGTTTTGTCAACCCAGCCGCCTCTTCCCAGCCGGTTGACAGCGACACTCGCGGCGGCGTCACGGCTCTGATCACCATCCACTGGGCATTAGCTATGAGATCATCGGTGGCAACCGCGCCCTTGTATACAAGGGCGCGGTTGCCACCGATGATCTCATAGCTAATGCCCAGATCAGAGCCTATAGCTTCCCGTTGCGAAAAAATCTCAGTGCGATTCGATTAGTAGCTGCTGCTAGACGGTCATCATCTCTCATCGTCTCCGTCTCTCGGCGCGCAGCTGGTCACACTGCGATCGCACGGTTCTTTTCGACAAGCGGTACTGTCGTCAGAAACAGTCGTCGTGCATAGCGAAGGCAACCGGGTGCTCGCAGAAAACCCGTCATTGTACGCGTTGGTCGAGCCATCGTTGAGCAACAAGCATCGCCGCCATTTTCTACGCTCTAGAATCCTGCCCAAAGCTTTTTCCTCTTCGTGCAATAGAAACAGAAGTTACAAGCACGAGCACATCACCCCGAACGATGCTTACACGAACGTTGGCTTGCACTGCGCAAGCGCGCCTGCTCGACAGGGACGTTGAAAGCCCGGAACACATTCTTGTAGCTCCTATACTCGCACTAGCTCGTACTCATAGTGAAACAGAGTGTAGGGTGTGTTGAGTAGTACCGCAGTTAATCTAGTTACGTGACTTCCGATATGTGCTACGTAGGTCGGACGTGGTCATACGTCACTTTGTCGTCACGGTCCGAACTCGAAGAGCGACAGTTACGGCAAACGGTTGCTTTCGTGTTTCGCGAACGTTCCCATGGAAACCGCGTGGAATTATCACGCGCGCTGTGGCCAATAGGAGCGCGCGGTTCGTTGGAGGGAGGAGTTTTCGAGAAACACGAACGTGACCGTTTGTGACCAGAATAGCACCCCTGGTGACTTCTTATCAAGAATCAAGAATCAAGAATAATTTTTATTAGGTGTCCAGGAACGACCATGCGGTCTTGGTACTGGCACACCGAAACTTACACACTACAAAAAAGTGGGGGGAAAAACAAACAAAAAAACAACAAAAACTCAAAGCATTGAGTAAAAGATATACATATAACGCATGCTGACACAACAATATGATATACACAAGAAAAGAACGGAACAAAGGGTCCGAACGCAGAGTAGAAGACTACCACGAAAACGAATATACCTTATTAAAATAATATATAACATCACAGGTTCAGCGAGACTCATACAAGACTCTGAGAGATCTGACAAATTAAGTCACACAAAAAATATCAAGATCACTTGCAATGCCATTATATGCCCGACACATACGAAACATGGGGTCCAGGATACTTAACGTCCGAGGAGAGTAAAAAAACGTTGTCAAACGGGTCGCTGTCCGAGGAACTCTTAAAGATATCTGTGAGAGCAGTTCTGAACAGTCGGCCATGCCATGAAGGACTTTGAAAAGAAAAACCAGATCTGCCTTTTCTCGACGGTTATATAAGCTGTTCATATGTAGGACGTCCAATACACTGTTACTCTTTGATTGAGATGTTTCATCGCGCAGATATCGATATCGATAAATAGATAAAACTTTGTTTTGCACTCGCTCCAGCCTTAGGAGGGTAGTTTTACAACTACCATTCCATACAGGAGATGCGTGTTCAAGTTGAGACCTAGTCAAAGAGCAGTACAGGGTTACAAACGTTGCGGGGTTTTTAAATACTCTAGTCGTTCGACAAACAACACCGAGCGCGCGCAAGGCGCAGGTACTTATACGAGCCACATGGCTATCAAATCTCAAGGAGGAGTCAAAAACCACTCCCAACCACTTCACTAACCAACCCACTTCACTCCAAACCACTTCACTAGAACGGCACAATACGTCTGAGCGAACACTGTAAGGGAAACACGTTGTTTGCGTTTTGCGACTATAGGACTTGACCTTGGTTTTCGAGCTGTTTAGTAGGAGACCGTTCAGTGAACACCATTTGCTAAATGAGTTTATGTCCTCTTGTCGAAACTTGCAATCTGAGATAGTTCTAATCTCCCTAAATATCTTAATTTCATCAGCATATTCCAAAAATAAAGAGTTTACAATCTGCTTACACACATCGTTCACAAAAATATAAAAATAAAAGCGGGCCTAGAACTGATCCCTGAGGTACCCCAGACGTGGCCGTGTACGTAAAAGAATACGCGCCGTTCGCACGAGCAACACATGTTCTATTAGACAAATAATTCTGAAACCAGTCGTGTAGCCCTCCACAGACACCAATACCACAAAGTTTTGATAAAAGAATGCCATGGTCAACCATATCAAAGGCCTTACTCAGATCAAAGTAGACCACATCAAGCTGGCCTCTGTGGCACACAGCTTTGGATGCAATGGACATAAATGAAATCAAATCTGTTGTTGTCGAGCGTCCTGATACAAATCCGTGTTGGTTGGAACTTAATATATTTTTAAACGAAAGGACAATGTTCTGTGGACTACCATTTCGGAAAACTTCGAAAATGTACACAGCAGAGACACTGGCCTGTAGTTTGACGCAGTGGTACGACTTCCAGACTTATAGACTGGGACTACGACTGACTTCCTCCACATTTCAGGAAACACTCCTGCTCTTAAGGAGTTGTTAAAAATATTATAGAGGATAGGTGTGAAACTTTTGTAAAATGGTTTTACAAGTATTGCTGGAATACCTTCGTGACCTGAGGACATGTTAATCCTCAGTTTTCTTATGCATTCCTGACCCATTCCCTCATCCACAGGCAGGGAGGAAATGGATCCATTCACACCAGGGGATGGCGGCTGTTGGTATCCACTCCTATTGTGTTTATATACAGAACTGAAGTGTTGCGCGAATATATCGCACACACTGGACGTGGTCACATTCTCCTCGTTGAGCATAATATCAGGATGAACCAATTTTCCGCCTCGAGAACGAACATGTTGGTAGAGTTTTCTTGGATTTCTCCTTAGTTCGGACTCCACTGACTCCACATATATCTTATGATCAATCCTCTGATGTTGCTTACAGAGGCGTCTATAATGAATGAACTCAGCCTCCCACCTGAGACAACCAGTCTTTTTAAATTTGCGGTGAGAGAAGCTTTTTTTCTTCAGCGACTATTTTAAATACGGAGAAAACCAGGAGGAAAATTTTGAATTGGTATGCTCCTTTAGAGGAATGTAATGATCCATTCCCTCCTGCACCGCTGCGGTGAATTGAAGAACCTGATAATTGACGTCAGATGATTGCAGGATAGGAGAACAGTCGAACTTAGAAAAGTGGTTATATAATCCCACATAGTCACCAGCAGCGAAGTTATGCAGTTTGCCTAGATAAGTGAGACTAGCAGCCGGTATACGGCTGACAGGTACACTCAAGGTTATAGCCACCTCAAGTGCAGGATGATATTTGTCTGTCGGTACTAAAGGAAATCCACTCTTAGTAACAGAAACGTCTTCAATGTCTGAGAAACAAAAGTCAAGGATAGCGCCTTTACTATTTTTACCCTGTAAACTGATTCAGGCCCATGAAAGAGCCAAAGTCAACAAGATGTTCGCCCTTTTTTGCACCGTAATAATAATAATAATAATAATAATAATAATAATAATAATAATAATAATAATAATAATAATAATAATAATAATAATAATAATAATCAAGAATCAAGAAGAATCAAGAATAATTTTTATTAGGTGTCCAGGAACGACCAGGCGGTCTTGGTACTGGCACACCGCAACTTACAACAAAAAAGTAGGAAAAAAATAAAAATAAAAAAGAAACATAAAAAAACTCAAAACATATTGAGTAAAAGATATGATACATATAATCATGCTGACACAAGATACGATATACACAACAAGGAAAGAACGGAACACAGGGCCCGAACGCAGAGTAGAAGACTATCACAAAAACGAATATTCCTTATTAAAATAATATATAATAACATCACAGTCACGACAGGTTCAACGAGACTCATACAAGACTCTAAGAGATCTGACAAATTCAGTAACACAAAAAATATCAAGATCACTTGCAATGCCATTATGTGTCCGGCACATGCGAAACATGGGGTCCAGGATATTTAACGTCCGAGGAGAGTAAAAAGACGTTGTCAAACGGGTCGCTGTCCGAGGAACTCGTAAACATATCTGTGAGAGCAGTTCTGAACAGTCGGCCATGCCATGAAGGACTTTGAAAAGGAAAACCAGATCTGCCTTTTCTCGACGGTGATATAAGCTGTTCATTCGTAGGACGTCCAATACATTGTTACTCTTTGATAGAGATGTTTCATCGCGTAGATATCGATATCGATAAATAGATAAAAATTTGTTTTGCACTCGCTCAAGCCTTAGGAGGGTAGTTTTACAACTACCATTCCATACAGGAGATGCGTGTTCGAGTTGAGACCTTGTCAAAGAGCGGTACAGGGTTACAAAGGTTGCGGAATTTTTAAATACTCTAGTCGTTCGACAAACAACACCGAGCGCGCGCAAGGCGCAGGTACTTATACGAGCCACGTGGCTATCAAATCTTAAGGAAGAGTCAAAAAGCACTCCCAAGTCCCGCACTTCAGTAGAACGGCACAATACGTCTGAGCGAACACTGTAAGGGAAACACGTTGTTTGCTTTTTGCGGCTATAGGACATGACCTTGGTTTTCGAGCTGTTTAGTAGGAGACCGTTCAGTGAACACCATTTGCTAAATGAGTTTATGTCCTCTTGTAGAAACTTGCAATCTGAGATAGTTCTAATCTCCCTAAATATCTTAATATCATCAGCATATTGCAAAAAAGACGAGTTCACAATCTGCTTACACACATCGTTCACAAAAATAGAAAAAAGAAGCGGGCCCAGAACTGATCCCTGAGGTACCCCAGACGTGGCCGTGTACGTAAAAGAATACTCGCCGTTCGCACGAGCAACACATGTTCTATTAGCCAAATAATTCTGAAACCAGTAGTGTAGCCCTCCACAGACACCAATACCACAAAGTTTTGATAAAAGAATGCCATGGTCAACCACATCAAATGCCTTACTCAGATCAAAGTAGACCACGTCAAGCTGGCCTCTGTGGCACACAACTTTGGATGCAATGGACATAAATGAAATCAAATTTGTTGTTGTAGAGCGTCCTGATACAAATTCGTGTTGATTGGAACTTAATACATTTTTTAAACGAAAGGACAATGTTTTGTGGACTACCATTTCGAAAAGCTTCGAAAATGTACACAGCAGAGACACTGGCCTGTAGTTTGACGCAGTGGTACGACTTCCAGACTTGTAGACTGGGACTACGACCGACTTCCTCCACATGTCAGGGAACACTCCTCCTCTTAAGGAGTTGTTGAAAATATCATAAAGAATGGGTGTGAAAATTTCGTGAAATTTTTTTAAAAGTGTTGCTGGAATACCGTCGTGACCTAAGGACATGGTAGGCCTCAGTTTTTTTATGCATTCCTGAGTCATTCCCTCATCCACAGGCAGGGAGGAAATGGATCCGTTTACACCCGGGGATTATTATTATTATTATTTTTCCGCTTTCATGGTTGTTTTTGATATTTTCGGGCCCGTCAAAGCCATAGTAGGCTTGTGGGACATGGCCCGGAAGAGGTAGTAAGTTATTATATACACCTAGTTAACAAACTAACACCGATAAACAATTATAGTTGTCCGGGGTGGGGGAGGGGGGAGGGAGGGGAGGCGGCGGGCAGTCAGTCACTTTGTGCATGGCACGAATAGAGATAGTAAATCACAGTGGACCGGTAGAAACATTATAGACATATGTACAGGTACATATAGAGATACACACAAAGTATACATATAGATATATACATGCCACGGACAGAGATAGTCAATCACAGTGGACCGGTAGAAACACTATAGAGATACATACAGGTAAAATAAAAAGGTTCCAACAAGGTTGTCAAAAAAAAAAGGTAAGGAAACATTAAGGAGTACTTAAGGTAGAGTCCAATCAATTAGGAATTTTTTAGTTGCTTTTTTGAGGTAAGCGTAAAAATGTCATCAGGAAGCGAATTAAATATTTTCGGGACATAAATATCACGAGTAGCTTGTCCGTAGCGAGTATAAGAACGAGGTACAACATAGCGAGGACAATCTCTTAGAACTCGGGAGGACATGATTGTTTTTTTGTTTTTTTTTGTTAAATCATCCATCCAAAAGTGGCGCAAAATTACTGAATTCACGAACAACTTTTGGAAGGAAGGTAAACCAAGATACTCAAAGATACTTGCGCATTCTGTCAAATCACAGTTATACGCCACGCTCTTCAGTAAGTTCCGCAGAATATTATCGATGCATACTTGCCATCTTATGGGGAAATTGGAAAGAATAGTAATTCCATATCTTAAAACGCCGTATGCAAGACTGCTGGCAATAGCTCTGCGCACACAGATCGGAGCAAGATGTCTAATGGTGTACAAAAGCCAGGCAGTACTTCTGAGTTTGCTACAAATATAGGACAGGTGGGTGTTCCAAGCAAGGTCGCTGTCAAAATAAACTCCCAGGTATTTAACTGAATTGACATAAGAAACCGCCGTACAAAAACAAGAAGCACAATCAGAGGTATGAATGAACAGAGCAAGGTTTGTCGCAGTTTGTTCTAAAGGATTTCTAAAGTATACTAAACTAGTTTTTGAGGCGTTAACTTTGATACGGTAGTCACGAAACCAGTTCATAGCAGTGAAAACAGATTGTTGTAGTATTTGTACGGCTGATGTGTAGTTGGTGTGACACGCGACTAAAACTGTTTCATCCGCATATTGAAAAATACGACAATTTAAGATGTTTTCTTCAAGATCATTCACATAAATATTAAACAATAAGGGGGAGATTATGGATCCTTGTGGAACGCCGCACGTCAGAGACACCTGTGTGCTCATGTTTAGATCTCCCAGAGGAACAACCTGGGAACGATTAGAGAGATAATTTGTAAGAAGTGTGTGAAAGTTGGCACGAAATCCCAGATTGTGCAATTTCTGAAGCAATATACCTTGGTCGACCGAGTCGAAAGCTTTAGAAATATCTAAAAATAGGGCGCAACTGTATAGATTATTGTCAAAAGCAGGATGGAGGAGGTCGGAAAATTCTTCTAACACTGAAACTGTTCCAAGACCCTGTACAAAACCGAATTGTCTCGGTGAAATTACTGATAACTTGTTGAGGAATCCTGACATAGTTATTAGCAAGTGCTTTTCCAGAAGCTGACCTATGACAGGCAATATGGAGATTGGTCGATAGTTTTCATACTTGTCTTTTTGACCCTTTTTGAAAAAAAGGTTTAACAAGTGCTATTTTTAAGGTCCTTGGTATTACACCGGTCGTTATGAAACCGTACTTAGCATGAATAAAAGAACAGTAGTTAAAGCCGCAAAATTTCGTCGTAGAATTCTGATCGATATGTTTCGTTTCATTGAAGCTAAACACCAGAGAATGCAGGTCATTCTCTGGTGTTTAATAATATTTAATAATAATAATAATATAATAATAATAATAATAATAATAATAATAATAATAATAATAAAGTGTTTTTTTAATAAAAAAGTACATGATGGTGGACAGGCAAGTAGCCAGGGGGGAGGGGGGGCCATGGGGCCCGGCCCCCCCCCCCCCCGAAATTCTTCATTTTGCTGGGACCTCCTCTCCCCCTCCCCCTCATACAGCATTTTGTCATAGGCGGGCCCCCCCCCCCCCCCCCCCCCCCGAAACAAAATCCTGGCTACGTGCCTGATGGTGGAGACCTGCAGAAAAAAAGCTGTCACATATTGACAGCTTGACAAAGCCGAAGGCCCCCACACTGGCAGCTTCACAGCATGGACGACTCACATCATAAATAAAATAAGCAAAGATAGTCACGGTATTGGTAACAAAACATAATGCATAATAATAAGAGCTGATAGCTATAAAGACTATACCCAATGCACACAAAAAAGAAACTAGAACAAAAGAAGTATGACGTCGACGGGAAAGCTTTTGATCAGCATAGAAAAATTAAGATAAACATAGAAAGATAAACTAAAAGAGCTTCCAGAAAACAAGATATCTGTTTTTCATACAAAGATAAAAGTTCAAGGATTGGTGAAAAAGCTACGCAGTTCCTTAAAAGAAATATGTTCTGGCAGAATATTTTTGTCATATAAAATATTTAATATTCTTGACAGTTTGTTCTGTAGCATTTCTAAGCCGTGCGTTGTTCTGCAGGTGTCTAGTTTCCAAGGCTCTTCTTTTTTCGCGTGTAACATGTTGGAACGTGTGTTCTTGGATTTGCTAAACGTCGTAAAAGGCAAGTGTTTTCTATTTCGGTTTCTTGTTTGTATTGCTTGCAGAGGCGGAACTCAATTTTACTTGTATTGCTTGCAGAGGCGTAATTTTTTTTTATTATTGGCATTACGATGTACTTTATAAATAAGGATTGTGTGGGATAGTGACATGGCACATTTGCCACCTATCTCTGAATATTTTTGTATAAGGAATTTCCTGTAGACTTTCTTTGCGGTCGAAGTCCAAACAAAATGACAGTAATTAACTCTGGAAAGAAATAGAGAATTATATATTAACATCATAATGTTACGTGAGTGTATATCTCTATTTCGATATCTGAGGTCAAGTGTATGAGACCGTATTTGTTACCACTAAGTTTATATGCTGATCGCAAGACAATGCTTCCTGAAACACGACGCTAGCCTCGCTGTCTTTGTCTCGAACGCATTCGAACGTCAATTGCGCCGGTGTCCGCGTGTCAACGCGTTCCAACACTTTGTGGAGAAAAAGCTGCAGCTATGCGAAGAGCAAGTCGTCTGCTTCTTGCGCAGGGGTTGCTGTGACGTCAGAACGACGCCGAGCAATGATTGGCTTTGATTGGAAGGATAGTGGGTAGACCTCATTGCTAGATGCCTTGAGGTCTACCCACTATTTTGTTCAATCAGCCAATAAGAGGTCGGCGTTCTGACATCATCGCAACCCCTGTGCAACAAGCAGAGAAACTTGCGCTCCACATAGCTTTGAGACTACCTCCTAATTATTCCAACCAGAGCTCGGTGCTACGACGTCACAGGGCGCTTTCACCCCCTACTCTCCCTCAATTTCTACCCGCATAGTCTGACTTCTTGAGGGCACGGCTAAATTATGTTCAAGCTTTTTGCTTCGTTATTTGGCGCTCTTATCGGCTTATGACGCAATCTTATTGGCTGGAGTAATATAATGAGATGCTTGGGAGTACATCACCCCGCCCCGCGTAGTTTAAGCCGTCACTGACTATGCGGGGAGAAACTGAGGGAGAGGGGGAGACGGGAGCGCGCGGGGGCGTCAGAACGCCGAACTCTGGTTAAAATCGTACTGTAGATTACGCAAAAAAAAAAAAAAAACGATGATAAGAACATAAGTGGCCCACATGACAAGGCGTAACTTTCAACTGAAATTTATTAGAATGCGCATACAAAAATTGTAAGACTTCACATGCGCAAAAGGGATGCACCTAGATGGAAAACCCGAGCCGGACGACACTGCTGAATGACAGAGGCTTGGCTGTTAAAGGCGTGTTCTTACACAGACAGCCGATCCATGTGATTTAATCATGAAAGCTTCGTGTATTTCACGTGACCGTGTTTCGCGATCTCGCTCCAGAGTATGGCTTGGGAACTTGACATTCGAAAGCTTACCCACGTTCAGCGTTGCTCTGCGTGGGTTTTCACGTCATTCGACTCGCAGGAGGTGCTCGGAGCTTGGGTTCAATTGTGGACCCCGCTGTTGTAAACAGCAACGACACCTTTTTTTTTTTGGCTTTTTTTTTTTTTGGCGTTTAAATGTTTTTACGAAGCGCTTGTGTGTTCGACGGTCTGGAAATCACTACGGGACGGCATTCACGAGTGCCAGTCATTCAAATTCAAACTTAGATTTGTTCATTTTTCAAATAAATTCAATACAAACGGAGAAAAATATATTGCACTTGTCTGACCAGTAGTTAGCAAAATGTAAAAAAAAAACTGCATCTCTCTCATCAGATATGTGTTTTATTTTGTAGGAATGCGCGTGCGTCGATATTATATTATTCGACCAGAACTTTTTTTTCTACAAACTTGATGATTGTGAATTTTTGAAGATTGTACGCAAGATCTGTGCGTTTCTAGCGGGAGGTCGTGCCGCCACTTTGAGCGCGAAATAAACAGTAACCCAAATCTGGAGCTTAGGTTACTACTGAAGACGTCTTGATCAATATTGAAGCACATAGAAACGTCTCCTAGACGCCACAATATCTAACGCTGGTCAGTGTTGGCACAGCAACAGTAATCAAACAAGTTATGTGATTTTGTTGTGTGTCCATCAATGTCCTCAGGATATCTAGGCCTGACGTCTATCGGCAGACTTCTCAGATCTCCACTGCACATTTACCGGAAACATGTTTGCTGAGTGCTCAACGGGGGCCCAAAAGGCTTGCATAACATATCACGTTGCGTCCAAGAGCACGCTTGCGTTCATTTGCTGCTAGACGTAGCGTCCTTCATTTGCAGCGTCATCAAAATCCAAACCAACAGAACCGTGCACAAAGACCAAATAGTGAAGAGAGCTCTGTCGTGAAAAGCCGTCCAGGTTTCCAGAAAGGGAGCCAGAAAGACATGATGTAGGAGCGTTGTCCGACTGTCCGCACACAATGCGCAGAAAAATTGAAGGAAATGTGAACACGAGATTTCGCGGGAACGTAAGACCGCCGAGCTCTGGTTGGAATGATTAGTGGGTACACCTAAAGCTACCTGCCTTTGTCTCCACTGCCATAGCCCCCTATATACTGACAAAGCCTGGCAGATCGCCACGAGAAGCGGCCGCCGAAATGGATAAGGGAGCGGCAGACAACGGATGAGAGGAGAGCCACGTGACTGGCGCCCCACTGCGGCGAGACGCTGAAACACACTTCTCCCGAGCGAACAAGTATGTTTCGGGTCGTCGCCGCTGCAAAAGCTGTGCGCTGACGTCCAGGTTCCCCGAGAAATGGCTCTTTGATGCTCTGTGCTACCAGATCCTCGCGCTCCAAATCTGCGACCCGGCACTCTATGGCTCCATGAGTATAGAGGAGGCTATGCCACTGCACTCGTCGAACGTGTTCGACTGCAAGAGCCAAACACCGGTCGGACGCCGGCGTTCCGCATTCTGAAGCGTTCGACGAGTGCAGCGGACACAAGGGAAGCTAGCTTTAGGCCTACCCACTTATCATTTTAGCCAGAGCTCGGCGTTCTGACGTCCCCTCGACCACTCCTGTCCTCCTCTTCCTCAGTTTCGAAATGCATACCCTGTCGCAGGTGAAGAAAAGCAGGACATGCTTCTCTCAGGTAAGGCCCTCCACATTTTCATCCCTAGCAGAGCGAACGCTGCAGAGGACGTGAGTGGACTCACCTCCTGTCTAGCCCTCCCTGCAGCGCTCGCTCTGCTAAAGGGTAAAGAGTAGATGGCTTTGCGGGAGGTGGTTGTCCTGCTTTTCTTAGCTTTTGGTCGTGCGCGCGCACGACTTTTGCCAGACGGAAGTGTGGAGGTTGTGATCCGCTTCCGGTCTGCTTTGGAGCGACACTTGTCGGAGGCAAGAGCGACCGTCCGCTTGCGTCCTTGGGAAGAAGCTCGTGAATGAGGTGCTATCGCGGACACTATTAGCCGTAACGCGGCGCCCCTTACAAAAAAATGAACTGAGTTTCAATTGAAAGTATAAAGGGCTCACTCAATAGACCGCATTCAGTCTCAATTGAAATTCAATTGACTTTTTCTAATGAGTCCCTATTGAACCGTCCCAGGGTATTGGCCACTGAGGCGCAATTGAGTTTTAGCAATTGCATTTCAATTGAATTTTGGCAATAGTGTTTTAATAGATCTTTTGCTATTGAGTTTCAATAAAAATATTGCAATTGAGTTTCAATTGAATTTTTGCAACGTGTCTCAATAGAAATTATTGCAACTGCGTTTAAAAAAAATTGCAACTGGTTAAGAATTTTTTGTATACTTCCTTAAAGCATGCAACATGAAGGAAACAAAGCACATGGAGGAAACGAACACAAACATCATAACTAAGCCCTCACAACCCACTAAACGTACTCCCCTTGACTGCCCCACCGCCTTATATACCCTACATAAGAAAGGTATTCATTTGGCCGGTGACCACCTCAGCATTTATTATGGTTCCCAGTTTGCTATTTCCTTCTTGGAAGTCTCATAAATGATAAACAATGTTTCGAAGTCATTGGACTCTATCCCTTAATAGAAAAACATTGGTACAAGCAATAATCGTTCGGTGCAGTAATCCACAAACGACCAAAAAACAACAAACTCAATTGCATTCCTAATGAGTAAATTCAATAGAATTGGTATTGAGTTTCTTATGACCAAGCTCAATTGCATTCCTAATGAGTAAATTCAATAGGATCGATATTGAGTTTCTTGTGACCAAACTCAATTGCATTCCTAATGAGTAAATTCAAAAGAATACATATTGCATTTCTAATGAGCAAACCCAATTTCATTTTTAATGAGAAATTTCAAAAGAATATATATTGAGATCTTAATGACCAAACTCAATTGCATTCCTAATGAGTAAATTCAATAGAATCGATATTGAGTTTCTTATTACCAAACTCAATTGCATTCTTAATAATAAATTCAATAGGATCAATATTGAGTTTCTTATGACCAAACTCAATTGCATTCCTAATGAGTAAATTCTATAGAATCGGTATTGAGTTTCTTATGACCAGACTCAATTGCCTTCCTAATGAGTAAATTCAATTGAATCGATGTTGAGTTCTTATGACCAAACTCAATTGCATTCCTAATGAGTAAATTCAATAAAATCGATATTGACTTTCTTATGATAAAACTCTATTGCGTCCCTAATGAGTAAATTCATTAGAATTGATATTGAGTTTCTAATGATCAAACTCAATTGCATTCCTAGTGAGTAAAGTCAATAGAATCGATATTGAGTTTCTTATGATCAGCCTCAATTGCATTCCTAATGAGTAAGTTCAATAGAATCAAAATTGAGCTTCTAATGATCAAACTCATTAGACATTGAGTTTATATTGAGTTTCAATTGACTCTATAGGAACACAATAGAAAGTCAATTGAAACTCATTGATCATTTTTGTAAGGCGCAGCCGTGGCCGTTCCGTACGCAGCGCCAGATGTCAGGGGCCCTATGAAACACCGCAAGCGTTGACCGTCTGCAAATGTCTCCGCCTTTCTTCTGCTTTCCTCCCCGCCACGGAAAAAAACGCAGCGCATGCGCACTTGCGACCAATCTCCGCCTTTCAAGTCCAAGGAGCTGTCACTTTGAAATTTCCTTGTCAATTATAGCGTTTTGTACACCGTGCACGCAAGCCACCTTTCAACCTACTGAGCTGCAGAAATCTCTTGCAATATCATCATTCTCGTAATTGTTTTTTTTCTTTTTAGCAGGAATTTCTTAAAAGCCGAGAAATCACAACAACCAAAACCAGGATTTAGCTAGGGGTTAGTGGAGCTGTTTATAGCATTTTTAGCGTTTCTATCTTAAAGGGACACTGACATGGTATTTATGCTCGCCGAGGTTTTTAGTTGTACCTAACATATGAGAGCCCAACTACCCAGAACAGAATTTGCGGCTCGAAATTCGGTTTCTTTCCGCCCAAAAACCGCCGATTGAGAACTCGCCAGTTTGAGTCGCGCTCAATCTCTTCTTCGTGGTCACGGGCCGTTTTCTAAGGTTTAGACACAGCCACCAAATATAATCAAAGTCGTAGATTATCGAAGGCACGCACACAATATTAAAAATAGAAAATAAATATGATACCCATTTTTTTTTGTGGCTTCTAAAAAGCTGCAAATACGTTGATTGAAAAAAACAAAGTTGCACAGAGAACCGGCGAAGCAATCTGTACGCGCGTCGTTTCGCGTTTCGTGGGACTCGCGGGGACGGCGAATTCTGTCTGCCTTTGAAAGAGAAATATACACCGATCAAAATAATTAATATTCATCCCGTACCACAAACCAAAATGTGGACGAAACGTTGCTAAACTAAATGGTATGGGACTTCCTTTTTGACACCAGCAAACTCAGTGTAATCACTTTCCACAAAATGCAAGGAGCATATAAATCGGGTAGCGTTCGCTTTCTGAGGTACCCGTAGCCATTCGTCCCGATCCCGTTGATCTTTCGGAAACATGTGCAGACTCTGACGCACAATGCCACTTTTTTCGGACGCAGGACATGTGAGCCAGCTCGTCACGCAACATCTTGGGGGTATTCTTTTCGGAGCCGATCACGGACATTCACCACGGGCACTCACTACACATCTCCAACTTCTCATTGTACAAAACAACTCATCTTGTAGTACAGAACAGCGAGCGGAACAAACATAACTGCAAATGAATCGTACTGCAAACAGTTCCCGCGACGCATGTCGTCTGCTGTGCACAGAAAAAAAAAGTGTAGCAAAAAAAGAAAAAAAAAAAAAAAACGCACGGTCAGCTGTAGCCACGTGACTTCCGCCACTCACTCTCTCCTCTCCACTTCTCCGACCTCTGTGCGCGGGTTTCAGTTTCGGTTTCGAGCAGTTGCGTTTTTTGGCTTTAATAAAATATACGTGACTCTGTTGCAAAATATTAATTGGGTAGTCCTCCGACACCATCAAAAATCGCCTGGCAAAAAATGAAAAAAAAAAAATTTTTGGGGGGTGTCAGTGTCCCTTTAAAGGGGCCCTGCAAGCATATTTAAGCGTCTACCTTTTTTGCGGTTTCCACGTACCTCGGGGTTCGGGCAAGCCAGCGGGCACGGAAAGAGTAACTAAATATCAGTGCGTCATATTTTAACCGGACGACGCGGAAACCTCCTCCACCTACGGGGGCGACCCGCGGTGCCGAAAGCGCGCGATATGTGATGTCTTATAGCGAGTTCGTTTCACACGCACTGGCACCGTTCAAGTTCTCTCCCAGAATGCATCGCACTCGCAGAGTGTTGCACGGAAAACTGGACTCACTCGAACTCGCCAAATGCACCGAGTGCATTTGGCGAGTTCGACCTCAAAGCGAAACTAGCCCCTTTCTGTTCGGAGCATAGAGTTATTACAATAAACGCTAGAGGCTCAGCTGGCGCTAGTGTCTACGGGACTTCCGGTTGCAAATTGAAGCAGACAGCATGCAGTCTACATTTCCAGCCTCCCTATGTATTCCTATGGGAAAACGCGCGTGAATTTTGTCTCTTCGCCGGAAAATAACATGAATAACTTTTGTCATTTCGGTTGTACCGGATAGTATGTACCTTTATTGGTATTGTGAAAGTGTAATTGCTTTAGTTACAGCATTTTTCTTTACCACTGAACGATGTTAAACTTCGCTCTATTTCAGGCCCAAACCTCTGTTTCAATGAAGGTACGTGAAAACGAGCGACGATTCTAAGCAAACTAACGATCGAAAGGAATGTAGAGTGTGTTCAAGGTTTGCTAGCACTTCGGTGGTGCTTATATATTGCTAATATGCCCGTCCTGTCATTGGATGAAAATGACTCCGTCGTGCATCTTTACGATCGGTTAAAGAAATATTCGAACGCAAAAAATAAAGCACGTGAGCTACGAAAGGTGTGTCTTTTTATTATTTCCTATGTCGGGTAGTTTTTATCGGGCACCTGCTCTCCGGCTCCCCCTATTTGCAAAGATTTGGAGCGTGCGGGTGATGATTTGAACCCAGAACAAGCATCTTCGCACATATTCATGAGCAGAAAGAATAAAGCAGTACTTATTTATTGCAAATCTGACTATATTACGTGGCCTTCAATTTAGTTTGATTGCCTGCATGCACAAGGACTTAATTATCCAGTGTCACTGCGTAGTTCTGGCCGTCTCTCTTGGTTTTCCACATGTCCTTCGTTCGTTTGGCAGGTATATCCCCCATGCTGGAAAGCGTCGACGCCGTGTTCGCGCTAACAGTGTCCGACAGTGCACAATAATACACGTAAGAAGCGGTTTTAACACCGTTTTCCATGCCACGAATTTCAAATAAAAACGCTGTAACTGACCAATTATTTAGTCCGCGTGACTGAGAAATGTTCCAACGTGCCTAGTACGTGCAAATTATTCGTGATATTTGCTCTTATAATCGAGCGCAGAGAGAAAATGCACTCGCTTTTTCCCATACAAATGCATTACCGGAAGTGAATTTCTGACTGCTTGCTGTCTGCTTCAAAATGCAACAGCACACTAGCGCCAGCTGACCCTCTAGCGTTTATTGCAATAACTCTATGGTTCGGAGTGATGAGTGGGAATGTGAGAGTGCAGTCGCTACCAATGTCTATCTACAAACGTTGGTTGCTGCAACCTGTAGTTTAATAGTTTCGATGACTTCAATCAACTCGGCTGTCGTAGATAGTTACAGACGGCGTAAATTTCCGCAACCAGCTGTCTACAAAGCAGCTGGTTGCGATCTTTCAATTCGTATAACCGTTTACACTGAAGAAAATGCTGTCCGAGCAGAAGCTTGATCCGTTGGAGCATGGTATTATGCGTGAACCACTGAAAGGGTACGACTTAAAACTAGTCTGCTGGAATATCCAGCAAAACTTTTCGTGGGACTTTTGATTTCGATCGTCATTACAAGTGAATCAGATATTAGCCTTGTTGAGGACGTCGAGAACGAGAGCTTTCTCGAACAAAACACGACGGGGCAAGTTAGCTGACGTAGGTAAATGTTAAACATGATGATGTTGCCCAAGCCTCGGGTAAAGTCAATATGCTTTCTCTGATGCTTATTGGGCAGTCAGAGGTTTCTGCTGGGGGAGTTTTGTCGACAAATGTTCAATTTTTCACCCGCACACGAATGGTGATAAACATCTCAGGGGCCGCTGATGCGTTTGTTCTGAGCATTTTTTTACACACTGGTCAAATAAAGCACGGTCTGTCAATTGCTTCCTTTATGAAATAGCAGACGCTCGCAATTCAAGCTCGCGTTTGATTCCGTTGCCCGCGGGACGCGATTTCTATCAGAAAATATACTTTTTTCCCTTTCAGTTCTGCGACATATCGTAGCAGACGAACTTTCGTCGTCTGCTCCCGCTCCTTGCCGGCCTCGCCGGAGCGAGGCATGACGGGATTGCATTTTGGCGCACTCTCGATTTTCTCGGTGCAGCGAGTGCATGCACGCGTGGGGTGTCAGCGATGAAACGAACTCGGAGAGTGCAACCGCTCGTGGAGTGCCGGCCGAAACGAATCCGCTTCACGGTGCGAGTGGGCACGCGTGGGCACGAGTGCCGTGAAACGAACTCGCTATTAGGTCCTGGGCTTACTATTGGTCAGAGCCACTAAAAGCTTCTTTTTTGTCGAAATACAAAATATAAGTGGCGCGAACCGTTTCAATTGGTTATAAAAGTAGTTTTTGTTCCCTATTTTAGATAGGAAAAGAAACAAATGTAGTATAGAAAGTACGGAAACAAGAAATGACCTGTCGACATACCCGCCACCAAGCGGTGGAAAAGGCGGCGCTTACTAGAAAGGGGTAGTGGGATCAGTCACCAAAGAGCGGCAAGCGTAGAAAGGTCCCGGATGTACGCGGCGGCGCTGCGGTCGTACGGACTGGAGGATCCGACCGGTTCCGAGCATAAGGCCTTAGGCGAGCAGCTTTGGCTTGCGGTTTGGCCTTTTGGCGGTATGGCAGCGCGACGTGGCTCCCGTTCTGAACTGATCTTTACCCCGTGTTTGCTGTTGTTTGTGGCCAATGAAGTGTCATGCCGAATTAGTGTTGAATCGCGCAGCAAATGCAACGCGAGCCGCCCTGGCTGCCCGCTTCATACAGCCTAGCCAGAACATGCTTTAGTGGCGCCCTCTCGAGCCGTCGACACGGAGTGCGGCAGCCGTGACCGCTCGCTCAGCTCACTACCCCTCCTCTAGTTCACGGCCACTCAAGCAACCAAGGACGTCATGAATGAGGTTATTTTTTGCTTGTTTTTGTAATTTTAGTTTGCCTATAAATTTTAAAATAAAGCGAAATTCGAGAAAAGTTTAATTAAGTTACTACGTTCAGTGCGCTCAGGTTTGGTGCAAATTAAAAACCATTAAAGGGGTACTCCGGCGATTTTTTTATGGTCGCTGATTTGCCTCAAAATTGTCTCAACACACCGCTAGACAAGGCTCTACAAGTTCCCCAGGTATTGTGCGAAAAGAAAAAAAAATTCGCGAAGTTATTGAATTTTCGAATTTTGTTTTCATCGTGTTTCTCAAACCGGGAGCCCCTACTGGCAACATTGAAGTGTGACGACCACTGATCTCTATTGTAGTAGGCTGGATCGCGGACCTCGGCCCAGAGCCGTATATTAGGAGAGTTTGGACAATAGGCGGAGCAAAGGCCGCCGCCAGCGCCGAATATTCCCCCCACGCTTAGAGCGTAAACTAAATTTGTGACACAGCGTCGACCAATCAGGAGACCTCTACTCCATCTCACAAATGTCTGCAGTGAAGACAAAGGCACTGGCGCGTGAGCCTAGCTCAGCGAAACGCTTTTGTTTGTACGAGACCTCGTGCATAGGAGGCACTTTCCAAAGCCACGCGCTCGTGCCCATGCCTTTGTCTGCACTGCTAGAACAGCGTCCTGAGACTGGCTGAAAGAAAGCAGTGCAAAGGGTGGGGTGCGCGAGCGTCTTGAGACGCGGAGTTCCGCTCGGCACGGCTCAAATTATACTTCGTTTCACTTTATCTGCGAGCGAAGCCAAAGCTAGAAGCGCGAGACCAGCGATTTTTGCATTTCTCCCCAGCTCGCGCGCTCGAGCAAAGCCTGAACGCCCGGAGCTTCCGTGCTCGCGCTTCCAGTTTTGCCTTCGCTCGCACATAAGGTAAAACGAAGTATAGTCGTGTCACAAATTTAGAGCACACGACCACCGCTAGGGGCTGTTTCGCGGCCTGTGGTTGGCCCCGAGATGCTCGCCTATTCAAACCAATGTATGGTCAAACTCTCTCAATAAACGGCTCTGCCTCGGCCTCTGCAGCTGGGGCCGAGTGTCGCCACCGGCGGCCATTGATTGACACCAGCCAATGCATGGGACTCTATGGGAAGAAAGAGAAAAAGTGACGTTTTCCCCTGTTTCTAAGTTGTTGTCGGCACTGAAACTTTTTGGATGCTTTTCGATAAGCCCATCAAATAGCTTGCGTACAAACATTAAAACTGACAGCCCTCGCAGTTCTTATAAATAAATATTTTGTGGTCGAGAGTGACTCCGCTGTAGTGCAGCTCAACCAGGCGAGAGTTAACTAGAGTTACCGCGGAGTCGGTGGCGGTTTCGTTGAGTTGGGTTTAGCAGACGACAAGCTCGAAGGCTTTGCGACGCGGAATTCGCTCACTCCCGGAAAGCCGCTGTCGAGATGGAACTTCTTTGTCATTCATCAACTTCTGGGCTTCCCTAAGGACGGTCTTATTGACGGCAAGTTCTTTTGTTTACTCCACTACGAGGGAAAGCTTGCCAGCTCAGCCGTAGGTGCTCCGGTACGTTTGATTTTTTTATTCCGCGACCGGACGTTTTACAAATACCCAATCCATCTCCAAACACCCGACATAAGGATCGCAGCGCACCATAAAATACTCGCCTCCGAGCACAGCGTACATGCTTCAATATGCTTACTTTTGTGCGTTTCTCCCATAGACTTGCGTGTATTGCCTGGTGTCAAGCAATGGCCGACGGGCTCCCGATCCGCGATCCAGCCTACTAAAATAGAGATCAGTGGTGACGACAGAAGTGGTATAAAGTGGGCAGTAAGCCATGTTCCCAACTGATTACGAGACATTTGATGGTGGGAAAAGAATGTTTGGTAACTGATTCACTGAGAAGCACGCAAAAAACACTCGACATACTCTGTTTAAGACTACATGCACGACCTGAAAGTCTGTCCCATATGTGACGTCACACCACTGAAGAGCGCGCGAAAATTTGAATGCTGGTTTCGGCATCATCTTCACTTACGGTTTTCTCAATTTCTATTTTGAATTTCGAGAAGATAAATAGCATACAATGACGACTGAAGTCCGGGTAGTCGGAAAATACAATTTGTTTAGGTAGCTCAAAAAACGGCCTTTAAAAAAGTCCTTGCAGGGCCCCTCCGGCGATTTTTTCATGGTCGCTGATTTGCTTCAAAATTGGCTCAACACACCGATAGACATGGCTCTACGAGTTCCCCAAGTATTGTGTGAAAAGAAAAAAAAATCGCGAAGTTATTGAATTTTCAAATTTCGTTTTCGTCGTGTTTCTCAAACTGAGAGCCCCTACTGGCAACATTGACGTGTGACGAGAGAAATGGTACAAAGGGGGCAGTAAGACATGTTCCCAACTGATTACAAGACGTTTGATGGTGGGAAAAGAATGTTTGGTAACTGATTCACTGAGAAGCACGCAAAAACACTTGACATACTCTGTTTAGACTACATGCACGACCTGAAAGTCTGTACCATATGTGACGTCACACCACTGAAGAGCGCGCGAAAATTTGAATGCTGGTTTCGGCATCAACTTCATTTACGGTTTTCTCAATTGCTATTTTGAATTTGGAGAAAATAAATAGCATACCGTGACGACTGAAGTCCGGGTAGTCAGAAAATGCAATTTGTTTAGGCAGCTCAAAAAACGGCCGGAGCATGTATGCAGCACATTTTGAATGAAAGAAGTTGACAAGCGATAGGTAGGAGTAAACTGTCGTTAGTACATGCTCAGGCTGGTGCGCTGAGAAAGCGGCTAGCTTGTGTTGCGCCTTCTAGAAATATTGATCGCCCTGTGGGGAGCTTACGGCTTGCTTAGGCTGTAGCCTAAGCAAGCCGTAATTGTGGAATCTTTGTAAATAGTCCTCAGAGAATGTTCCCTGAATGTAGCGATGTACCCGCGCCACGTTCCGAGGAGATTGAAAGGATGTCCCTGCGTAAATTTGCAACATTTCAAGAATGTTGCAGAAGTTTTTTGGATGTTCTGAGAACGTTCTTAGAACCTTGTTAGGGTATTTGAATGTTCTGGTAATGTTCTCCGTCGTTCTTAGAACGTTCTGAGAATATCCCTTTGAAAACATTCCCCGAATGTAGCGATAAGTGCCTGCGCCACATTCTGACAACGTTGATAGAATGTTCTTACGTAAATTTGCAACATTCCAAGAATGTTGCCTATGTTCTTTTGAACATTCCCCGAATGTTCTCAGAGCGTTCTCGTGCTACGTGGGAAGGAGACCCACTGATTGGATCCTGGCTCCGGCAAGTTCCCGTCTTTCGGCGGCTTTCTAACACTCTTTCCGTTTGGTTCATTCACCTGCATCTTTCGAGAGACCACGAAAAGACGACGAAACTAACGTTCCGCGACACAAACATGAAAGTAAACTTGAACTTTTAACAAACTAGTTAGTTTTTCTCTGCAAGGTGGCGTCAACTCCTCAATTTCTGCACATGCGCATAACAGTCGAAGTTGGTGTTTAAAGTTTTGAAAAAGTCGAACCTAGTCTAACTTAATTACAGGGGCACTGACACATCAAAATAATATTTTTGTTTATTATCCGAAACGATTGAAAACGATGCCGGGACATTACCCTCAAAATTCGAAAGTTGGGAATTCAGTATTTGTGAAGTAAAAGAAGACAATTTCCAAATGCCAAATTCGAAGTTCCCGCACGATCCGCGCCGGTGCGTTGACGTAAAATATTGCGAAGTCCTGCGACTCGACTTTCTTTCACAACTCCATGCTCCAAACCGCGCCGTTGCCACCGCAACCCGAAGCGAGGAGGTGAGGAGCGGGAGATAAGGGCGCCGCGGCGGACCGGGAAAAACCGGTTTTATTCCGTGCGAGCGGTGCCGCCTAGAGCACTATACACCAACTGATGTTTACAAACAAACCGGAGCGCCCGGTGCGCCCCTGGCGGACGCCACCGGCGCCGCGCATGCGCGATGGGGGTGTGGGCAAGAAGCTCGCCGTCGCCCATAAACACACCATTGAAATGCGATGTTGTCGGCGTCAGTGTGAGTCCCCCTGCCCTTTTTCACGTTCAAATTGTTGGTTCCACATCTTCCTGGCGATGTCTGACTATCTTGAGCGGCGTCAGCGAAATTACCGAGGCCCGTTACACCGCAAAACTTCGCGTGAATAATGTGACATGTGGCGATTCATTCCGCGTGGACGCCGCAGAATGTACGCTAAAGCCTGATTCGCATGATAAGATTTCGCTCGGAATTTTCAGTCGCGACGCCGCTCGGGCTGCAAAAGCGTGAACCGTAGCTGAGATGGTCGACATCGATACTGACAATCGCAAGTTGAATCGGACCAACTGAATTAGGCCTAACAAGTCGGTGATGGTCACTGGTAACAATGATCAACATCTCCCTGTGTCTACTGTTTACATCGAGCCTGCTTACCAACCTTCAAATTTAAGTCTTTTGAGGCCTGCAGTTACTTCTTATCGCAAGTACCGGGCCAACATTTGGTCTACGGACCGGCGTCGTCTAAGAGAGCAGACGACAAGCAGAAACGTTTGAAAGAGCAGACGACAGTTCGAACAATCAGGCGGCCGTTTGAACTTGAAGACGCACTGAACGTAGTCCGCAGGTGGTCCGCCCAACTCGACGGTTTTCTGGCGTGCATGTTGGAACAAAACAAATAAATCTGATGACCACAAGTATCCGTGAATTCAACCCGAAGTGCTTCCCGCCCAAGCAATCGTTGTCCGACGGCGTCTGCTTTTCCCTTTTCACGGCACATATCCCAATTCTCGGACGATCCGAGAACGTGAAAACTGACCTTCAAACCTTTCTCGACACTTTTGGTACGGCCCCAGTCGCGGCGTTTTGACGAGAAGGCAGGTTTTTGTCTGGTTCCTTTTCAAAACAACGCAGGAATACACGTCTGGCATGGGAACTTCTGCCCACAGCCCCAGACCGGAAGTGCGACCGACGCGCCACCACCGCGCCGTGACGTCACAGAGATGAGTTCGTGTATATAGCTCCTTCGGAGCAGAGTAGCGTAAAGAGTAGCGCAATCTAGAACGCCGTCTCTCGGCGACTAGCGGCGAACGCCCGGAGGTTCCAACTCCGGTCAGAAATGCATGGGGAACGTGAGAAAATCGTTGTTTCTTCAATGTTGTGGAGATGTACGGAACGACAATAGTTTTTGACGTAATAAAGGAACATTTTAGAATCATTTGCGCTGAGTTTTGTGCCAAGTAAGGACGTAATTTGTTTTTAAAAAAAATGCACGAGCGGCATCATGCAGCAGACGACGCGGCAACGTCACACCATCCACGTGACCCGCCCCGGCCAACCCAAAGAGCCCATCTCCGCTGCGTGCAAAAATCGTCTGCTTCAAACGCCATTGCCTTGGAAATTGCCTTCTCAAAATTTGCACACGCATCCGATATTATTAAAACTTTGATAAAGTGTTTAGTGCATTACCAACTTCGCGACAGACTAGTTTTGAAAAGTGTGAACTCGCCGTTTGTTTTTTAATTAGCCGTGTTGCGTCGATCTCCATGTATTCTCCCATAGGGCGGGCCGCCTCCTGGAACCCTGAGTATCACGTGACTCGCGCCGAGCTGCTCTGTCGGCCATGTTGTCGGCAAAACACGCGGATCAAAGGATTGCGCTACTCTGCTCCGTAGGAGCTATATAGTGCTCTAGTGCCGCCTGCCCAGGCGGCATGTTTTCTGAGGGAGGATACAAATCCAGGAGGCGACATCACACCGGACTCCGATTTTTGGTACTTCAAGAAGAAGGGCCGTAGTGCGTTCGCAATTGCGTTAAGAAACATGTTTTACGATTGCAGTCATTAAATGTTATAGAAATGTCGCCTTCAAAGCTTCTAAATTTCATGATTTTTGACGTCACAAATCAAAAGCGAGGAGTGGGAGAGAAAAAAAAAAGGCGCGCGCGCGGGAAGTTTTTTTTCGCGATGGGGTATTTTTTGAGTCTATGACTACCACTTGCATTGTTTTAGACAATAAAAAAATACGACCCTTGGGGTCAGTGCCCCTTTAACCTCAGCAGGTTTGCGACACCTCTAGTTGTTGGCTAAATCGGATTTTGTCTTTCCGTTTGCCCCATTTCGGAACCTTGTTGCATGGGCGTACCAACCGGGGGGGCCAGGGAGGTGCTTGCCCCCCCAGTTGTCAGAGTGGGGGGGGCAAGGCATGTGTTTTGCCCCCCCCTCCCCCCTGAAAGAACCGCCACTGGGCACGGCAAACACTGGCCGGTGGCGCCCAAGGGATACCAAGGGCACCGTTCCCCAGTCCTGGGAGGGGGGGGGGGGGGTCTGGTTTGCCCCCCCCCCCCCCACTAGAAAACAAGTTGGTACGCCACTGCCTTGTTGGTTCTACCTCCGGCAGGTCAGACTAAACCCATTGCCTAAAGACGGTCTTTTTTTTTATAGGGAGTATTGGCGACATGCGCGACCAAAAGCATCGATATGGTCGGCATTTGCGATAGGCCAAACACTCACCACGACGTTCATATTTCGATTAATTTTGCTTTCATTGACAGATATATTAACAATGTCCCTCAAAAATTTTTTTTTTTTTTTTAATTTCTTGCTAGGCGATTTACAACTACCTACCGTAAAATACTGGGCCAACGCCCACTCAAAATTTGGAGATAATCCCGAAAAAATGGGGGATGGGTGCTTGTCCGGTCATCAACTTTACATATAAATGTATGGTGTGGATTTTCTCATATCTTACAAATTGGGGATTGGGTGCTTAGTGTGGAATGGGCGGATGTGCTGTATTCTACAGTAATTAATATTTGCTACAGCGACAGATATTTTTAATAAAGTAAAAAAACGAAGCTGCTAGAAGCCGAAACTGGACTGGGGAGGAAGAAGAAATGTAGAGAAGGAGAGTTGTTGGAAGGCACGTGAGGCAAATTCTGGTCGCTATGTTGCAAGCAAAAACCATAAGAGGGCGCCACTGAAAAAATCTCGGTGCTAATTAAACAAATGAGCCTCGAATACTTTTATTTTACAGCGGAGCTGTTAAGGGCTAGTTTCCCTAGTTTCGAGTCCGTCACCAAATAAATGTTGACACAAAACTCTGGACAGCTACCGCCATCTATGAGTGACGGCGGCAACCAGACAACTGCTTTGCCGGTTGTCTGGTTGCCGCCGACGCTCATAGATGGCGGCAACCTTCCCACTCTGATTTTTACCAGAGTGGAAAGGCTGAATTTCACTAGGCGTCGTCCTCAAGGTCGTCCTAGAAGTCATCCTTGAGGCCGTCCTAGATGTCGTCCTTGAGGTCGTCCTAGATAGGTCGACCTAAGTCTTCGATCGTCCTAGGCGTCATCCTAGACGTCGTCTCCGAGGTTGTCCTAGGCGTCGTCCGAGATGTTGTCCTTGAGGTCGTCCTACCAAAGTACAGCTTCGCTGGTCTTCCTTCTTTACCAAAATGGAAAGGCTGAAAGTTTTTTTTTTTTTAAGCCAGCACATGTGAACAAGATTTAATACCCGTCCCATGCTTTACAAAAGCAAAGCACATATTGGACATGGAATACAAGTCGTTTTCTCAGCTCCCAACAAGGCATATGCCATGTGCCGCAAGGTTAACGGTGAGGCCGACAACAACGAAAAGAACACGTGCGGCACCGCACACAGGACTCAATACGCCCCATGTGAAAGCGCTGTTTACAACATTCCGCTGTCATGTGGGAAATGTTACATAGGACAAACTGGGCGCTGTGTCAATGACTGCACCAGAGAACACGCCGCCTCCGTGCGCACAATTGCAGCAGCCGGCCATCTTCCAGCGCATTGTCGTGAATATGCCAATGTGCCCCCTTTTTCTCTAACATCACCATCATGGCTAGACACAAAAAACAGATCGCAAGGGAAATTCTAGAGTCCCTAGCCATTGAGGAGAAGGAAGATTGTGTAAGCACTGCCTCCATTGCACTACATGCAAAAGAAAGGAAGTATTTGCAGGAAACACCCCCTGTGTAAATTGGTCTGCACGAGCCCACAGAAGACATCACCTCTGGGGATGCAAGGTTTTTCAAACTGATGTGAAGAAGACGAGGGACAGATATTTCATCTAGGGTATAATGAAAGTCGACGAAGGAAAAAAAGTTATCCTTTAAATGAAAGTCGACGAAGGAAAAGATGTTAATCAGTAAATGGTTGTTAGTCCAGCGGAGTGCATGTGTATGTTCCTTCTCTCTCTCTCTCTCTGTCGTGTATATTTCTTCCTTCGTTCAGCTGGCATATCCCACAAACATATTCAGAGTACCAATTACTTAAAAAAAAATAATTGCATGGTCAAATCCCAGGCTGCAGTCAGAAAGGAGGAAATTCTCCTTGCTGTGAGGGTCGCCCCTCAGCTCCCCAGCCCTTTTAGATGAGGAACTCTGCACAATGGCCGCATCTCCACGTGGTGAATGATGTTGATTGGGGCGAAGCTCGGGTGGTGCTGATGATACTGATTTTGGTCATAGGTATTGCTGCTTGCTGTCGGCGTTGACGCTTTGCCGCCGCTTCCCGAGCTCTCAACTCCGGGTCCAGCTTGGCGCTTTTGACGCTGTGCAGCAGCTTCTCGCGCCCTGGTCTCAGGAACAGCTTGCTGTCTACGTAGATGCTGAGGCGCTGCATGCCGAGCTTTTCGGTCCTTTTCATTCATGGCAGTAGGAGAATGTGTGGTTTTCTTCTTTTTCTTTTTTTTAAGCAGACAGATGGGATGGCATCTCAGAACCCCCTACTCTTTTATTTTCTTTTTTCATAATCTTTTTTTTTCATCTTTTTTTTCCAAGCTTTTTTTGCCCTACATGAGCACGTGAGCATGTGCTCACGTGCTCGTGAGCAGGTGATCTCACGAGCAGAAGCACTACGGCGGACGGACATACGGACATGGCTAGCCCCCAAGGAGCTTCGCCCCTAAAAAGAAATAGAAAGGATGATGCTGGGAAATAAGGTTTTCTGCCAGCTCAAAAACAATATTTTGATCAACCTTTAAGATAATCAATTCTAGCCATCCTCAGGTGATGTCCAAGCAAGCCACACCAAGGCAGCAGTCATCTAATAGGTAATTATAGCTGTGTTGCATGCAAGCTGACCAGCACGGTCTTGTGATCAGTAGCAATTTGACGACGAAGAAAGGACACAGACTCCAAAAAAACTCACAATTTATTGAACACTTTTGACTAGATGTATCACAACGTCTTCGTAAGGCAAACCCGGCCCAGACAGCCGCCAACCTTTTAGTCTGCACAAGACAATGTGCTGCCAGGAGAACTGCTGGGGCAGGAGGCAGGGGAAGGGTGCCCAAGAAGTTTGCCGTCGTTAGACTCTAAAGCAGAAAACAGGCACTACACAAGCCCATAAAGAAACAAGAAAATACAAATAATATGCGAGACCCTGCAAAAGCAGACTGTTAAAGAACAAAAACCGTTAGGGGATGGTTCATTTCAGAAACGAGCAGGGCCCCTCTACTTCTGTATACAAGTGGAATGGTCCCGAAAAGATTAAAGCTTATTTCCGAAGCCGGATGTGTAATCTTGTCCACCCAACCCACCCACCCCACCCCCCCACCAATGATATGTAAACAGTTCTGCACTGCTGCCATGGACTTTTACCTGCTAGTCCTTATAGGCCATCTTTCACCGACTTGGAGACAACTTGGCCGGCACAGCCAGTCAATAGCAAACTCTCAAACCCCCTGGGGAATGCAAAAGTAGATGGCAACCTGCTTAGTTGGCAGCATCCTTGCAAGAGTCAAAAGTTCCCCAGAGTCCTTGCAAAGGAACTCATGAAACAGTGAATGCTTTGAGACAGATCCAGGTGGCAGACCCAACGCACTCACTTAGCACCAGACCTTGCACCACAACTGCCAAAGCAGACGACCCCCCAAACCCTTGCATACTGGAGTTTTCTGTGCAGAAGGGCTTCAAGAGTGGCAAAAGCCAAGGGGCTAAACCAGAAGTCGGTGCCCGCACCGTTACATGCATCCGGGCCAGGACTGCGAAAGCAGACAAACTTCGTGCCAGATCATCAGACACGCTTCCTGAAAAACGAGGAATGGTTTCTGCCAAAATTAGGAACTAGTGCTTGTACGCATGCAGGCACCAATATCTGTAGGTTCCCCCCTTCTTCTTCCCCCCTTTTCCATTTAATGGTGCTTTGGTTCAAGTGGGCTGCCTGCTTGTACCAGGACTTGGGCTTGCGGAGGACAGTTGGAGAGTGCAGGACTGCCGCCCTGCTGGATCTGCATGTGGTACTTGTAGATGTTTTCCGTACTCTCCACCAGTCCTGTAGGGATAAAAAACAAAGCATCACAATGCTGCATATCATCAATGACCTCATCCGGCAGGAGTTTATACCACGAAGAAGTGATAGTATGCTACGGCCTAGAGTTCCGGTAATGTCCGCGTCTGTCGTTTTGAAGCACACAATTGTGACAGACAAGACTTTAAATTCATTTTAATTGCCCTATATATATTCTTAGCTCTTAAGGTGTTCATGTCTGTAGCATGTAGCCTCAATGGGGAAGTCGCACTAATCACATTAATGTGTTCATGTGACATCATCATGGTTTTCAAGTTTCACCATGATGCCGTCATGTAAACACCGTCATGATGTCACCGTGTTCATGTGATGTCAACATATTTTAAAGGTTCTTCGTGACATCGTCCCATGAACACTGTGATGATGTTCGGTGTCCACGCACGACACCATGGTGTCGTGCGACATGAAATCACAATGTAACATCATTGTGTAATGTGACCTGATGTCAGGTGACACCATAACATGACAGCTATGTCACATCAGCCCATGACAATGTAAGGTCATGTGACCAAGTGCATCCCTGATGGTCAAGTGACGTCACATGACACCAGGGCACCATATGACACAGGGGCGGATCCAGAACTCCGTTTTGGGGGGGGCGGAAAATTTTTAAGGATACTATTCTCCCATTCTTTCTTGTGCAAGGGGGGTCCACCCATGTCAAATTGCCCTCCGAGAAGGGGGAGAGAGGGGGGTTGACTTTGTTTGGGGGGGCGACCGCCCCCGTCGCCCCCCCCTTGGATCCGCCACTGTATGACACCACAAAGGATCTAAAAAATATTATGCATTTAGGGTTCCTTGGGATATAACGAAAAGAGGCTCCTTTTTAGAGGCGAAGCTCCTTAGGGGCTAGCCATGTCCGTCCGTCCTCCGTCGGTCTGGAGTCAGTCCATCTGTCTGGCATCCAGTGCTGGTGCTCCTGCTCGTGAGCTCACGTGCTCACCTGCTCACGAGCACATGAGCACGTGCTCACGTGCTCGTGTAGGGCAAAAAAAAAAGATGAAAAAAAAAAATGAAAAAAAAAAATATGTTTGCGCAGTCGACAGGATTCGAACCTGTGCGGGGAGACCCCAATGGATTTCTAGTCCATCGCCTTAACCACTCGACCACGACTGCGGGACGAGTAGGGGGCTCTGCGATGTGGTAGTAACTCAAGAGCTGTGGATGTCATGGATGAAATGTTGCATGTAGCCGCTCAACGTCTATACAGGAGAGGGCGCTGCGGTCAAATGTGTATATAATCGCGTTAAACTTTGCATGCATTGGCTCAACGTTTATAGACGAGAGGGCACCGCCGTCAAATGCTCAAATGCGTATATAACCTTGTTCCATACCACACATTCTCTTTCTGACATGGATGAAAACGAACGAAAGGCTCGGCGTGCTGCGGCTCAGCGTCTAGGCAGACAAGCACCACCAGAGCTTCGCCCCAATGAACATCAATCACCACGTGAAGATGCGGTAAATTTTTTTTTTTTTTTTTCGATAAGATTATTATGAAAACTTGCACATGTTGCAGACTTGATGGGTAATGGAAGGCCACAAAATGCGCAGAGACCCATAATAGTGAACTGATCTACCACATATGGCCCAACACGAGATGATCTTTGTCATTTTCACTCATTGATTCCATCTAAGACCCGTAAGGTGCATTACAAAGGGGGGTCACATTTGAAGGGACAATATTAAAACACAGGGACGCTATAAATACAACGAAAGTGAGGGTGTGTCACGGATGAAGATGAATGGTTACGATTTCGGCGAATGTCTGCAGGTCCATTGTCGAAGATCACAAACATGGGCTAGTTGTTACTGCATACAGTGAGCTGGCATATCTAAAGTAGTGTGGGGCACGTGTATAAAGTTGTTGATGTGGCATTTCGTTTTAATTGCCATATACCGTATAAACTGGAATATAGACTGAACCTGAATATAGGTCGAACCCCTAATTTACAAGTTCCAAAAAGCGAAAAAACGTTTTTATGGCAAGAAAATGCAACCTTACCTTGGTAACAAATTTGGCCAAGGATACGGAGGGACGAGAAAACACGGCACATATATTTAATTGCTTCGCACGCAATAAAACAGGAAGTGCACGAGCGTTACTACTCAGATACTTCAGAACGTTCGTCCGACGACGAGTTCACTAACGTGAATTCAAAAGGACGATGGCATCCGTTTGAATTGCGCCCTCGAGAGCCCGGAGGCACGAGCGACCTCGACGGCTTTCGTACGGATGCACTCCGACGTCACAGGTAGCGATCTGGAGCGCAGATACTGAATAAAATTTGCCACCTTTGTTTTTAATTGGGGGTACACCGCAGCCCTTCCACGAAATGAAGTTGCTGCACGCCGCCAGTTTTTGTCTCGGGCCTCGCCAGCTACGTATGCACTTTTTCGATACACCAAACTCTAGCTGCGCTGCAAGATTCTCGTGAATCTCTGCATACCGGAAAATCCCGTAAGGACGCCCACCCAAAATGAAGAGATAAATGGTGAAAAAAATGGGGTGGGCTATCTTTGGGGATGCCACAGCAAAACTTTATCTAAAATTAATGATAAGTGCCGGGGCACCCGCTACAAACCACGTGGCGTGAGAACTGATACTGCAGATCGCGGTCACGGCAAGTTCCCGTATCACGATGCGATAAACACGCAGGAATTCGCTACGAACTCCTGTGTCACGGGAAAGGATACCGCAAGTGGTCGACGCAGCAGATTCAAGTTTCATGGTGCAATAAAGGCGCGGGGACCCGCTCCAATCTTGCCTGTCACGGAAACCGATATTGCGCGCGCAGATCGCGGACAAAGACACGGGAATACGCTACAAACTCGCATGTCACAGAAACAAATACCGCAAATCGCGGACGTAACAGAATTGCATTTCACGATGCAGTATACACGCGGGAACAACTTGCGCGTGTTACTTCAAGCTAAAAAGCGATATCGCGCGCGCAGATCGCGGACAAAAACACGGGAATCCGCTACGAACTCGGAAACGGATACCGGAAATCGTGAACGCAGAAGATTCGCATTTCACGATGTAATATACACGCGGGAACAACTAGCGTGTTACGCGAGCCGATATCGCGCGCAGATCGCAGACAATAGGGAGTTTTCGTAGACCGCGTTTCCCGCTCCGCTAGACCCTCCGCAACGAAGAAGCCGCTACTGCGCTTGCGCGACGATGGCCTCGACTGTAGAGTTCTGGGTATCGTAGCGGGCTGCGGAGAGTGCTGCGGGACGGCAAAAACGATCTACGAAAACTACCTAAAAACGCGGGAACCCGCTATAAACTCGCTTCTCGGACGCACCGGTACCGCCAATCGCGCCGTTGATGCGCGATTCCCGTCGGACATCGCTTGACGTTCAACGGGAATCGGGGCATGGGCGATGTTTGGGAATTTTTATGTTACAGATATTTAGCCAGAAAAATGGGATGGGCGATCTTTCGGGGGAGGGCGCCCTTACGGGATTTTACGGTAGGTGTTTGCCTTCTTCTTGAAGGCTACCGTAAATGTCTTCTACTTCCGCTCATTATCAGTGCAGGAGCGGCAACGGTAGATGTAACAAACCAAGGAGCACAAGTGAAAGTGAATCGTGACCATTGTGACAAGCGGACGAGTGCTAGGCGATTGCAAAGAAAAACAAGATGGCGGCTTCAGCCACCCCAGTGTTGCGAGATTATTTTTGTTTTTCCGCGAATGACCGTTCAAAAATAAATTCGACCTATATTCCGGTTTATGCAGTAAATATTGTTTCCATTAAACTTTCAAGGTAGCCCACAGTTGCAGGTCTATTGATGGGACTGAGTTGAGAGTCGAGAAAAAAAGTGCCATCCTTGTACAGTGGAATGCGTGCTTCTCACAGAAACGGGGAACTTCTAGCCCCGGCGGCACGAGACACCCCATACAGAAATGGTCTATGATCGTCTATGGAAAATTATATGGCAGGCTACCAGCCCCTATGGCCCTTTATGGTCGGCCTTAGAAATCCATAAATACAGCTACAGCCAGCTATAGAAAAATCTATGGCCCTGTGTCTAAGGACTGGGAACACATAAATGTTCTTTACCTTCCTATAGAAAATTCTATGTCCATAAGTCTAAAGACTGGGAACCAATAAATTGTCTTTACCCGCCTATAGAAAATTCTATGGCTTTGAGTCTAAAGACTGAACCAATAAAATTTCTTTACCCGCCTATATAAATTATATAACCCCATGTTTAAAAACTGGGAACCAATAAACATTCTTTACCCGCCTATAGAAAATTCTATGGCCCCGAGTCTAAAAACTGCGAACCAATAAATGTCTTTACCCGTCTATAGAATAATTTATGGCCCCTAGTCTGAAGACCAGGAACTAATAAATTTTGTTTACACGCCTATAGAAAATCACTACCGGCACTTACTTTTTATAGGAAAAACGCATTAGGTTAGAAAATTAAAGCAATACTTAATTTCTGTAATACCGGTGGCAAAGCATGACCCAAGATATGTTCTCTGCTGTTGCAACGAGTCAGAAAAACCAGTAATATTGTTTGTTTGAAAAAATCCATTGAAATACTAGTTAGTACAGCAATTAAAATTAATTATTACCCCCCAAAGTGAAAATAGGTTACACTGGCACCGAACACTGCAATTAAGCAATAGCTTGATTGCAATCATCAGCACCAGTGTACTGCATTTCATCACTGCATTGTCAACAAGATTCATCAAACTTATTAAAAATATTATTATTAAATTTTACTTAATTAGACTAATGATCTACACTTGCTTTTTACAGGGTGTTGAATTAAGAGATGGGGGCTATTCCAAGAGACAATTCAAATAATGTATTAAGAACGAGTAATATTTGCTCCGCCTCTCCATGTTTATGTGGCAAATGAGGGCAGTCACCGGCCAAGTCTGATTCAAAAATAAGACTGCCATATATAGAGATAGTGCGAACTCAGCGTACATAAAAAGAGGTGGGGGTCCGGTGTCATACAAAATTTTCTATAGTCGACCATAGGACATTTTTGAATAGCCATAGGACACTGAACACCATAGGACCATAGGACACTGAATTCGGTGCGTGGGGTAGAAATGGGTAGCACAGGTGAAGTCTGTCAAGCTCGCCAAGCAGCGTTCCTACCAGAAGTGATGTTGAAGCTGCGTCCCCGTATCCCAGATTCCTTGGACGTGGGTGACCACCAGTTGAAGAGGCTGCCCACTATAGGAACATGTCTCAGGAGGCCCTGAAAAAAAGATGGCACGTTTGCCGGGCATCAAACACAGTGGAACACCTCCAGGTGGAACTGTCCCAGGTGTAACTTAGCAAACGTTGAAGTGCATTTGCAAATTGTATCTTTTATCTCTTGTCTCCCAAGTGGTCTCCTTGTTTTCTAAGTGGAACAGTCTTATGCCACCCCTTCACCTTCTGCTTTCTAGGTGAAACAGTCCTCCCTCATCCGTTGAAGTTCTTTCTAAGTGAAACACTCTTCCCCTATCCCTTGAAGTTCTTTTTAAATTAAAGAGACTTTCCTTATTCTTTGAAGTACTGCTTCATAAGTGGAACAGTCTTGCCTTAAAGGGATACTTCAACGAAATATGAAATATATCCGTCGTGTTCAAAAATAGGTTGAATATTATCCACAATATCCGTAAATGACAATCGCATGTTTGTATTTTGAGCCTGGTGGCTCTATTTTTTGTTATCAACGGCCCACTCTGGCAAGCGTTCGGAGAAGGCCCAGCTTAGAGCACGTGACGTCCGACGCAATCGTGACGTAGGTTATCTCGGGACGAGCAAAGCTATTGCGAGGCTGACGTCGAGAAGATGGCCTAGTCGTTCCAGCCACCGAAGCGGCTGCTTTTGTAAGAATTTTGAGTGATGGGTTAATCTTCTATAATCTTGTAGAGAGACAATAGCGACTTCTGGGACGCACAAAAGGAATTCTCGGGAAAAGGGAGTTCCTCCTTTCCCTCTTCTCTCGTCGTGGCCGGAGGAGCCGGAGGCGAGACAGTTACCGTCACTACGTGTCAGGGTTCCTAGACGGGCATTACAAAGGAGGCGTTAGCGACATTCACCAGGTGCTCTTTGCTAATCGTTTAATTCGTTTTAAAATTCCTTTTCATGTCTTTTTTAACCAGATATTGGTGTGTCCGACGTGATACTGCTCCTTTGAACACATATAAACCATAAACAATACAACAATAATCGGGGGTTTCAACAAAGTCAACAATACATTGGGGGTTTCTACCTTGTGCAATATTTCTTGTAGCGGCATAGATGCCGAAATGCGCAGAGTGCTAGTGGGGTCTCTCAAAATGGCTACTGCAATTGTTCCTTCATCTTCATACAGGAATCACATTATTGCTTCATTGTGCATTCATAGGCAAGTTCTCGGTAACACATTGGCCTCTTAATGGCAACACATTGGTTGTTCGTCGGCCATATTACAGCCAGACCTAACCCAGTCCAAAAGTGGGCCCAAAGATGGGCACCTATGAAGTTTGAATGAACCCAAAGTGGGCAACTGAAATTTTTTCCCACTCACTTCCTGCATGATCTTCTCTTCATTCTCTTGCTGCAGTCCCTTGCTGGCCTCCTGAATGCCTTGCTTCACCAGCTCAGACATGGACTCCAGGGCCTGGAACAGGGCAAAACAGCTCTCTGAAGACCTAGAACGATCTTTATGTCCATCAGGAGAAAGGAGGGCAAGGTCGAAGTGCCAAATAAGGGGCTGCTCAGTCACTCATATCTTTAACATAAATGTTGTATGAAAGGAACCATTTCTTTATTTCACCAACCCTTTGTGTTTATCACAGAATGTATTATGGGCCTGGCTTTCATGAGAGAAGCGACATGTTATGCCCGACAGGCACACAGGCCAAGCTCATATACGCAGCATACAGTCGCCGACCGATTTTTCGGACGCTGATACTTCGGATTTGTTCAATATTTTGGACTTAAAGGAGGAACCGTGACCCACCCGATAAAAATAGTGCATATTCCCGACCGATGTTTCAGACAGATTTAAGTCTGAATGTTCAATAATTCGGACAAAATCGTCGCGAGCGATCAGCGGGAAGCACCACCGAGAAGCCGTCATTTAGGTTCTACGCTGGCTGCACATAGATTGGCTTGGTCTGGCAGCGCTACTAGAGTACTGCTAAGTCCTACTGCTAGGTGACGCTATGCTGCGGCTTCTTTAGCTGCGCATCCTTATGATCATTGTTACCATTTTGCTTCGTTCATTTGCCATTTTGCAGTCGTGGACTTGCGCCTCTCATCTCGTCTCGGTGAATGTGTTTTCGGACTACGCTGGCTTGGACGTCATGGCCCCATCTGTTCTTCCACCACCGCAAACTGTCACTAAGAAGCACGGAAAGTACTTGACCATGACGCTAGAAAAGAAGGCAGCGATTCTCAAGTTAACAGAAAGTGGCCGAACGCAAGCGGAGGCGTAACCTGAAGCAAGGTACTATTGACGGCTTTTTTAAGCTCGCTTAGACGTAATTATGGCAAGTTCTTTAATATGCTCATTTTTTGGATTGCTCTATTATTCGCACGTTTTTGTGAAGTGAAGTCCAAAAAATCTGTCGTCGACTGTTTCTCCATAGGGCCTATATTGCTTATATAATCTTGACAATTGTAAGGCTGCAGAGGCCTTGTCAAGTCAAACTTCTGACTTTTTGCCCCTGCAGCCTACATCAGTTTCTGAAGTGAAATAAAGGATTGATTGATTGATTGACATCAGGGTGCCATGTGACTCTGTAAGATCTTGTGACACCATGACAATGTGTGATGCCACGAGGTCACATGACTCTGTTGTCATATGACATCATGTGACACCACAACTTCACATGATGTTCCATGCCGTCACAAAGTCACGTGGCCTCGCAATGTTACATGGCATCGCGGCTTATTTGCAAAGCGTATGCATTCTGTGTGTCTCCCGAGTTTGCTAGATATGATCAAGAATGTCATGCCAATCCCCGAGTGTGGGGTGCAAAAAGAGTCCAAAACAGTAAGAGATACAGACAAAAGGGGACGACAGCGTATCTCTTACCGTTTTACCTCTTTTCTATTCTAGTCTCAAGGTTTTACATCATGTTCAATATAGGCCAGTTTGCCCGCACTTTAAAGCATGTTTTCGATGATCAAGATGCGTCTTAAGTTATAACCAATCTCCCATGAAATTTCCACGTGCCAGAGAGCACAGCTACTGGCAGACCCAGCAAAAGTGCCCGTGTGCGTACCTTGGAGGACTCCTCCAGCTCCATGCCTGCGGCAAGCACCAGGCCCACCAGTTCCTCCACGTCCAGGTCGTCTGTCACCATGCCGAAGCGCACGCAGCACATGCCGTCATCCCCTTCCCCTGCACAATTGATTGTGGGGAAACGCTTCTTTTAGACCACCTTCAATCCACAGGGCGCCCATGTGCAAAATACAGCTCATTTACGCAGCAAGAGGGACACAAAACCAGATACCATCTAATCCACGTTAGCAGAAGGCAACCACTCCTACTTAGCGAATTGCAGCTGTTTCCTCAAACTGCACCCAGCTTTTGGGATGAATATGAGAATAGTGGAAGCAATTGTGTTTACAGTCGCCGACCGTTTTTTCGGACTCCGATAATTCATACTTGTTCGATATTTCGGACCTAAAGAAGGAACCGTGACTTACCCCATAGAAATAGTGCATATTCACGACCAATGTTTCGGACAGCTTGAAGTCCGAAAGTTCGATTATTCCGACAAAATCGTCGCGAGCGATCAGTGGGAAACACCACCGAGAAGCGGCCATTTTGAATTCTATGTTGGCTGCAAATGCATTAGCTTGGTTTGGCAGCGCTACTTGAGTCCTACCACTAGGTGACGCTATGCTAGCCTTTTTTTTCCCATTTAGCTGCACGTCATCATCATCATCATCATCATCATTATGCTTTGTTTCCTTCCACCCCTCGTGCCTTCGCCGTTGCTCCGCTCCACTTTCGCGTCGCCAGTCGCAATTTTTCACAGCGTAATTTCTACCTCTAATCTCGTTCGGACAACTGCTGGCTTGGACGTCATGGCCCCATCTGTTCTTCTGCCGCCGCGATGCGCCGTTAAGAAGTGCAGAAAGTACTCGACCATAATGCTAGAAAAGAAGGCAGCGATTCTCAAGCTAACAGAAAGTTGCCGAAAGCAAACGGAGGCGTAACCTAAAACAAGGCACGCGGGCATAACCTGAAGCAAGGCACTATTTACAGCTTTTTTTTAAGCCCACTTGGAAGTAATAAAGGCAAGTTTTTCAATCTGCCGATTTTTCGAACTGCTCTACTATTTGGACGTTTTTTCGGTCCCCGGAGTCCGAATAATCCAGGGGTGGCCAAGCTGACTAAGCCTAAGAGCCGCAAACGAAACCATGGAACTTCCAAGAGCCGCTAAGGGGGGAGGTCAAACTTTTGTCCAGAACAATAAACGAAACTCAAACTACTTTCAATCTATCCGAGTCAAAGGCAGTCCATCTATACGTAAGGTAGCCCAAGACTACCGAACCGCAGCCTGTCTTTCGATTTAAAACGCGTTCCATTTCTTTTTTTGGGGAAGTGCTCGTGTGACCGGGAGGGTGGCCCGGGGTGGGGGGTGGGGGTGGAGGGGGGGGAGGTAAGGGAGCCGCGAGCCGCACTTTACCACGCGAAGAGCCGCATGCTGCTCGCGAGCCACAGCTTGGCCACCCCTGGAATAATCGGTCGGCGACTTATACGTTTGTTTAGATGGCAATAAGTGGGCCTGTTTCAGTGGGTGTCTGATGTCGTTACTGTAGAGGACAAATTTAGCCAGGTCAGTACTCATGAGTCATGATAGCCTGGAATCTTTAATGCAGGTCAAACAGTAGTGACACACGACCGCATGCCGGTGTGATGCTCATCCAGATCGAAACAAGCAAGGGTGGGGATTGAACCCAGGATCCGTGGGTTGTGCAGTGCGAGCCTTCGCTCTACAAGCTCCCAGCTGTGCTGCATTAACGCACTCCATGAAGATCACCGATCACCCTTTTGAGAGCAAGCTGTATCACTTCAAAGGACAAGGGCTGCAATAACAAAATGTATTCTCTGCACTCAGCAGAAGAGATTCACTCCGGCGTGCCAGGCGACGCCGGAGTGAAGGAAGGCATTTGCTCCTGCTCAGCAGAAGGCATCTGTTCCTAACCAACAAACAGCAGATGCTTCCGCCTAGCAGACGGCACTCGTCTTCATGGCAGAAGTGTTTGAGCAATCAAAACTACAAACCTTTTTGCAGGTGAAGATTGTCCGTAGGGAAAAGGCAGATAACTCACTTTTTCCTCCCACTTTGCACAAAAGACTGACAATCTTTTCCAGTGTTAGCCGAGTCATAAAACAAATTGCAGTGGCTTAGCTCGGCTATGCCAAGACATATGTAGCGAGCGGCTCCGGTGCAGCGTCAGACTTGGCTACTGCGCAACGGAGGCGCACAGCTGGGCACGCGGCGGCACCAGTGCGTCTGCCGCGGCTATGACGTCACTCCTCTGGAATGCTCGGACCGGCGAGGCGGGCGCGGCGGCGGCGGAGCGCGCGGTGGCGGCTTTGCGTGGCTCTCATAATGAGCCGTGCTCATTATGCGAGCCGTGCTCAGTATGCGGAGGCGCATTATGTGTGCTCATTATGTGGAGTGTGCGGCGCCGTGCGCCGTGCTCATTATGCAGAGCGCGCGGCGCCGTGCGCTCCACATAATTAGCACGCATAATGAGCACGGCTCATTATGAGAGCCACGCGAAACTGCTCAACCTCGGCCAGTGTAGCTAACGCTCCAAAAAAGAAAAAGAAAAAAGGGCAAACCAGCCACATCCTTGCTCAGCATTTCTGAACTTGGGAACTACTGTTTGCAACTCCAACCTCTGTGGCCTTCAGTCGCTTTTTACCTGGTGACAATTTGTGCGGCCGCTCTAGCTAGTCACAACATTGCCGTTTCTCAGCTTCATGTTTTCGCTGCCGACTGAAAAGCGTCGTCCCGTTTAGAGCTTCTAATATTACAGCCATGGCCACCGACGGCAAGACCAACGGGGCACCTCTTTCTGACGCTCGTCTCGCGAGCCTCCAGCACACGCTCAAGCTTTGCGAGACGCCGAAGTGTCATCGAACTTAGAGAGCTCGCACTGGAGGTGGGACAACTGAGAGGCCTCCCTGCTGCTCTCATGCTGTCAGCGACAACAACTGCATTGACGCTAAACATTTCAACTCTACAATCTTCCTATTTACATTAGTGGCAGGGACAGCCCGACTAACGAGAAAATGAAAGGGACACCGAGAAAGATCCGGTAAACATTTGCAAGCTTCCTCGGAACAAAAGTACCAACGCGACGGCAACGGCGAAAGAATGCGAAGGCTTCGGCTCACCCAGCGAGAATGCGGAGTCTGTGCTCTTGAGCTTGAGCACCAGCTCCGAATTTAGGCGGTTGATGTCCTCGCGGCCGGCCTCGTCCAAGGGCTGGCCCAGCCAGGGCCCAGGAATGTAGCGGACCCCTCCCAGCCCCGCCCAGTGGCACACCTCCACCAGGGCCAGATTCTCGTGGTGCTCTAGGGCGCGGCGAAACTTGCGTTTCTGACGCACCGTCGCGTTCAGGATGGCCTGCGAGAGATGCAGTTCCACTATTACGTGACCTCCCAGTTTGCACCTAACATTCTGTCTCGTGCGTGTACGGGCACACTCAGACTGCACATGTACACCCCTTGGTGTACATATGCCTCCCAACGTACAATGGAGGGAAGTATGGCACATGTGCGTTGTGCGACTTGGCCACCAGGGAGCAGGACCGCCAGTGCAAAGATGCGTTCTGACTGGAAACCGAGACCAAGTAACGTGACCAAACTGGGCGTTTTTTTAGAAGGCTGTAAAGTGCTTCCCCTGCTTTATATCTTTCTAAAATGAGTTCATTAGTGGTTTTCCACGATGCTTAGCTAGTTTTTCATTGGAACAAAACATTTATTTTCACTAATTAAAAATTTAATTAGCAAATTTTAGTTAATTATTTAGCTAGTTGGTACGTTTTTCTAAATCCTTGAACTCCGCCGCGGCTGGCAATTTGTTCTTGGAAAGAGTTTCTTTTTTTTTTTTTTCTTAGCCACCCTATTTTTAGGGATTTTGAAAGCCTTAGTTGAAACAGCCTGTAAAAGGAATCTAATTGATTTTCATGAGCAATCAAGTGCATGCACACAAATTTACTACTTTCAAGTACTTGATTAATGCAGAGGTAAATGTGCTTGTTTAAGCATAGCTTTCTATGAGTACTTGGATGATTCCAGTATGCATATAAAAGAAAAGAAGTCTGGAAAATACATACTACGAATATTACCATAGAGCAAAGGCAAGGAACATGAGTTTGCAGTCCTTGAATTACCTAAGCTCTAATACTTGAGTTCACATGCATCATGACAGTCTTTCAGACCTCTGACCATGCAGCAGGTAGCCTTTACTGCGACTGGGCTCTCGTACGGTGGAACTAAGCGCTTTAGTTCTAAAATACGATGGATGCAATGACAAATTGACAGAAGCATAGTGTAATTATGGAACTGTATAGGTCTACAAAGTTTCATATAACATTGGAATGTGTGTCTACGTTGACCTGCGTGCTAACGAATAAGATGAACGAAGGTTCTCGGGCTTACCAACTGTTTCAGCAGGCACCCATGAAGTTCCTCCACGTCCTGAGTCGTCGTGCCGAATACTGCACGGCAGGACGACAAAGGTTAAAACGGGCCGTGCAACGACATTGGATTAGAATGTTTCTCACTTCACACGAGCTTAAGGGAATGAGCGTGACCCAAGCACACTCGCACGCAATGCTGCAGACCAAAAAACATCCATGTCGGGGCATAATTTAAGGTATAATTAGTATAAGAGTTGACTTTTTACTTCAGTCTCTCCTTCGCAAAAATTTATGATGTATCTTGAGGGGATTTGGCCAGAGCGTCAATAGCCAAATCCAATCCACAGATCGGGCAGGAGCAATAGGTGAGCACTCGATTTCGGCTCGTGACAATCAATGCCTCGACAAACGTTCGGGTAGTGGTTCCTGTCCAATCACTGCAATGACGGGAGTAGCCAAACCGCAATAATGTGTCGAACTCGGCATGTCCGCTGTGCTTTGCCGACCTGTGTGTGAGGCCATGGTGAACATTGGTGTCGTATAATTAGAACCCGATCATGTGCTTGCTATGGCTATGAGTTACGGGGGTGAACACTGCTAGACTTTCCCCAATCTTTTCTGCGACTGCAGTTGGGTGTTGAGAAACACTTAATGCGTGCCTCGTAAGCTATGAACCCCGAAAATTAATTCCAAACAGTATTTACTGAAAGTATGATACCGCTCCTTTAACAAGGTTATGAAACGAAGCCACGGGTAACAAATATGCGGGCATAAAGGAACACTGACCGTGAGCGCTCTCGAGTGGGCAGAAACGAAGGCAGACGCCATGTTGATCCAGGTCAAGAAGGTCAAGGGCAGCTCGCGGAACGTCCCTGTTCAAGACTTGCCCCAACTGCAGAGGAATCACAAAAGATGATGGCCATAAGTAAGCATCAAACCACGTGGGAAAAAATACTAAACAAAATAAAGAGGAACGTGCATGTACAGATTATTCTCTACGACGCTGAAATGACATTCCAGGAACATGTGCAAACACAAGAAATAAACTAAGCGCTCCACGCATGCGTGAAGCCGCCACAACTTTAGTTCACAGGAGGCAGGCAGCAGGGAACGAGACAGCTCGTGCTGCCTTGTGCTCTTCTCGCGCGGACCTGCAACGAGGTTGTCGCACATGCAGAAAGCCTAAAGTCCTCAAGATGCATCACAGCAGTGAAGGCGTTTAACAAAACTGGCTGGTACGATCGATCTATTGCACACTCGGGAATTAAACACAAGAGCAAAGTGCACAAGAAAAGACACAATAAAAAATATAGATATAAAATGGGACAGGACCAGAATAGTAGAATAGAATCTCCTTACAGAAAAAAATAACCTACTAGTGAAGCAAAGTCCGAGTATCCCCGTAAAACTGGCAGAGTAATCCATTGAATGTCGAGTATATTGGCGAACAGCCAGAAGATACACGAAAAACTGCACAAAATGACAACGCAGATGACACAACTTTTGTCTGTGTTGTCCTTCCGCATATCTTTCAATTTATTTATAGCTCAGTACAAAAAAAATGCATTAATTCAATATTCGTTAATACAACTTTTAGTCCATACATTTGTATGACAAATATTTTTTCTGTTAGATAGCGGAAAGACTGAAGTGTATCGTTCAACCCAAGTAGATGCGTGCGTGCACACGTTGCACCACACCACGGCAGTGGAAGAGCTGGCTTGCGGACTCCATGAACAACAAAACAAGGGTATATAGAAATGAGGCAAAGCATGCAAAAATACTCTATGAGCCAATAAATAAAATTAACTTATTTAAAAAAAAAAAAAAAGGGTACATGGCCGCAAGCTTTAGAAGTGCTGAATGTAACACATCACCGAATCCAGTGAAATGAAACGCACATATCGAATGTGAAACATCGCCGTGGCCGCACTGGACATGCGAGACCCGTCACAAGATGACGGTGCGGGTGACATCATGTCGGTGTCGGAGGTACTATGATTGTCTTGTTAGGTGCATGTCTCTTGATCATCACGTTTGGCTTGGTGAGGTCTATCCATGTTCGACATTTCAGCAATATGAATACAATAGGAACGAAAAAGGTCAATTTTAGGTGCAAGTTTCAACTTTCACGAAGAATCAGTAACACAGTAGTGTCACAAGTCATGTGTTAGCACCTACTGGGGAGTGTATGTCTGGTTCAACTTTGAAAATGATGCCAGAAACAAATCAATGAAACAGCACATCTGCTAGAAGCAGCAAGTCCAGCTGTACTGAGCACGCTCGGATGGCTCATAAAAAGCGCCATTCCACCCCATGCCTGCTAGAAGGGGAATGAATGAGCGTGTTCCAAACGAGTGAGGCATCGAGTCAAGGACAGTAGTTACATAACGACATGAGAACAATTGCTTTTTGATTTATAGACAGAGCAGTAGGCTGTTATAGTTGGTTGGTTGATTGGGGGTTTATGGCACATCAGCATCTAAGGCTATAATGCGCCAAGAGTCTGAACTATTGCAGTAGAGGGTTAGAGAGAAGAAAGAGCTATAGTAGCTGGTGATGTGATAAAACTATGAACATGCATTTGTATAAGTGTAAAAGGTATGGTCATGAGTCTGGGGTGGAAAATAAAATCACAGTCGGTGTATAATGCCGATATCTGTGAGGAACTTAAATAAGCAGTCATGTGAAATAAGTGGTTCATCACCTAGAAGCAGGGCTAGGTGCAGTGGGACATGTTCTCTATATAGTTGTGAGAAGTGTTTCTGACGGTATTGATCATAAGTGTGACATTCAATGAGGATGTGTAAGACACTTAAAGTTATGTTACAGTGTTCACACACTGGAGCATCCTCCCCACTCAAAAGGTGCCCATGTGTGAGACGTGTATGGCCAATTCGTAACCGGCACAAGACCACTTCATAGAAGCGCTCCCGATGCCGGGCACTCTCCCATTCACTTATGTAAGGTTTTACTGCATGTAATTTGTTGTGCATTTCAGCATTCCACTGAAGTTGCCACTTTAATCGAATGCACCGTTTTAAAGACGAGTGATAATCTTTATAAGGTATTTTACGCAGGTCTACTTGTTTCTGGTTAGCAGACCTTGCTGCAGAATCAGCCGCTTCATTTCCCGGGATGCCTACATGGCTAGGCACCCAGCATAAAGTTATGCGAATGTTGCTGTTTGCAGCTAAAATAATCTTACTTTGCAATTCAGAAACAAGCGGGTTTCTCACCCGTTCCAGCGATAGGACTGCTTTTAAAGAACTCAAAGAGTCAGTGAATACTACCGAGCGAGGAAACCTTTTCTTGGTTATGTAATCGACCGCCAATAGCAGACCATAGAGCTCTGCCGTGAGTATGGTGGCATTTGAGTTTATTCTCCTAACTCGCTTAACGGATGGTCCGATCATAGCGCATCCCACAGTGGAGTCGTCTTTTGTCCCGTCCGTATAGAAACTTGTATACTCTTGATATTTACATTGAAGTTCCAAAAATTCCTGCTTCATGACTTCCTTTGGAACATCTTTTTTAGTATGTTTCGTAAGTGTGAAATCGCAATGAATGTTGTTGTAGTCCCATGGGGCAATATGTGGAGGGTATTGGACTACTGGGGCCTTTGCATTCATCCCAACAACCTCTGCTGCACTGCGATTCCTAATTGAAAAAGGAGGAACTATGGAGGGTTTGTTTTGAAATGTTCTCTGAAACCGAATGTTTTCTATGTTATCTCGAGCAGGATGCTCGGGAACCGAGCGGACCCTAATGGAATACATGTAACCCAGTGCGAACCTTCTATACTCCAAGGATGGTTCATTAGCTTCTACGTACAGACTAGGTACTGGGGAGGTGCGGAACGCACCAGTAGCTAAACGCAACCCCTGATGGTGAATGGGGTCCAACATCTTCAAAGCCGATGCCCGGGCTGAACCATACACTATGCAACCATAGTCAAGCCGGGAACGGACGACAGAGCGATATATGCGTAATAAACACAGTCGGTCCGAGCCCCATGCCACATGAGATAAAACCTTAAGAATGTTGAGAGATTTCAGACATTTCAGTTTAAGACTCTTAATATGTGGAATAAAAGTGAGTTTTGAATCAAATATGAGACCCAGAAACTTGTGTTCACTTTTTATGGAAATTGGAGTACCATACATACCCAAAACTGGATCATGGCAAATTCCACGCCGACGAGAAAAGCGAACACAAGCCGTTTTTTCAGGCGAAAATCTAAAACCATTTGTATCAGCCCATTTGATCAAGTTATTGACCGTAAGTTGAACTCGACGTTCACAAATCGACAAGTTACAGGACGAGACGGAGATCTGCAAGTCGTCAACATATATAGAATATTGTACTGAAGGCGGTATTACACGAGTAATTGAATTTAACTTAATGATGAAAAGAGTGACACTGAGCACGCCTCCCTGAGGGACTCCATTTTCCTGTATGAACTCTCTTGAAAGTGTTGTCCCCAGCTTCACACGAAAGGTACGGTGCTCCAAGTAACTTTGAATTGCGGCTAACATACGACCTCGAACACCGAAACTGAACAAGTCTTGCAGTATACCAAACCGCCAAACCGTGTCATAAGCCTTCTCTAAATCAAAGAAAACAGAAAGGCATTGTTGCCTGTTCACAAATGCCTCCCGCACAGCAGTCTCAAAACGAACTAGATGATCAACTGTGGACCGAGCTGAACGGAAACCACACTGGTACTTATCAAGTAGGTTGTTTCTCTCCAAGTAAAACATAAGTCTCTTATTAATCATTCGCTCCATAGTCTTTGAAATACAGCTAGTTAAAGCTATGGGTCTAAAGCTAGATGAACATGAGGGATCTTTGCCTGGCTTTAGCACTGGTACAATGATAGCAACCTTCCAAGAGGATGGAAAGTGACCCTCGAGCCAAACTCTATTAAAAAGGTACAGAATAAGTTCCAGGGTGGACGGATGAAGATGCTCAAGCATTTTATAATGAATCCCATCTGGTCCAGGTGCAGACTGCTTGGATGGAAGAGCCGACTGAAGTTCGTGTAGTGTGAATGGAGCATTATATGGTTCTCTCGTAGCCCTGAATGTGGTCACAGTCTTTTTTTCAGCCTGCAATTTGTATCGCTGGAAATTTTGAGTATAATGCTCGGAACTCGATACAAATTCGAAGTGTTCCCCTAGGATGTCTGCCTGCTCTTTCAGACTCTCAGGGCATATTCCATTTCGACTTAAAAGTGGGACAGAAAATGCCCGGTAAGAACCATCGATTTTATGCACTCGGTCCCAAATATCTTTCAGGGATGCACTGCTATTAATAGAGGAAGCATATCCTCTAAAGCTTTGCCGCTTAGCGTGCCTTCGGATGTACCTTGCCTGTGCCCTCATTCTTTTGAAATTAATAACGTTGCTCGGTGTAGGATACCGCCTAACAATTCCCCATGCTTTGTTTTGTTTCTTTTTAGCCTCTCGGCAGTCTTCATTCCACCACGGCTTTGGCCTTTTAGGAAGATGGGTGGATGTCATCGGTATGGCAATCATTGCAGCTTCCAGGATGTGCTTTGTAAGATGATTTGTTGCTTCGTCAATAGAGAGTTGATGGAGAGATGAAACAGCTAAGAGAGATGATTGCTTAAAACGTGCCCAGTCAGCTTTTTCGAACTTCCACCGAGGTGAACGCGATGAAAGAGTGACGTGAGAATGATTCAACTCTAAAATTAGTGGAAAGTGGTCACTTCCAAATGGGTTTGGGATGACCTTCCATGAAAGCAAAGGTAATATTAAAGGGTGACAAATGGATAAGTCTATACAAGTAAAAGTATGAGTGGTAGAACTAAAATATGTAGCTTCATTTGAGTTAAGTAGGCACAATCCCGAGGAAAGAAGAAAGCGCTCAATGAGAGCCCCTCTGGGATCTCGTCTGCCACTCCCCCACAAAGGATTGTGTGCATTAAAATCTCCCAAAAGTAAAAAAGGTGGTGGAAGCTGACTAACAAGGTCTTCAAGCTCTTCAATCTTTAGCTGATAACTGGGGGGTATATATAAAGAACAAACTGTAATTATACGATCTAACAAAATGCGGGCTGCCACAGCCTCCAGCGAAGTCTGCAGAGTCACCTCGCTACATGGGGTGGATCGTTGCACTACAACTGCAACGCCTCCAGATGAATGAACTGCTTGTATCCGGTCCTTGCGAAACACCTGGAAGTACTTTAATATATTAGTGTGGCTCGCGTTTAGATGTGTTTCCTGCAAGCAAAATGCAATGGGGCCGTGATCATCTAGCAGCTGGCTCACATCGTCATAGTTAGAAAGGAGGCCTCTACAGTTCCATTGAAGAAAAAGAGACATTGGTATTCTAAAACGAAGTCAGAACGAGATATATATATATATACCAGAGATAGCTAAAACATATATTTACGGGGCTTTTGGTGCCTCAACACGTGGGATTGTTTTTCTCTTAGCAGTGTCCTTTGGTCGTCCTACAACCTCAGAGGAGACCAGAGGAAGAGACTCTGCTTCAGCAAGAGACTGGTCGTCTTCAGAGAGCGGTAGGCTCTCGTCCATTTTTTCGTCCGGCGAGAGCGTTGGGCCCTTGGGCGGAGGAGGTTGTTCTGTCCGCCTGGGCTTCTGGTGGCTGCAAGAAGCACGAGGAGGGAGCCCTCGACTCCCGCCAGAAGGGCCAGCTAGGGCCACTGATGGCACCTCTTGTACCTTGGAGGGAGTGGTACCCTCCCTGGAGGGTACAGCACCCTTAGAAAATAAAGGTGACTGAGTGTGCGTCACCTTCAGAGGTTCGGAAGGGGACCCCTGTGGAGAGGACAGGTCTTCCGGGGAAGTCTGTGTCTCCACAGATGCCGTAGACAGTGGGGGTCCCCTCAACACTGCCTGGGCATAAGAACCTCTTGCCTGAAAGGCAAAATGTTCTTTGGCTGCTTGGTAGCTAAGGTTATGCTTTACTTTAAAAGTCAAGACTTCCTTTTCCTCTTTCCATTTTGGGCAGGAGCGAGAAAAGGCGGGGTGAGCTCCGCTACAGTTCACACATTTGACTTCATTTTCACAGATGTCTGCTACATGGTCAGTACCACCGCACTTTCCACACGTTTCTCGGCCGCGGCAGTTTCGGGAACCATGCCCGAAACGCTGGCAGCGGAAACACCGCTGAGGATTCGGGATGAAAGGGCGGACTCTACACTTCAAGTAACCTGCCTTCACGGTGGATGGAAGAGCATGAAGTTCAAAAGTGAGTATCAGATGGCGGGTTGGTTTTTCTTGTCCGTCACGTTTTAAGGTGATTCGTCGTACAGCAACAACAGCATTTTTGCGCAGACCTTCGAGGATCTCGTCTTCACTGCATTCAAGAAGGTCATCTTCTGAGATGACACCGCGAACAGTGTTCAGGGTACGGTGGGGGGTGACAGTAACTGGGTAATCTCCCACGCTTGTCATTTTTAAGAGTGCTGCGCTCTGCGGTTTATTTTCCACTTCAACAAGAAGGTCTCCAGCAAGCTTCTTTGCTTTATAACATTTTCCAATCACTTGTTCCAAATGCTTTGCAATAACAAAGGGAGAAACTTTAGACAAATGCACAGTGTCACTTGTAGAGTGAACTACAAGAAATCTAGGATATTTTTCTGGTTCATCAGCTTTTTCGAAAGTAGGGGGAGCGGGGCGAACCCTTTTGGGGGGTCGCTCTGCTCGGGGTTTAGAAGAGAGGGACGCCATAAAAAGGCAAAGGATGTTCGGAATCTGTGGCGCGCCGCCCACCACGGAGCCCAACGAGGGAATAGGTAACACCCCATAACAAATATGGCTTTGCTGGAAGCATTACTCTATTAGCGCTACCCAGAAACTATAACCAAGTGTGGATCTGGACGAGAGTATCTGTCACCACCCAAGGTTAGCCCTTGCCGCCAAAGGAGTTGAAAAAGGAAAGAAGAGAAATAAGAAGAGTGAAAAGAAGGAAGACAAAGGTGAGAGAAGGGAGGGGATAGTAGAAGGAGTGGCGACTAGACTGAATCATCCTGGCCGGGCCTTACCAGGACTCCCGTCTATGAGAAGCAGGGGCCGAAGTGGTGTATTGCCTCACCCGGGGGGCCCCGAAGGGTCCAAACCTACCCCGGGCTCGGCTCAACCACCAGGATGCCCTTTTCCCCAGACACGGGAAAGCCACGCACAGCCATACGTGGGCGGGCGAACACGCATAGCTCGGGGTCCGTGGTGACGCCACTCACCAAACACCTGCTTTCACAGGTGCCCCCTGCGGGGGGCTGTTATAGTGAGGTCTGTTTTCGTTGCACAATGTTTCCGTACATGCACCCCTTCGGGTGAGACGCTCTCACAACAAAATCGCACCGGAAGAAGTAAACCCTTATTTCAGGCACGTAGCCAGGGGGGGGGGGTCCCATGGGGACACCCAACCCCCCCCCCCCCCCCCCCCCGCCCCGCTCCTGCCCCCGCCCCCTCCGAAATCTTCCATTTTGCTGGGGCCTGCTCTTCCCCCTCCCCCTCATACAGCATTTTGTCATGGGCGGGTGGCTCATGTTGCCATCTTGTTTTAATAGAAAATCTGTTCTATATGGCGTTTTCTATGAAAAACTTGGCATGAACAAGCCTCATAAACGAGTGACACGCTGGGAGCGTTAGACAATAAGGTTGCATTTAGAGTTTATATATAAAGTTCGAGCCCCAGCGGGACTCAAACCTAGGCCGCCATATACTTTAGCCACTGAGCTAATAGCACAACTTGTCTGGACGGGTAAACATTTTTATGTGAATGGAAACGTGCCGGCAAGAACTACAAGTTTTGAATGAAAATAATAAAATAAAATAAATACAATGAACAAAAAATAATAGTAAATAAATAAAAAAAAATAAAAAGCATGTTGAACTCCATCAGGAGCTTCAAATAAAGTGAATTACAAAAAACTCGCCGAAGACACTTAACACTGCGTATGTGTAGGAATGCAAAAGCATTCCTACATGTAGTGCATTCTTACAAGCAGCGCGCCATGTCTTTCTTTCGCACACGGTTACATCACGCTCCTCCACTGTGCAGGCGCGGCGAACCCTGCCGGCCTCACGACGGCTTATGTGACAAAGCATCTGCGTGGCTGTGCTTTTCTTTGTGTTTTATTTCTGAGGCACGTGCTTGATGACAGTTTTATGACCATCTTTTGGGGACAACGCCTACGGCTTTTTGTGCAATGGGGCAAGTAAGGCTTGCGCCTTAATAAAAAATAAATAGTAAAAATAATGAAAAATTTAGCACAAACGATACACGGAGTGTGGTTTGTGTGGGACACGTTCTGTGCCCCTGGTCTTTGTGAGCATGTCAAGCCTGCCATAAGTTCTCTCCTTCCTTTCCACTGCTTCAATCGTTGCTGTTGCCCGAGCGAGAATGGGTGGAAATCAATGACTGTTCACCGTAGCCTTCGAGCGAAAAGCAATCGCATAAGCATAAATTCGCAACAGCCTCGACACTCAGCACACCTAAGAAAATCGAGCAGTATATAAACAAGGCTAAAGAAAAATCCCGCCATGTGCAGCAACAAAAAAACAAAAAACAAAAAAAAAAAACATTACGGGGATGGTTTGCAACGCACCCTGGACTTAAAATCAAGGTTGCAGAGTTTGTTCATCGCACTGCAAATTCAGAGCAATGCTTGCACTCTTTTTTTCTTTGCATTGGCACCTTCCACAGTATGCTTTCAGATGCTTTCAGATGCACACATTTTAGCACAAATGGGAGCAAATGATCGCAAACTACTAATAAAGGTCGAGCTTGGCTCAAGCCATTTTACAGCCCCCTGTATAATTCGACCTTCGGACAATTAAACCCAATTTCAAGGGCACGCCACGGCCAATGTTTAGTGTAATTGGTAACGTGCACAACACACCGATAGCAAAACGTCCGTCTTCGATTCACGAAAGGGAGAGTGAGCTCACCCACGAGTTGAGGTTGTTCTGGTATGAGGGGTCCTTTGAGGCTGACGATTCAGTCTCTCTTGGGTGCGTCGTTTCCTGTTCCTCGCTGGAAGGCGAATCTGCGGTCGTTACTGGCTCGGACTGTTCCTTTCGATCGACTGCTTCCGGTCGGCCCTCTGCTTCCCTCCCCTTCTCCTCTTCCACCTCTCCGTCTGACTTGCAAAATTCATCTGTTTCGCCGTCTTCGTCAGGTATGTACCGAAATGTCACCACAGGAACGACGACGTCAAACAGCAGCTGCGAAATAGGAGAGGTTACAACCGCAAATTATTCGAGGGTTGTGAAATCGAGGCGCAGCTCAAATTTGGAAACTCCTATGTCTCCTCGTCAATGCTCAACGATAACCCTGGTGCGAACGCCCGACTTTGCAAAATAAAGCAAGTTGTGTGCAGGGGCTTTTCCCCTCGTGCAGGATCGAGCGGCAGGAAAGCTGCAGCCGCGATGCCATAGCCGTGGGTATCGCTTCGCCGCAGCAGCCCCGTGCCACGGACTGGAGTGCGCTCAGCGAAACTAAAACCCCGTGTCTTGTCAAACTTGAAAAATATCCTAAACTTATGAGAAAATATATTTCGGAGCACATCTTTCAAAATCAAAGTTAAAAAAAGTTAACTACACTGATGCACGATTTAATACCTTGATGTTCCAAACATTTACACACATTAACGCGACCATAAAATGCCGACTTTGTCAGTTGTTTTGTTTCTTTTTGCAAGAACCAACAGATTTTGGGTTTAGGAAACAGAAAAGACGTGTTGCCCAGACACACGCCTAAACAATGCTACAATCCCTATTAAAAGCTGGTGCAGAAATCACTCCCCCAGGAAACGTGTCAAGCACTTTATTCGTCCGGTGACTAAAGCACAAATTACAACGGAGACGCAAACTCACCAACGTACCAACCGACTTGGTGACTACGTCGGCCAACGTCAGCACCTGGCCTTCCTTGGACACTGCTCGTGGCCTTCCCTAGAAAAACAAATGAAAACAGCCTCGCACACCCCTTCCGTGCAAGTGAGGGTGAGTTACCTGCGAGTTGAAATGAGCACTTACCACAACTTCGATTCCGGGCACTTGGTCCAAACGCTCACGAAGCATTTCACTCTGCAAAAGATTGTGTACAATCTCAGTTCCCAAGCTGCACACAAAAGGAGTCCTTGTGCGCTCCAGACGCAAAGTTGGAAAAGTTTCCAAGTTGCATGTGAAACAAGTTTTATGTGGGCTCATTTCTTGCAACCAATATTTATTACCAAAAAGTGCAATTCAAAACGAATAAACAAAACCAAATGCTTTGCTAATTTATAATTTCCTACACACCCCTTAAGTGGGGAGTTATTTTGGGTGTGCAACCATGCCTCGGGGAGTTTCTTTTCCCTAAAAACTACTGGAAAACTATTTTGACACTAAATATTTCTTTTTATTTAATGTAAAGGAATAACACATTGCTCCTTCTCGTGCTGCACAGAGAAGGGGAGGCATTGTTCGATTTTACATGTTTGATCTCGTATAGTAGATCATAAAGATGGGTGTTTTCATAACTGGGTTTAAGGAAAAATATAATGCCGGGCTTGGCTTGTGAATAATGCCGAGTTTCCGCAGTACCTGAGCATGTACTCGTGTCCAAGTCATTGTCATCACTTTGTTGAAACAACGTCGCGATTACTGCATCCCGACTAAACTTTGTGCCATTTCCAGAAGTCCATGATCCAGAACGAGAAAAAGAGCAGATATTTCCTACCAAAGTCATTCAATTATTTAGTCAGCCAGCGAACGCAAATAAATCTAAACGTGTTTGCTATTGTGTTTGATAGATGGAAGCACCTACCTAAGTAGAGTTCCGTGTTTTCAGATAAATTCAAAAAACTATAAAAAGAAACCACTTGCCAGTCAAATTTTTGTTAATTCAAATTTATCCAATAAAATTCAAATATTAAAATCAAATGTATAAAAAAAAATTCACAGGGTCTCTTATGTTATCTTTAAGACGACTTGAAGGCGAAAGCCCAAGCGCCGATGCATTAAAGACAGAAATATAATTTACTCAATTCACTTTGATTCCTCTTAATTCGCTTTGTCATCCTTCTTAATTTCATGGCCTATAATTCGCCTGAGTGGTCACATAAACGTGATAGCGAACCTCCGAAGACAGCGCGCTGTCTGACGACGCACTTTTGGCGCCGTTTTATTGGTTCACTCGGATCATGGCGTCGGCTGTGGTCCTGGTGATAGCGAACCTCCGAAGGCAGTGCGCTCTCTGACGATGCGCTTTTGGCGCCGTCCAATCTTGCAGCATGTCGCACGCCCGCTCTTCACCGCTGCCCGAGCAAGTGTGTCCTCCTCTCCCACTGTGCTTGCACCGCGCGCGCGCGCGCCTTCACTGATTCTGGCACAAGTAACGCCATCTCCTGGTCCAGTGGTGAACCGTGGGTTTTGGTATCTTTCGTGTCGCCGACGTGTTTTCATACTTTTCGTGTCGTCGATGTGTTTTCGCTCAAGGACTTTGAAGGTCGACCGAACGAATAGACATATAAGGCTTTTGCCTTAAAAACCTTAATAATCTACAAATAGGTTTGGTACAGGGTCCGTCAGTGATCCTGAGCAGAGGCCCCTTCACTTTCCTTCACCTCCCAACAAAAGCCACTGGTCCAGCCTCCAGCTCGAACCCTATTAAGTAATATGCGAAACAGCACGCAAAGCAACGAGGACGAAAGAAAGGAGAGAACTGAAGGAGAAAGGCAAGAGGGAGGTGATGTCACAAGGCCGGTGATGTCACAAGGCGGAAGCCAATGCGCGCGTGGATGCTGGGGCGAGTCTGAACTTACAGGTATGCGGAGTGCGTACGCCTAGGTTTGTGCTACAAAATGGAGTATAATCCAAGTACTAGCGCTAGTCCAAGTAGGCGGCAAAAGAAGATAGACTGTGAACGAAGGAGATGGGATTCCGCAACATATGTGTCCTCCGAAAAAGATACACAGCATACGTCACAAAACACCCAAGGAACCCCCAAAGCTGGAAAAGAATTAAAGGAAGATCCATTGGTGGATCCTTAGGGAATGCATTAGCATGACCCATGGCAAACGCCGTGCACGTCCCCCTTTGGGAAACGCTAACACTGACCCCGTAACGGAGCCAAAAAGAGGCAGCAAAAAATACACGCAAAAGAGAAATCCAAAACAAAAAACTTTCAGTCCTTTCCACTCTGGTGAAGAAGGAAGACCAGCGAAGCTGTACTATGGTCAGACGATCTCAAGGACGACTTCTTGGACGACCAAGGACGCCGCCTAAGGACGACGTCTAGGACCACCTCAAGGACGACTTGTAAGACGACCTCGAGGACGACGCCTAGGACGACCTCAGGGACAACGTCTAGACGACCTCAAAGCCAACGCTAGGAAGACCTCAAGGATGACGTCTTAGGACGACATCTAAAACGACCTCAAGGACGACCTTTAGGACGATTTCGAAGACAACGTCTAGGAAGACCTCAAGGACGACTTCTAGGACAACCTCGAGGACGACCTTGAGGACGATGCCTAGGACGACCTCAAGGATGACTTGTAGGACGACGTCAAGGACAACCTTGAGGACGACATTAAGGGCGACCTCAAGGACATTGTCTAAGGACAACTGTCAAGGACAACATCAAGGACGACCTCAAGGACAACCTTGAGGACGACATCTAGGGCGACCTCAAGGACGACTTCTAGGACGACCTCGAGGACGACATCTAGGATGACGCCTAGAGAACTTCAGCCTTTCCACTCTGGTCAAAACCAGAGTGGAAAGGCTGGAAAGGTTGCCGCCATCTATGAGCAAGGCCAGCAAGCCGGTTGTCTGGTTGCCGCCGTCGCTCATAGATGGCGGTAGCTGTCCAGAGTTTTGCGTCGACACTTGTTTGGTACCAGACACGATCCTGGGGAACCTAGCCCTTAAGGGCTCCGCTGCAAGAAGTGATGGAGTCAGCGTTAGCGTTTCCCGAAAGGGACGTGTGTGTCGTTTCGCAAGAGTCGTGCTCACTAAGGCAGTGGTTCTCAACCATCATGTTACGCGGACCCCTTGTAGATCGGCGGAGATGATGGAGGACCCAGTTCATGGTGAGGGGAAGGGAAAGGTTTAGGTTAATTATGACAATGATTTAATAAATAGATATAACTAAGGGCTAGTGTGAAGTAGACTTCTCTAAAAACACGCGAGAAAACTTACCCGAAAATTGGCACGTTCCTTCTCAATGTGAAGAAAAGACAACTTTTATTGCCGGACTTGACTGATGAGACAGGGCTTTGCGGACCACCATCTGAGAACCACTGCCATAAGGATCCACCAATGGATCTTCCTTTTTTTCAAATGTTCTGATAATTTCCTGGCTGTCTTATCTACTCCTCTACAAGGATTGTGATGTCATCAAAAAGAGGATGACACAAACAAGTGCCGCAGTGCAGGGGTAAATGACCTCCCGCTGTTGATCGAAGTGACCAATCATGCTCCCGTGCTCTATCATTAACACACTCGCCCGTTTGTCCAATGTAGACCCTCCAACAGCTCAGCGAAATCTTATATGGCCTGCCTATCGCACATTCCACATACAGCATAAACTAGTTATAACAGACCTTGATAGTAATTAAGGAGTTTGGTCACTTGAAAAACGTGTATGCAGAATCCAGACACTGTTACTACAGGCTTCCATCTGGTTTATGACTGGAGCCTGGTCTAACCACCACGACTGACAAAATATGAATAGAAACAGCTTTGAGCAACCTTAACTGCATGGCACACCCCGCCGCACTCGACACGCAATGATGATCATAGCACACTTTGGGTCACATGAGGATCACGAGGGAATGAGCGCATGAGTGCGATGGCAGCAGTACGTAAAATTGATGCCGACGCTCCCAACACAGAAGCCATGCAGTGTTCCAAATAATGACAGCTGCTGAAAAGTAAATTATAATGAATGATGAACTAATTACAAACTCTCTAATATAGTCCTTTATATCTGAATGTATGTTATAACAAAATCTGTTATAAGCAAAGTTTGAGCAATGGCATAGATAGGAGGACGAACCAAACTTCACAAACCGGCATGTTATAACCAAATGTCTGTTGCAACGAGATGATATTACTCGTTTTTGTATACCGTAAAATCCCGTAAGGACGCCGACCCAAAATGAAGAGATAAATGGTGAAAAACATGGGGTGGGCTATCTTTGGGGATGCCACAGCAAAACTTTATCAAACATTAATGATAAGCGCCGGGGCACCCGCTACAAATCACGTGACGCGGGAACTGATATTGCAGATCGCAGACACAGCAAATTCGCGTTTCACGATGCGATAAACACGCGGGAATTCGCTACAAACTCCGGTGTCACGGGAAAGGATATACCGCAAGTGGCCGATGCAGCAGATTCGCGTTTCACGGTGCGAAGGACTCGCGGAAACCCGCCGAGAACTCGCATCTCACGGGAACGGATACTGCAGATCGCGGATGCAGCAGATTCAAGTTTCATGGTGCAATAAAGACGCAGGAATACGCTACAATCATGCCTGTCACGGAAACCGATATCGCGCGCGCAGATCGTGGACAAAAACACGGGAATACTCTACAAACTCGCATGTCACGGAAACATATACCGAGATCGCGGACGCAACAGAATCACATTTCACGATGCAATATACACGCGGGAACAACTCGCGCGTTACAGCTAAAGATTTATATCGCGTGCGCAGATCGCGGACAAAAACACGGGAATCCGCTACGAACTCGGGAACGGAATACCGCAAATCGCGAACGCAGCAGATTCGCATTTCACGATGCAATATACACGCGGGAACAACTAGCATGTTACGCGAGCCGATATCGCGCGCAGATCGCAGACAAAAACGCGAGAACTTGCTATAAACTCGCTTCTCGGATACACCGGTACCGCCGATCGCGTCGTTGATGCGCGATTCCTGCCGGACATCGCTTGACGTCCAACGAGAATCGGGGGGGTGGGCGATGTTTCGGAATTTTTATGTTACAGATATTTAGCCAGAAAAACGGGATGGGCGATCTCTCGGGGGAGGGCGCCCTTACGGGATTTTACGGTAGTGATATTGCTAGAGCACGGGAGCATGAGTGCTCGCTTCGACCAACAGTGGGAAGGGGGGGGGGGAGTTATTAACCCCTGCACAGCAGCACTTGCTTGTGTCCAACTCTTTTCGAAAACATCCCAATCATTGGATAAAAGGTAGATAAGTTAGCCAAGAAAATATTAGGAGTACATAAAATAAATAAACAAAGGGAAAACAACTGCATAAGTCAAACTTCTGTTTACCTGCACAAAAAAGAGATAGCGTACCATCGTACCAACACATGTTGGTACGATAGTGATTTGGTTGTTTACTTCACTGGGTTTCTTTCAATAAATATTTGGTTGTCAGTTCAGCACTGATGCTGTACTTTTCTCTCCCATCCTCATTCTATTGTGCGCTGTTTCATACATTGCTTACACATGAACCAACTTGCCCAAGTCGCCACTCCAACCCTACTATTTGTACGGACATTTGGGCGAGTTGGTAGGAGTTCATAGTGAAAGGCCAATTCGTTCAAATGTCCATTCTAAAAGGTCTTATTTCCTCTAGAAGGGGCTCTTTTCCATGTTCTCACGACTTTGTCTCCAGTTTCTGTTTTAATAAAACCTCAGTTTCTAATCAGCGCTTGTGTCTCTTCTTTGTCCTCGTCGCAGTTGTGCTGTTTTTCACTAAGAACCTACTATCTGTGTTTCTCAGTGGGAGGAGCAGTTCTGTATTATAAGACTGAAAGCTATGAACTCATACATTTCTTGGAGGGGGAAGGGCAGCTGAAATCACTACAGCATTCAACGCTGCGCAGCAGGCACAGTAGTGGGATGGGAAGGAAACAAGGTTCCCACCGACTACGTCCAGGAGTTATTGCTTTTAAAGTACCGACGTTCAATGAAGCAAAACTTTTTTTAAGTTGTATCTTGGGACAGCTAGTAATGCCAATGGCAAGGGCATCAATGCTGAATCCAACTGGAGAAATATCATTTGATAGAAGCAAGTTCCAAGGAACTTAGTGCACTTTTATGTCTGGATATTCTTTTTGATTGAAATTTTTGAACAATTTGGACCACAGCAAAATTAAACTGTTGATTTCTGAAAATTGTAATTTGCCAAAAATAAGCTCAGAAAAAAACCCTCAGAATTTCGCGAAAAATAAACTCGGGAAAACCCCTATAACCTCCGTCGACCATTGGCAGGCGCTTCGTGGCGCGCTTTTCAGTTCAAAAGAACTGTCACGCATTTTTGGATGCACTCCCCATCTCGGAGGTCAAAACAGAGGAGCTTTGTCTAAGGATGCGTTCCCCAGTTAAAGGGGTTAACTCAAGAGGCAGACGGGACAGCTCACCAGACGCAGGCAGTGCAGAACACGCTGCAGCAGTCCCTGGTGTCCCAGACTCTGCAGTCCCACCCACAGGGGGAGGCACTGGAGCTTGCTGTGCACGCTGAACGAGCTCAGCCCCGCAGCGTGCGCCAGCGCGGCCTCCCCGGTCTTGTACAGGGTGACATAGGGCACAGAGGGCAGGCCGAGCCAGGTCCCCAGGGGTAGGGACACGCTGTCCCCGGTACGGGCAGGCTGCGGAGTACAGCGTGGTTTTTCAAACTAGGTCCCAGGTACCCAGGAATTCCCCAGCGTCGTGAAATAGGTTAGTTTTACCCTGCTGATGACCGGTCATTGAGACGTTCCAGAACCATTTCCAAACATACCCTTTTTTTAAATATAATTCAGGACATAGCATAAAAGGCCAACAGTGTAATTGCAATTTATCTGAATGGCAGCTACTGAGAAATGTCCTGGGGGTGGGTTGGTTCCTTTTATGAATTTCCAATAAAGGCATAGTCAACAAAAAAAGCACAACTTAAGCCTCATGAAAACAAAATGTTGTGTCTATCTAGCAATCCGAATTGCAAGTTCTATCAGTTGAAAACAAAAACATTTCAAGATGCAATAGTATGGTATGAAATAAAGCCCAATACTTACTGACTACAGTTTTCATTATTATGAGAAACAAATGTTCCAAGTTCCTGTTTAGCGACATAAATGTATTCCAATACTCAAGTCAACAGAATACAAATCTACTCTATCTGAGAGAAGTACAAATGCAAAAATTTAAAACTTCAGGATATCATCCCCATTCATACATATGCACTTAAGGGAGGAGGTGGGCAATAAATATGAACTTTCTTATTTCTAGAGATATCTGAACGAAATTTACAGGGTGTGTTTATAGCTCAGACATAAGAGTAACTGCAAAGTTTCATGGAGCTGTGCATATTATTTCTCAAGTTACAAATATTTATCAAAATCGTGCATATGCATTCCTTATCCCAGGCCTGGAGAATTTGAAAAAGGTAGTAGTGGCATAAAATTTGTTATGATGACCCCTGGATAGGTTCCCCAGGGCATAACAGAGCCCTTTTTTTAAATTTCTTTGTTGAAAAATTTTAATGCAACTTTGAATTTTGTGTAGTCAATGAAACCCACATTCATCAAATTTAATTTTTTCATTATAAATTTTTAGCCAAGTTTTCTAAAAAAAGGGCTCTGTTATGCCCTCACAAAGTTATTTAGGAACAGAATAAAAAAGACGGCACAAAAATTCATTCATCAGTTCCTGAGATATCGCTGGGACGAGCAGCCACGGCAGTGAAAAAATACATTCTGAGAAAACAGCACTTGAAAGTTGCACACAGATTTTCAGCTTTAGAATGACCCTGCAGAATAGTCAGAAGTGTTCTTGCGCACTTTCTTCTTGTTCCGCCTTTCCAACTTCTCTTGATGTCGTTTGCTGGCCTTGTGCAGACGTAGGGCATCTTTCTCGGCAGCTCGTTGGAGGGCTAGATGGGCCGGCTGGAGTCCCACTGCAACCAATATTTCTGCAGTTGCCTCGTAGCAGCCGGCGTTGAACCTCAACACCGCTTCATGCAGTGCAGTTTCAACAGCGATCAGCAATGCATGCTGTTCCTTAGGCATCAAAGACCACAGGACAGAGTGGAAAGACTCAGATGCATTCTGAGTCTTTGCTTCCAAGCAGCGTTGAAGCAGAGAAACCTGCGACAGGCGTTGGTAGACGGGCAGCATAGCTGCAGCGACGTAGGCTGGGAGTTTGTGCTTGTGCTTTGGCTGTGGCTCACCTTTTGCCTCGGCAACTCTTATGCGGCACCACGATTGAGCTCCCTCCGGGCAGAGCTCATGGTGAGGCTCCTGGTCAGTCGACGTGACATGATGGTAGGTGGCCATAACAGCACGCTGCATCGCTGCCACGTCCTTGGAGTTGTTTCGGAGGGCCCAGCCATAGTAGTCGGTAAGCTTGTCGATGAGGGCCTTCGTCAACCTGCCCTTACCGCTCAACGGCTTGTCGCTCTTCTGGACAAGGTTGCGCAGTGCCGATCCCATCCTCTTCTGAACATGGTTCAAACACTCTTCCTTCACGATGGGGACTAGCCCGTAGACGTTCTCTTCTGTAAGGGCAGAGAAGGTCCTGCTGTTCCCGTCGGAAACAAGTGCTGTATACCGCAGGTCGTGCTTGGAGATAGAGCGCTTGAAGAGGGTCAGGGCCGCCTCGACCTCCATCCTCCCAGATTTGGCGTCCGTGTTTTTCTGGCAGACATGATGCATGTGCCAGCTGTCATACCCTTGATCTCCATGCTTGGGTCCTGTTTGGCACCCAAGGCACAGGTTGGATAAAACCACGGCGTCCAAGATGAGGCCAGTGTGGTATTCTATGACTGACCCGACTCCGATGTGAGATGTGTGCCCTCTCTTGTGCCATGTGCCATCATACACCACGGTGATATCCTTGCAGAACCCCGGGTCCATCTTCCTACAGGCTGTCTTCACCGCGACAGCTGACTCGGCATAAAACTTTTCCACGCACAGGGCCTCTGGCTCTCTGAAGGTCTTCTTCAGGTGCTCCTGGAACGTTTTGTGGTGGAGACCTCTGTGGGAGACGTTCATAGCTGCCCAAAAGTCATTGAGAGCTGTCTGCCCCTTTCCTATCTGCTTGATCGCCATGATGGAGCGGATGTTGACTTCGAAGGCCCTCGAGTCTTGTTGGCGTGGCCAAGTCCAGGAACTTGCAATAATGCCGCAATGGGGGCATACGACCTCGAGTTTTGCTGCCAGTCCGAGTTTGGTGCCTTCTTGGACAGTCAATCCAGTCCCCGAGCAATGCTTGCACACTGTGCAGCAGAGCAGGTTGCTCAAAACGTCGATCTGAACAAGGCAGAACTTCTCACCTTGGCTTGTAGCAGAGGCAGGCGTGGGATTGGGCAGCATGGCTTCAAACTTCCTCTGGGTTGCTGGCATAGCTCCAAGTTCGGCTTGAACGGTATCACAATGTCTAGCTTCTGCTTCGATCTCCTCACGTGTCAGGAAATGCGTCCGCAGATGGGTGCTGGAAGACGCGCTCCCACTTGTCGCGGCAGGCGGAAGACGGGCGCTGGGACCCGCGATCTCGGGGAGAACCACAACGGTCGGCATGCTCGGTACTCCAGGCGTGAGCGGGGCGATGCGTTCTTCTTCGACGACAGCCGATGGCACAGAAAATCCATCACTGGAAGTGTTGACGCGATCATCATTGACGGCACGCCGCGCAGAAACTTCCAACTTCGCCGTACGCAGTAACTTCATGGACCCCTTCCGCGCGCCAAACGCGCGCACCGTCTTGTACTTCGAACCCCGCATCGTGTGCGACCACGAAACAGACGGGCACGCTACACGAAACTACTCAAAGAAAGTTCGGAAAACGATCGTAAAGATGGCGAAAAACGAAGCGGAGCTGACAAAGCAAGAGCGCGTGCAAGCAGACCACTACCGAGAGTAGACGACGCGAGCGGCAACAGCAGGAGAAACGGAGGAGGAGGAGAGCGCTCCGCGCGCGGAGAAATCGCGTCCCAGCCAATAGCAGTCGCGCGCTCCCCCGCACGCTCCTCGAGCGCGCGCTCTGTCCAATCGCGTTCTTGCGATTGCGACACGGAAGAACGGCGACCACGCCGTAACCACGCGGCCGACGCCATTTTGGGAGCTGGCAAAAAAAAAGAGAAAGAATTCACGTTCAAAACAAGACTAAGATGGCGGCCGTCGGCCAAACGTGTCGAAAATGGCGAGCGCGCGAAGTTGGGGTTGATTTTGACGTTTGACCATCACTTGGATGCTACCCAGGCCTCGTAAATAATTGTTTTTAAATATTTCCCCATTGTATTTGGTGCTGATAATTACAGAGAAGGTAGTTCATGAGATATACAACCGAAAAATAAGGTTTTCTAAAAACCGACTTTTTCGCGATTTTTCGGTTTTCAAAGCCCGCGTCCTCCCTTAAGCCCTTACTAAAACCAACTTGATTTAAAATAAGAAAACACTTGTTTAGGAGTTTGATAAAAAAAGGTTTTCCTCACAAGTAAATTGCCTGGACGCGTTCTAGCACAACAGTCTAGAACTTGCGTCGCTCAGCAGGGATATTCCCACTGTTCTCCTTGTCCTCCCGGCAGCTTGCTGTTTGTGTGCCAGTGCGTGTATTCGCCATGTTTGTCATTTACAAGAAATTTTCCAGATAAGGCTTTTATTGTTACGTTTAGCCCCGAATGAGGAGCGCGGAAGCAGTCTCAGCAAAAACAAACATCCTAAGCATGGAAAAAAACAACAAATCCAAATGTTTGTTTAATTTTGAAGTGTAGTTATCACTTTCCCCAGAGATTAGATGATAGATGAACACGCACCAGCAGGCTCTTAGGTATGTTTATATACCGTAAAGTCCCGAGAGAACGCCCACTCAGAATGAAAAGATAAATAGTGAAAAATATGGATTAGTGTAAGGTATGTTTGAAAATGCGACAGCAAAAGCTTATGAAAAAAATTGGCGATAGGCACGGGAGTGGGGGGCACTACAAGCTAAAGTTACTTGAAACGGCAACTCTTCGACTTCAAAGCTTCCTATTTTTTCTCTCACCGCCACAGCCTCGGGATTTTAAACATCATGATTAATTCTATCACCAGCTCGCCTGCACATTCACCGTCTTTTCGTTGATGATACCACAGATCGCAGACACGGCGAATTCGCGTTCCACAGCGCGATAAGTATGCGGGAATTCGCCACGAACTCAGCTGTCACGGGTACGACAGCAGAATGCGGACGTAGCACCTTCATGCTTCACAGTGCTACAAACTCGGGTGTCATGGAAACCAAAATCGCGCGCGCAAATCGCAAAAAAAAAAACAAAAAACATAAAGAAAACACCGCGGGAACGAGTTAGGAGTTTGTATATCGCGGGCACGGTCCGGATACCGCAAAGTGCAGACGCCGAAGGTTCGAGGGTCATGGGGCGATAAGCACGAGAGAACCCGCGGCGAACACGCTTGTCACACCGATACTGCAGATCGCGCGGTAGAAGTGATTCCCGTTCCACATTGCGTGATCAACATACGGCGGGAACCGGTCGGGGAAGGGTGAGGGGGCGGGGAGGGGGGTCAATGCTTCGGAAATTTTTATGTTGTGGATATTCAGCCCCCAAAATGGGATGGGTGATTTCTCGGGGGCGGGCATTCACACAAGACTTTACGGTATACACGATTTCAGGCATACAGTATTTCTAATGCATACAACCATCCTCAACGCCACTGTGCAGAAAAAAAAAAAATTGAAAACCAGATATTGAACGACGAACTGGTGCGTCAGTTGTTCTGACAAAGGCACCTATGCATTTTCGGAGATCAGACACTTACACGCCATTGTTGGCTGAGCTGTGGCACAGACGGTAGAAACCAATGCGCCCAAACAAGTGCTTTGACGGCGCATAGTAGTATGGGGAATGGAAGTAAACACAGGAAGTTTATTGTGCGTTGTTCATATTCGTCCAGATATGGTATATTTCTGTACAACAAAAGAATCTACTTTTCCTCGTGTTCAAAGCGGACGACTTAAATAACCAACTCGCCCGGTTCTCCCTTCTGCTGCCGGTGCTTGACGGCTCACCAACATGAGACCATAAAACGAAACAGAACACTGTCTATTTACCTGGTCCGGAACAAATCATGGTCATTCTCGTTCGATTAAAATAGGCACTTGGTGCCTGTTTTCATCAAACGAAAGGTACCTGCTTTGACGTCGACACGACCCCATCGGTATGGTGATGAGCTCTAGTAGATCGTTCCGATGGCTCCGATAACGATACCCGATACTCCTCTGCCGCCTTTGTGCGTACGTCGCATCACCAGGAGGTGTCGGAGGTATCGGAACAATCTACTAAAACTATCTAATCTGTACGGACACAACACAATAAACCACTGTGGCCAACAGAAAAAAAAAATACTCTAATTGACATAAATAAAAAAAAATCTTTTCGGCTAGTTTTGGCGCAACATGTGTGCTTGGAAGCAGGATGGCGCAGCGAAAGTGGATTGGCGCACAATGGTGAAAGTGGCGCAGCGCTTCCACCTCCGGCTTAAGTCCCAAGATAAGGCAGAGTGACTCCTACGCCACAGGCAAAAGATCAAGGGTTAATTTGAACCCCCTGGAGAGTAATGTTTCACATAACTCCGGGATGGAGTAGAGAAACTCCCATCATATCGGCAAAAAAAAGCAAGGGGTAATTTTAACCTCATGAAGCACGATGTTGCATGCAGCTCCCAACATGAAGTAGAGCAACTCCCGCACCACTGGCAAAAGAGCAATGGTTCAGTTCAACCCCTGGGGCGTAACGCTGCACATACCTCTCAAGATGGACTACAGTGACTCCATCTCCCCCCGCCGATTAGGCAAGAGTGCAATGTTTCACATAACTCCTGAGACAGTGACTGCAGCACAATCAGCAAAAGGAGCAAGGGCTATATAAAACCTCCTGGAGCGTAGCGTTGCACGTCACTCCCAAGGACGGAGTAGCGTGACTCCTGTCGCTCACCAGGTTGGGCACCGAGACGAGGCAGAGTGCGGCCAGGGCGTGGCCCTCGACGTGCAGCCAGGCCTCGTGGCGCTTGCACAGCTCCTGCAGCCCCTGCAGGGGGTCCACCTGTCCCACGGCGGGGGAGCCCGCACTGGCCACCACCAGGGTCGGGATCTTGCCCTGAGACACGTCCTCGGCCAGGCAGTGCTCCAGGGCCTCCAGGTCCTGACAAGGCAAGACCAAATTTGCAGTAGACTCTCATTAATTCAAACCCTAGGAAGCCATGAATTTTGTTTGTATTATCAGAAGCTTATCTAAATATAATGCAAGATAAAATTATGATTTGCCATATGAATGGCTACACATACAAAGCAGATATCTGATTTCCTCTGCATCGGCCTATCATAAAGGGGCACTGACAACCCAAAGGTCATATTTTTTTTTTATTGTCTAAAACGATGCAAGTTGTAGTCACAGACATGCAAAAAAAAAAACGCATCGCAAAAAAAAATTTCCCCGCGCGCGCGTGCGCCTTTTTATTTTTGGCGTTTAAATTTCCCGCGCTCAACTCCTCGCTTCTTTTGATCGGTGACGTCAAAAATCAGGAAATTTAGATGCTTTGTAGGTGACATTTCTATAACATTTAATAACGGCAATCGTAAAACATGTTTTTTAACGCAATTGCGAGCGCACTACGGCCCCTCTTTCTGAAATACCAGAAATCAGAGTTCGGTGTGATGTTGGTTCCTAGATTTGTACCCTCCCTCGGAAAACTTGGCGGCGGTCGTCGGCGAGCAACACGGCGAGCAACACGGCGAGTGGGGAAAGAAACCGGTTCTTTCCCGCGCCGGCGTGATATCACCTCCATCTCGCTTGGGGTTGCCGCGGCAACGGCGGAGGTCTGAAAAAAAGTCGAGTCGCAGGAGACCGCGAAATTTGACTCACTGTACTGGCGCTGATCGCGCGGGAACTTCAAATTCGGCATTTGGAAATTGTTTTTTTAAATCACAAATACTGAATTTTCAAGTTTCGAATTTTGAGGGTAATGTCCCGGCATCGTTTTCAATCGTTTCGGATAATAAAAAAAAATATGATTTTGACGTGTCAGTGCCCCTATAAGCAGGTATGCCACACATTAAAAAACTGTGAGATGTATGACATAAGTTTATTTATCCCTCAAAAATGTTGTTTATCGTGGACTGTTTAGCCAGCAGATGACAACTCAAAACAAATTTAAGTTTGTTCATCAGACCAATAAGTTGTCTAATGTGGACTATTAACCCTTTCATGGTCACTGACGTACGTCAGCGCGGGAGCATCCCGCATGGTTGCTGACGTACCCGTACGTCCGCGACTGCTCATTCAAAAATTCGCGCCTCTGCTTGAACGGGAGCGTTCGCGGGGAGGTGCTGCCATCTGGTAGGTTTGTAGGGAACTACGACCATAGAACTCCGGTCGTGTTTGTTTTGGCCCGGCTTTTTGAAATTGCGAAACTGGATGCTCTGTGCAAGTGATACTTTCGAGATGGCCACGTGTGCCGGCTGCTCCGGAGGTAGCGTAGCGCAGATTGGAGCGATGGCTCTTCGGGTTCAGACTTTGAACACTTCTCAGGCTCGGAGTCGGATGACAGCTCCACATCCCACGCACAACTGGAAACCACCTCGGTTCAGAGTCCGGAGTCTGACACACAGCCGCACCCTCTGCTAGACCGTCTCGGAAGCGGGCGCGTCGAAGTTTTAGTCCTTTTCGTTTTGTTCAGCCTGCAGCGAGTGCGCCGCAGATGTTTTGAAGTGTGTGTACTAGTTATTTTAAGTCTTACATTTTTTTTATGCGACAATAAACTAGTGTATACTCTTTGCTATCGCACCGAGTAAAAAAACCCGACCACGGGGGCGCGTCTTTGGAGAAAAAATGCAACCATGAAAGGGTTTTAAGCAGGGGACACATGAGCGATGAACACGGGCACCGCGCGGCAGTTTTCATAGCAACTAGCGTGAACGCTGTGACGTGTACATATGCCATGCCGCCACGTCACAGCATCTGCACAAGTTGCTACGGAAATTTCCACGTGGTGCCTGTTTTCATGGCTCATGTGTGCCCTGCTTGAGGCCCGTTGAGTGCTCTTCTCACTGAGCACCGGAGCTTGGAAAGAAGTGCACTCAACAATGCCACGAGAATGAAAAGTATGAATTACACGAAAACGCGGTTGGAATTAAGTGACTGGTGAATACATTAAAAACGAAGAGACAACCAAAATTTTTAAATTTGTTTGAATTCACCAGAAGTACAAAATATCCAAGTTTGAATTATCGTGAACCTCGTTGAAAGAATTGGCATCTTCTGCTTTTGATATTGTTCACCTTGTCACAAATGACAGAAAACACACCTCCTTTCATCGAAATGTTGCGATTTCGCCACGTAATCGCGAGGTAAAAATTAGAATATCCCCCGACCTGCAGCCGCGAGCGGCCATCATGGGAAACACACGGCGTGACGTCACTTGGGTAGTTGTAAAAAAGATAGCAAGTTCTGCAAATACCTGCTCGATAAAGGGTATTTTTTCCATAAATATTGTCGTCCCAACAACATAAATGCTTCAAAAACGTAGCATCATTGACAAAAATGTTTATTATACATACAGTGTTTTAGTGGCGCCATCTACCCGAGGTCAACAAAACCGTCAGCTCGAGCAGCGTCAGCGGCTAGCACGAGGAGCCGAACGAGCGCGTTGGTTTGCTTTTCCGCCGTGTCGATCTCGACTTGGAACGCCGCCGCTCGGCAATGCCGACCGGGTGCTCTGTTCTCCTGTGTCCTAACCGGACTCCACAAAGCCCTCTTGTCCGTGCTAAAAAGCTCCTGTTCCATCGTTTACCGCGCGAAGAACCTCTCAGGGGTCCGGCGTCCCCGCGTACGAAACGAGCCCCAGTGACTCGCTGTACTCTAGCATCTGGAGCTCGACCTCGTTGAGCTCGCCTCTCCAGCAGCCGGTGGCCATGTTGATCGCGTGTCGCAAGCATGGGGTGACGCGGTCACGTGGTCATGAGCGGATGAGTTCTCGCCGCTAACTGATGGCATTAGAGAGAGGAATTTTCCGGAACCCCGCACCTACTCCAGTGACGTCACTGCGCACGTGACCCGGAAGACGGATGTAGATAAAAACTAGGGTATCCAGGCAAAATCTGTTTTCTGTAGTTCACTGCAGAAGTGTCAGGCATCAACTTCCACAATTATTTAAGCAAAGCCCTGAAATTGTTGCACAGCTCCTTTAAGTTTATTAAAAATATAAATGTACAGCCATGTCTCGTGACCTTTTTACCTTTTGGTTTTGTTCCATACGTCACTAAGTACAAAAATGCAACTAGACGTTTGATGTCACCAAAAATAGACCTTTTTTGTGATATCAACCCTTCTTGAGGAGCAATTGAGCCGCTACTGTGTGCATGATTATGGCCTTGCTTGCAGGGTTGCATGCTTTCCAAGAAATCCTATCGTACAGAAACTGGGATGACAGAGAGTATTAGAGCGACTTGCTATGACAAAATCTTTCTTTAAATCAACATGTTTTTGGTGTTTCAGTGGTCATAGGAATTATGTTTCGTGGATTTCATGACGGCAAAATTTGATTAAAGATGACTGAAATGGATTTCACGCAACATTTTAATATGAGTGAGGCTGCACAATTTGAAAAGCTCGAGCCAATAATGTTTCTCCAAAAACGAAACGAAAATGGACACTTTAGCTCTTCAAAATGAAAACCAACTAAAACCCCAAAAACTGGCTGTGAACTACGGTTAGAAGAACAAGACTCTCCAATTTCGTAAACAATCTTGGAGTTGAACTCACGGTCTGGTACAGCCCTCCTGGTGTCCTGGTCTGCGGCACCATCCTCAAGCAGGACAGAGGAAGACCCAACTTGGGACAAAAAAGAACAGGAAATCAGGACTGTAATGCTGGCATTGAGAACAGCAGCTCACCTCAGGTGGTGACACCCACCAGAGAAAAGATGAGAACCCAGCATGGATGCAAACTAGCCACGGACAAGTAATTGCAAACTAGTAACTACCTATAGTCCGTTGTAACCTAAGAACGAAGGGCGAGGGTAAGACGGGCCGGGGAGGAGGAAGCAGACGGAACGCTGGAGAAGAGAGGGGGTAACCTCCTTCTCTCTTTAGCGTTCCGTCTGCTTCCTCCTCCCTGGCCCGTCTTACCCTCGCCCTTTGTTCTTAGGTTGCAATGGACTATAGGTAGATATTTCATTAACCGGAGGTAAGAACCTAGGTTCTTTTGCATTTCAATAACTTTAACGGATCCTTAGATGCCATTCTTAGCAACTTTAACAAAAACTAATTACAGTACCACAAAATCCCGTATTAGCGTCCTTCCACGAGAGATCATCCATCGCGTTTTCCTGGCTAAATATCTATGGCGCTAAAATTCAAAAACATCACCCTCATGCAATGTCTGACGAAAATTACTTGAACTGTGCAATCTGCAATATCGGTAACTGTGTAGTGCAAGTTTGTAGCCGGTTCCCAAGTGTTCATCACACCGTGGAACACGAATTTGCTGAGTCCGCAATCAGTAATAAAAATAACTGCATTGTGTGTATGTTTATAGAGAGGGAAGTTAGGTAAGGCCCAATGGGCATCTGGCATCAAGGCAGTAAACAAGAAACTTTGCCAGTGCAGAACAACTGCTAGCCTGGGTTCTAAGCGAGCATCGTGCAGTAGCGATGCACAACCACACCCAGGTATGATGCTCATCCAGATAAAAAATGGGCAGGGGTGGGTACTGAACCCAAGATACCTGGGTTGTGCAGCGCAAGCTTTCATTTATGCGATCTGCGGTATCGGTTCTCGCGACAAGAAAGCCCGTAGCGGGCCCCCGCATGCTCATCGCACTGCAGAACCCGAGTCTGCGGTGACCGTAATCTGTGTTCTCGCACCACTTCTTCCCAACTAGAAACGGTGCATAATTATGCACAATAATTGAGGTTTTTCTGCTGAGAACACCTATTGGGCTGCGACGGATAAACGCACACATCTCACGGTTTGGTTGCTCTAGAAATGTATAGCAACCGGGTTCTCAAATTTGGTTTTTTGAAACCGAGGGGTCTCCGAGAGTACTCTCGTGGGTTCCCATGCTGCCAAATTTCCTCGGCTGTCTCCGCCCCTCCATACAGTGCTTCTCTTCTTCGAGCACTATTTCCAGAAGATCCAAGCCACCCACTGATGCACAACTATGAAAACTATGACCCAATCACTCCTAGGTACGCAAATCATTGTTTACAGGGCACGTGGTCTTTTGCACCGCTTCATTCTAGAGAAAGAGCGGTTCCTCAAAATCGTAAAGAACCCACGCTGTCGTACTTAAAAAAAAAAAAAAGGCCGAGAAAAGAAGGTAGCCAGAGGGGCCGTGCTAGCAGCACTACCTGTGAGCAGAGGTGGTGTCCCAGGCTGGCCCTGGTGTGCGCCCCCAAGTAGAGGACCGGGGGACGGGCAAACAGGGCTTCGTAGCCGTCTCCCTGGGACAGCCGGGGGTACTTGGCATGTAGGGCCAGGCGACACACCCGCACCAGCCCCTCCCGGGACTCCTCGTGGAAGTACACCGCCGAGTCGAAGAACCTGCACGAGAACGTGGCAGCCGTTTATCCGGCACCCCCCTTTGACCCACAGGTGACAGGCTTTCTTTTTTTTTTTTCTCACGCCGATCACAAACTTCGGTGTCAATGACACTGAAGCATGCTCCGCGAAGAATGTTATCGTGAAATATTCTTCGGCTAGGTGTTTGGCACTTCGTGAAGCCCAGATAAAAGCGTGGCCGCAAGGTTTGAAGATGATTGGTTTCGAGGGGGGGGGGGGGGGGGGGGGGGGGGAAGAGGCCGTTGCAGTAAAAAAGCATTTGCGCCAGGCGGGAATTGAAACCAGACTATTTAGATTATTCAGCGAGTGTCCTTCGAGCATGTCATGACACATCGCTGTGAATTAAGGTGCTGTTCAGCGGGAAAGCCCCGCAGGCCATCTGTTCTGCGTCCGGCAGATAGCAACTTCACACCCTGTCGCACGTTTTAATGTGGAACGTTGTTTGGCTAGGTGTTCGGCATTTCGTCAGGCCTGGATAAAAGTGCGGCCGCGAGGCTCGACAATGATTGGCTGATAGGTGGGAGAGGAGAAGTGAGGTGCTCAATGCTGATTGGTTAACAGGGAGGTTGTGTGACCAGAGGGGTAGGCGAGGAGTAGCTCGACCCCTGTCCGCACTGCAAGAGAGGAGCTCGCGAGTGTGAAAAGCTGTGGAAGATTGCCAGGTTAATGAGCCCGATTAGCGGTAGTATCGCTTCATTCTAGGAACAAAACTATAAAGCATACACGTGGTACGGGTTAAACTAATAAAGCTTAGTTAGAGTTTCAAGTTGAAGTTTTTTAAATCATTCCTAACCAGACGGATGTCCGTCGAAAATGTTTACATTTAACGATCCGATGAAGAGCACCGGGAACGTAGCCATCTGGCAACTCAAGAGCATCGCTAAACGTTTCTGATATACTAGAATGCTTCATGTATGCAACACAATTGCCTAGCAATTTGTCCTACATTTTATTTATTTATTAGAAAAATGCTTTATTTTATGGGCAAAAGGTTAGCTGATGTCCGCATGCTCCAACCTACGACATATTTCTCGTATTTTACTTTTCGAGACACGGTACCATGCAATATCACCTCTACCTTGACACCGAGGTCACTCTTTTGAGCGGCCTCGTTCATTCTAAACTGCAACTCCCTTGCTTTCCCGTCCGTCAAACACCGAATTCGTTAGCAATTTCTGGATCTCGATGCTCGCCGCGAAGTCAAGGTTAAATGACATACATTCGCCGTTCTGTAACAAGGGAGGAGCACGCCTAAACAAAAAAGAAAGAAGAAATAGATGCCATCAAAAAGTGACACCACAAGATATATATCATTGTTTTCATCGCTTACCCACACATGCCGCCACGTAAAAAAAAGAATGATGGCCAAGTTGGGAGGGGCGAGGAGATGCCGAAACTAAAACCGCACGGGAGCACGCTGGGGTATACTCAAGCGTGGCACTCGAGATGGTCAATAGACGTTTCGGTGTTCGGCGGGGATGACCCGGGTTCCGCGAGCGGCCTCACCTGAAGAGCCGTGAGACCCAGAGGCCGGTGTCGGAGACCACCCTGGCGGTGAGCTTGCGCAGCGAGGACAGCTCGAGGGTGGACACGTATGCCGCGAGGGCGTGCGAGGTCACCACAGCCTTGCCCGCCTCGTCCAGCCTCCTTGGCCCATCGCTGCAAAAACGGGCACTCGCACTTCAGCCAACTTCAGCCTAGAAGGTCCTTCAGGAAACGTACGGCGAGATCTTTTGAATGCATTAGTTCCTGGTGAAATCCTTCGTAAATCGAGTGTCCTAAATAAAGGCAAGAGTGATTTTTCTTGAAAGTGCTTTCAAAGACACTTTGGTATTAGGTAAAATACACAAAGAGGGTTAAAATTGCAGTTTGTTGCTGCTATTGATACTTTGGTTATCACTGCCTTTACCACACCAGTCTGATTTAGCTTTTATTTATTTGAGGGCTCCATCCTTTTTACAGCCAGCAGATTATTAGCTCGGAAGTTATTTTTGTTCTGTAGGGCCGAGCACTGAAGCCATTATCATTGTTCCAAGGGTGTGATGGTGGCACGCGATCGCAGATGAAGGAAGAAGGTCATTCATGGAAATAGAATTAATGACCCCCCATTTCAAGGGGGTCCGAATAAAATAATACTTTAAAGAACCAACAAGCGTCGTCGCATGGCGCCAAGACGGGGCCATTGGTTCTATTTCCGTGCCCAATCTTTTTATATGACTCACGGATTATACTATGTTTTCATGCGGTCCCCTGAGAGTCGTCCAGTCGGGGTTCCACTCTGTAAGCAACCACGGCCTCACCTAGAGAATGTTTTTCCAGGTGGCCCCTGACCGTTGTTCTGCTGCTGCACGATGGTCTCGAGGCCCAGCCTGATGTCTTCCAGGGAAAGAGGACTGTCAGAAAAGAATGGGCAGAAAAAAAGTCACCAACACGGAAATCACTACGTCGACAAACAGTTATGTATGTGGTGTGACAAGGTGTGAACACGACTTGTGCATTTTTACTCGCACTGCTAATGCACCTTCTTCTTTGATAAATTAAAGCTTTTACAGATTTGTCTTCTGGACTGTTAAGATAGCAAATAAAATATTTCCATGTGTTGGTGGCTCTTCAAAGGGCTACCTTATTTTGCGATATTGACAGTGACAACAAGTACTGTTATTCTAGAGCAGTGCCTCAATGCAGTGCTTTGTATAGTCTTCTCATTTTCTATTTTGCAGCTCCTGACTCCCCAATAGAAGGTGCGTCCCTTATTAACGTGCCCGTCTTGGAATATGCGTGTTCTGACATGTATACTGCGGCTTCCAGGTTTGATTTGTTTCTCCGTTCCTCGTTCCACTGGATTCTTCCTCCAATGAGGCCCATTTTCTGGCTCAAATTAAAGGATATTTGAGGAAGACCTCTCTTAAAGTGAAGGTAAAGAGGTTCTTGAAAGAAACGAGGGAGAGGTGAATTCCAGAGTACCTATTTTTACCCCGTGAATTTGAATATCACGTTTGTTTTCCCCGAAGATGTAACTAAAAGAGAGAAAACACAAAAAACCTCCGACCAGTCATCACATCATACCCAGATCTTATGACTGCCAAGCGCATGTCGCTCGTGTAGGCAGCGCGTGAAATTGCAAGCTTGCCAGGTATATTCCCCTGCACTGACACCAGATGAAACATATTTTTCTGACCATTCTGAAAATAGCAAGAATGCGCATGCATAGCTTTGATGGGCACTGCAGATGCGCGAGAGCGGATATTCCGAAAACTCCTAATATGACATTACGCTCCGAAAAGGAGGGGCTTCAGCACTACTTTTAAAATGATTTTCTGAAGCCTCCGTGCACCAAATTGAAAAATCATCTTGACATTCGTGATCCTGGAGCCTAAATGAAGACGACATAAGTGTCTTTCCTCAAATACAAAACCGCTTCAGTTTCCCTTTAAGCCCGGTTCAAACATGCAGCGCAACGCACAGATAGCGCAAAGTCAGTGCCGCCTCAACGCCAGTGTCAGCGCCGATTTCGCGCTGCACTGCTTGTGTAAACAGAAAAAGTCGCCCCTTTGCCGCACCAGCGTGGCAAAGGCAGCAGTAACGCAGAATGTGATGTGTTAGTCTTGAGAAACCGTGAAACCATGTGTAGACTGGATGGTGCGAAGCGGCCCTGTGTCGTGCAAGGTAAATGCGCGAGTGCTTCGCGGATGTCTTACTTCTGGCTGCCACCTTCTGCGGTTGCGGTGTAAATGTGGCTTTCTCGGAGTCCGTTAGAGTGTGAGACGGAGCAGACGGTGTGTCCGGAAAAAAGAACAATCAGGACGCGCCAGTGCCGACCGGAGCCATGGCGCCAGCTTGCGGCAAAGGAGTCTGCTTTCTTTTCTCTCTTCTTATCTGCCGCTTTCTCCCGCGCTCTTTCTCTGGGTACAGTTCGCTGCACTCTAGAAAAGCCTGGAGCGCGCTCGTTTCACGAAGCTGAGTGCCGCTGTGTATCTGGAAACGCAATGTTTTTTTTCCCCGCCGGATATCTTTAGGTGCCAGCCATATAACGCATTCTGTGTTATATGCCTACAGCACTGAGCTGGTGCTGCGGTGTACTATGAGTGAACAGGCTTTTATGCATGTTCTCCCGAATGTGAGATGCCCCGATATCTGGTGTCAAAGTTATGCCGAGTCGCAACGGCGCTCCTGCACGGAGAGTCGGAACTCACAGGGCTTGCAGAGGTCCTGGGACGTGCTTCTGGACGTCCTTGCGAGATTCCATCTCATCCCCTCCTCCCAGCCACTGTTTCCTGGAGGAGAGAGGGGGGGCTTGACACAACGTCTCGAATGATCGTGTTGCGTGTTTCTTCGGACGGTGGGAAGTCAGCCAGCCCCAATGGACAGCTGGTGACTTCACTGCAGAACTCCGCATAATCGCTGTACAATAGTACACGCCCAAACCCGTGTCTGTGTGCGGCGAAGCTGCTGGCATATTAGGATGTTTCCATCTTGTATAAGATTTTTCTTAAAAAATACCGTCGACCAGTAGCTGTGCACTTTAGAGGGAAGTGAAGCTTACACATTACGTTTCTCTTCCGGTGACTAGGAACGACTCGGTGGATTTACCATAAGTATAGCTCGTCTAGACAGACACGGTGTCTGTGACAGAAACAGGCAAGTCTCACTTTTGCAGCAAAAACGCGAAAGAAAAACAAAAACTTAGTGCATATTTACATTGCCAGATTCATGTTGAAGTAGAAATGATTTTGAAACGTGCTTCCATTTCAGCACGTCAACCCAGAATGGAAGCCCAAAATTCAAAATTAGTCTCGCAGCCTGAATGGTGCTCTGATCAAATATCCCTTTTTTTTTGGGGGGGGGGGGGGGGGGACACTTTTTTGTGACATATGCATTCTGCCCAGGCACTTTAAAAATACTTTTAGGGAGAGTTCAGTAGTCCCCAAACCCCGGCCCGTGGAAGACAGTCCTTCCACTGCTATCAACGCCTAAAAAAAATGGCACTGCGATACACTCTAAGATACCAAGAGATACCAGAAAGAAAGAGCAAAACTGCATTATAACGGGGCTCTCTTGCTATGCCTAAACACTGCCATCACCAGTATCACCATTTTAGAGTGCACCTCTTAGGTGCCCTTTCCTGCACATAGCAGCAACAGCGTTGTCGGCGTAACCACTATATCCAGGAACGGGCACCTGAAAGTCCCGTAATGCAACACTGTGCACGTTGCATTATGGGACGTCACAGGCCATGGCTTCACGAAAGGCGGCTTCATGCTTCTCGCCGCTCCCAAAGAGGGCCCCCCCGTACCCTCCTTCCCCCCTCTTGCACACCCTCTTGGTGTATTTAGTCCCCAGCTTCATGTTTATCTATGGTAAACTTCCTCTGCATTCTGATGTATGTATAAGCATTAGTTTTATTATTATCATTAGTCTTTTGCACTGAGCGAGTGTGTCAAAGTTTTTATGTGCTTTGATTTATGCTTGGTGAGTTTTCATGGCCACAATTGTAGTGTAAATGTCATAATTAACTAAATATTAAATTAAAATATCTATTTATCCAACTTAGGTGTTTCCTTAGAGCGCAGCTCTTAGGCGCCCGTTTCCGGCTTGAGCTGCGTCGGCGTAATTGCGCGGTGCATGATGAGTAAATTTCCCTGCTAAATTTTCCTCGCTAAACTTGGCGGAAAATTTTCCTCGCTAAACTTAGCGGAAAATTTTCCTCGCTAAATTTAGCGGAAAATTTTCCTCGCTAAACTTAGCGGAAAATTTTCCTCGCTAAACTTAGCGGAAAATTTTTCCCGCTAAATTTAGCAAAAAAAAAACCACACTAAATTCAGCGGAAAAAATTCCCCGCTAAATTCAGCAGAAATAAGTCCCCGCTAAATTTAGCAGAAATAATTCCCCGCTAAATTTAGCGGAAATAATTCCCCGTTAAATTTAGCGGAAAAATTTCCCCGCCAAATTTAGCGAAAAATTTTCCCCGTCAAATTTAGCGAAAAAATTCCCCGCTAAATCTAGCGGAAAACTTTCCCCGCTAAATTTAGCGAGGAATTTTTTCCGCTAAATTTAGCAGAAATTTTTCCTTAAATGGGAGGCGAGCAGGAGAGGAGAAGAGGCATAGCCCCCTCTCTGTACCTTCCCCTCGTCCTCCTCAAGAGCTGCGCTCTAATTTGGCGTTACACGGGATTGTAAACGGCTTTTTAATACTTACTCTAACATTTATTTTTGTGCTTAAATTCTTACCTAGGTTTATTCATTGTTTTCTCGTTTATAATTAGTCTTTTTCTTTCCGGCCCTTGAGACTGCAACAGATGCGTAATCCGGCCCCTTAGCCAAAAAGTTTGGAGACCTCTGCTTTAAGGCATCCTCTGCACAAGGTACAGAGCACTGAGTGAAGTTGAGCAACTCACGTGCGTGCAGACTCCATGTGGTCTACAGAATTGGACGCCAGATCGAGCAGTTCTTTGGCGGAGCCCTCAGCAGCCTCCACCGAGTCCTTGCTTTTTGGGTCAGACTGAAAAAGACGGTGCACGCGCGAGCTCGAAATTCAGAGTTCCCTATCGCAGTCCTGTACTCCCAAAAAAACTCTTTTATCACAAAGTCTGTTACATGGCGGGCACCTAACATTTCCAGTCCGCACGCCTGAAACGGAAATCGAAACACAGACTGTCAGCCGAACACTGATGCAGCACTCGTCTCTTCGCTGATTTAATACGAGCACCAGCTGAACGTCTTGCTCGAGTACATCCGAGCTACTCCCTCCTCGCGGGTCACATCCCCCGATCAAACGCAGAGTGACGTTTTACTCCTAGCAGAGGCTGAAAGGGCGAGCTCTAGGCTTCCCAGGAGAAAGAATGAAAAAGAGAGTGACAGCAAAGCAGAGAAAGAAATACGGACTTCTATATTTGGTCTGATTTGCTATCTTTCTTTAAGCACAGAAAGTTCCTAGTAATTGTTGTGTTGGGATCAATGAAGGCCTAGGCATAAATGCAGCTAGTTAGCTATGGCGGGATATAAGCGATCGTTGCTGACTGGGAAGTAGTCATCTTTGCTTTGTTGCCCCTCGCCACGACAACAAGCTTGAAAGGGACACATGACCTAAAAATAACATTTTTTAAACTTTTCTTGATTGCACACCGAAAATTAGCCCGGTCCATATTTTCATCCGATCTGCTCATGATCTTAGGTGGGCCGTCTCGGGATATTACGGTAGACCATAGACATAGACGAGTTGAACATAGACATGTGTGTGTGTTGTCCATTTTATTTTGTTCCTAAGCCTCGGGTGTTCAAGACTCCGAAAGTTCACCAGCTTGCCGACATGTTGCCTGTTACTTCTAGGTACAGACCTTGCAAGTGATGTCTTGCTGCTTCTTTGCGCATATTAAAGTGTCTAAGAATGCGAGGGAAAGGGGTGATTTTTGCTCTTCTAGGATAGGTGGGTGCAAGCTACCGCCCGTTTTAACGGTTATAGCCATTAGCATCCATCCATTCATCCATCCATGCATTCATCCATTCATCCATCCATCCACAGAGGTCGGCATTTTAGGTCGCCCTCACTCACCCTCACCCTCACAGCCACACTCACCAAAGCCCCTCACTCACCCTCACCCTCACAGATATACTCACCTTCAGCCCCTCACTCACCCTCATCCTCACAGTCACACTCACCTTCACTGAACCTCACGGCCCTCACGCCCCTCATGCACTCATGGCCCTCACGCACTCACCGCCCTCACGCATTCATACCCCTCACGCACTCATGGCCCTCACGCCACTCATCGCCCTCATACCACTCACCACCCTCACGCCCCTCACTCACTCATGGCCCTCACGCCCCTCACTCACTCATGGCCCTCACGCCACTCATCGCCCTCACGCCCCTCACTCACTTATGGTCCTCACGCCCCTCACGCACTCACCGCCCTCACACACTCATAGCCCTCACGCCCCTCACGCACTCACCGCCCTCATACCACTCACGCCCCTCACGCACTCGTGGCCCTCACGCCACTCAGGCCCGCTTCAGATGGGGTAATTTCGCCCAGAAACTTGACGTCGCAACACCAGCAACACGGGCCGCCCGCGTTCACACGCAGCAACCAATTGCTGCAATTTGCGATCATCATCATGAAATGTTATTTTTCTTGCACTATTTAGACACAAAACTACGCTCTATAAACATATTTTTATGCATTTAAATCTCGTCGAGAATACTAATGCATCTTTCTGAAACAGTTTATTTCCAAAAACGATCAATTTCAAACCAGAACCAAGTCTTTTGTTGTCATCATCACCGGCACGAGGCATCACGTGAAAATATTGCGTCCCTGATTAGATGCAGCCGCTTCAAACGTCTTCGAATTGCTTCGAGTTGCTCGCTTGTTTCGAGCCCCGGACCCGATCTCAGCAATTCGTGTCGATCTAGGGAAAGCTAGGGAACAACCCGCCAGCAACACCAAAGTTGCTGAGAAAGTTGCTCCATCTGAAAGAGGCCTCACGCACTCATTGCCCTCACGCCACTCAAGCTGCTCATGCACTCATGCCACTCACACACTCACCGCCCTCATGCACTCATGGCCCTCACACCCCTCATGCACTCACCGCCCTCATACCCCTCACGCACTCATGGCCCTCACGCCACTCACCGCCCTCACGCACTCATGGCCCTCACACCCCTCACGCATTCACCGCCCTCACGCACTCACGGTCCTCACAGCCCTCACACTCATGAATTTTCCTGGTTCAGAAACTCACTCACCCTCACCTCACCCGTGAAGATAAGGGTGAGTGAGGGTGAGTTAGGGCCCTCATGAGTGAGGTTTGCCGAGGTATGTCCATCCATCCAGAGCCTGTATGTCACAAAAAAATCTTTCTCCGGAAAAGCTATTTCTTAGTGCAATGTTTGTGTCACAATTCCAAGACATGCCCATTTCAGTGCTAACCAAGCAGTTAAGAATTATATATTTTTTTTAGTTTAGTGTACTTTGGCTTTAGTTAGTCTAGACTGGCGAGGAAGTTTGGCTGGACAACTGCGAGGCAACGAACCCATTAAAGGGATTACCCAATGCCTCCGTGAAGGAGCATTCGCGAGTGCCTCTTCTGTACTCTGGCAGCCACTTACTGCAGAACGGCTTTAGCGTTGTAATAAATTCTCAAAGCGTCTTGATGTCGCGGTGACTTAATTTTCATAAAACCTTTGAGCTGAGGACAACTGCATAAAGTTACGTTTCAATTTGTCACCCAAAACAAATGATTTGCCCTTTTTATTTGCAAGAGTTGAAAAGCGGTGGTGCATTAATTGAAGTATAGTCCGAATAAATCCACTCCTGCTGTCTTTGCAGTGGCCGTGAGACAGAATCGGTAAACTTTCTTTCAGAAATGGTCGCAGTTAACATCGTTGGAATCATTTCGTTCCTATGCTAGTGAGAGGATGCACAATTACACATTTTTCTTTGTCTCAATATGCGCTTTTATGTAATCATTATTTTCTAGGGTACTTTATGTTTTATTTTGGTAGCCATCACTGTGAGCCGTTGTTTCCACACTCCTGCAGTGACCTCAAATAAGGCCGCAGTATGCGCAAATAATAATAAATATTAGACAACACACACAGGCCTGAAGTGGATTTGGGGGAGCCGATAGAAGGTTCTAGAGAGTTTGTTCCCAAATAAAGAAGGGCAATTACATGAAGCCTGTGAACCAGAAAAATATTAAAGCAACATTTTATTTTAAGGAAGAGTACTGCAGAAAGAAAACTCAAAAATACAACATCATTCTAAAGAACAAGAAGGGCCCGGCAGTCGTGCCAAATACCTTCAAAACTTCAAAATAAAAGTCCGACAATGCTGCAAGCGCCATTTTTTTCTATCGTCTATTACGCCCTGCATGAAGAACATTTGGCAACCCCAATGAAAATTTGAAGTCCCATTTCTATCGCTTGGAGCAACAAATGTCACGCTTACCAACCCGGGGATTCGTAGGCTAGCACGTCGCCTCAGAGTCCCCACGGCAGCTAGCTTTCTTTGTGTTTGATCCTCTTGAAACACATTAAAGTGACAACTATGTATTTTTGCATCGCACATCAAACCACATAGACCCCGTTCCGTTTTCAGCCTGTTTCACGCCAATTTTTTTTGCATTTCTACACACCGAAATGTGCCGAAGATAGACCACCGTGGCAATCTTGACAGCCAGCTCGTATGCTTCGCATGACCGCCATGTCGTTCCAAGACTTAAAAAGTTGGCTGCCAAACGTTTGCAAAGATAAACCGGTGCAGTTGTTCTTAGTGAAATTTTTTATACAGAATGTGTTACACAGCTGACTCCCAGCAACTTTGAGTAACACACTTGTGTAACGTAAGAGAAACACACAAGTGCTACGTCAGCAACTGATTGGAATTCGTGCCCTCGGTGATTGAATATGAATCAAAGACGAATTCTGACGCAGCACTCGTGTCACATCTGCATCTTAAGCTGGTCTCAGGTAGGCGACGTAGAAAATCCAGCAGAGGCCATTTTATCTAGGAGCTGTCAAGTGAGCACGCGGTGTGAGTGTATACAGCAGGCAAGGGGGAAGAGGAATCTGATGTGCTTCGGAGAAAAAGGAGACAAAATGGCAGGGTCAAAGATGGGGTGCGTAACAGCAACCGAGATGCAAACTTCGCGCTTCACTGCCTCTGGGGTGCTAGCTTCGGTAAGGCTTTCTTTTGGGAGATGTTATGCACAATGCCTGTGCCGTCAAAAGCCAAATTTGGCGTTTGCGTTTAGATGGCGTAAGGCCGGTCTCTGCCTTTGAGGTACGGGGACACTGGCTTATGCTGTGGAAGAGAGATTTAACCGGTGCAGTACGACTGCTAGCCTGTGGACTTTAGGACACACGACTGCACGCCGGTACGATGCTCATTCAGATCGAAACAGGTGGAAGCGGGTACTAGACCCGAGATCCCTGGGTTCTCTGAGGCACGAGCTTTCGCTCCATGTACTCCGAGCTGCAGTGCGTTAATACATTCGGCCACCAATTCCCCGCCTGTGCCATTAAAGCACAAAATTCGTATCAGGTTCCTTCGTGCAAAATCATCACGAAGCAACACACACCAAATTCTAGTATTAGCACTGCCTTCACCACAACAGTGCGGGAAAGGTGAACATTTTCCAGCTATTTTAACTACATTTTTTTCTTCATAAACCTTGCAGTGGAAATTCATTACAAGACAGTTCCTGCAAGTTAAAAAAATGTCCATTTTATCCCGTTTCATTTTTGAATCTGTGGCTGGATAAGTGAGAGTGACGAGATTAAATGGCTCGGAGGTTACGGAACTGCTATTCAGTCGAGGCGTGCTGAAAGTGCATAAAACACCGACCGTAGCAGCCCATAAAGTTTATGCAAAAAGGTGTAAGAATGTCAATGCACGGCATGTATACGGCTCATGTTAATTAGGTCACAAAGAACGTTCCAAGCACGCCAGAATGCTGTAGGTGGCCGTGACAACAAACTATGGTGGATGTCATCACACACATCTGTTTCCTAGACCAATAAACAAAACCCGCAACTTCTGATAAAAAAAAGCAAAAAAAAAAGTGTCTAAACAAAACAGGAAAAATTGGCACACTGCATGGTGTGTGGGTGAGATGGGGGAAAAAAAAAAGAAGAAACGAAAACAAAAATGTCGAGCCATACATTGGATAATGCAACAAGGTTGATGAATAATAAATAGTCCTCCGCTTGTTTATTGTGCCACGGCCGTCGAAACAGCATCGCGCAAGAGCTAGTACACACCTTTCAGCGAAACTCGTTTCTGCTCGTTTGACCGAAAAAAAGAGAAAAAAAAAAAGAGAGAGATAAGAAAAAGAAAACGCCGCTCCGTGTCAATTAAGTTGCAATCACGGGTCAACAGGATGTGAAATCACAAGTACTGGCAACACAATGGGAAAAGGCTAGCTAGAAAAAAATAATTATAGCACATCTAATATTGCTTACGTTTCTATCCAAACACCCACACACACCCTACGTTCGTCCAGCGCCGGAAGCTATTTCGATCGTCTAAACTAAGCTTAGCGTTAGCAAAACAGATCAGGGTGTAAGAAGCTTGCTTACACGAAAAACGGATCGTTTTAAACCAACTGCAGGCAAATTATGCAACGCCGCAAGTAGTAGATTCGCTATTCGAACCAGGAAAAAAAAAAAAAAAAAGAGTATACATATATATTTATATATCTCGCCAGTGAAATGACTCGCGAATGTCCTAACCAACAAGCAGGTAAACGTATCACAACTTCTACCTTCAGCCGACGGTGTTCCTTTTCGTGTCGCTTTCGAAATGGAACGTCAGCAGCGCTCAGTACGATCAAAAGGTAGGGGGTGGGCTAGCTACTAAAACGTCATCAGTCGTTCGACGGGTCTCTTCGCGTACCGCTCGCGCATCGCCATGGCGCCGCTGCTTAAAAGCTCGAAACGTTCGAAAGGCACTCACGGCTCCCATCTCCATCTCACGGGCTTGTGAGTGGTCGGGGGTGTCGCCCGAGACCGCCGTCGGGCCGGTGGGACGATCACCGGTGCCTTCGGCAACGCCACGATCCCCGCCGCTGTCCGCCATTGCTAATCAAGACACGCTGGCATCGCCGACGTCACTTCCGATGTCAACTTCCGCCCGCGACACGAACTACGTCGTTGCCATGCCAATCCGGCAAATCCACGCAAAAAGAGTGCTGGAGTGAGTGCTGACGAGTGAGCCAGAACTTAACCGGCTTCTGACGGCTATGGCTAATTGTATGAATCGTTAGGATCCCCCGCAAGCTTTTACCTTTTGGCTGCGGCTCTGCGCGTAGTGGGACGACTTGAAAGAATTTCTCTTGTACTTCCGAACTCAGTAGACAGCTATTTCGCTGGCTCAAAAATATGTCGCCGACTAGTTTGCTGTCTACTTGGCTGCCTTTTACCTTTTGTTTTCAGACAGATACTATTGACATTTTTTGTTTATTTTGTTTTCGCTTGGTTTGTATGCGTGGTTTTGCGTGTCAGAAGAGGTGTCAGGTTTACAAACAGACGTGCGACAGCCTGACGCGCGAGGCGGGCCGAGCGTATAGTATACCATGTAGCGCTGCATTTTCTTTCGTTTTTGAACGTTACGACACGCCTCCAAGGTATGCTACGGGTGCGACTGAGCCGTTTCGACGCCACTGGCGGGTTCGGAACCGCTGATACGCCTACCTCGCGAACTTGCCAAGGAGCTACGGCAGCGGGTAAAGTACTTGCACGTTACTACACCGAATTTCCATCTCTTACCAAGAATTATTCCTGTGAACGTGTGTACGAATTACAAGCGTTCAAAGATTATACGCGTGAACGCGCTTAAGTACAAAGTGTTTATCTTCCTTTTTTTCCTGTCGGAAACGAAGGTGTCGCTCTGACAAACGGCATGAAGCGATTCGATAAAACGTGTAAAAGCAGCAGCGTTTCGAACCACGAGCTGCGTGAACGATGTACTGCGTGTTCGCAAACAAGCGTCTCAATTTAGCGATAAGAAAAGGAACGAGCAAGTAACGCGTATTTCGTTCATTTATGTGGCGACGTTTTAAAAACTGCTCGTGTCTGGTCGACGTGTTACGACGACAAAACACGGCGGCGCTGTTTGGAGCTGCGAGTTTGTGCGGTTCTTTGTGAACTGCTGTGAATAGACTAAAAACGTGACACGGGAGGCAGATGTTTTTCTAAGAGCGGCTCTCTCTTAATTCGTGCCAGTCGTGTTCTTTTATGCATTTGAGTGTTCCTCCGTCGCCTGACGTGTCTATATATAGCTTGACTTGCCCCTTTTTAAGATTACCCTTCCATCCTTTTTTTGTGTTGCTTGCAGGGGAGGGGCCGACAGTGAAGAAGTGACACGAGCAACTCTGCTGTGCACAAGGCCATCGCCATGAGCCAGTACAACGTGAGATCTTCGCAGACGGTAGCAGCGGCATTCTTCTGCCTCGATGCCGCGGCTAGAGCGTGCCTCGACCCGTTCGTACCCATCTATCTCCGTCACCATGCCCTAAATGCGTTTCATGCAGGCGCCGTGATAGGCATTGCTGCGGTCCTTGCTGCTGCTTTCGTGCCGTCGGTTGTCTGGTTACCAAGATGGCGGCGACAGGGCTGGAGGAGCATTCTCCTTGCCTCCAGCGCCCTTGCTGCCGTCTGCTACATCGCCCTGCTCATGGTACCGCCAATGTCCAATCAGTACCAGTCGACATCGCCGTGCTCTCAGGCTCACCTCAAAGTACCGACGGCGGCGATGACGAGTGCGAGTCTGTCACCGAGTTCGTGGGAACCTCACCCTACCAGTCATCGAGGCACGTCTGCCAAGCCAGTGTCCACTGTTGGGACGTCGGCCAAGCCGTCTTCTCCGCGAGTGGCTTCGTCTGGAACCTACGAGCCGATGCCGACGGCGCTGCCAGTTAGCGCAACTACCGCTGCCACCGTGATAGTTCCTTCGACGGTGCAGCAGAACAGTAGTAATGAGCGTCATCAGGATCATCACCCAAATAATCATACCAGGTCACATAGGGAAGCAGATGGAGGATTGGAAACAACCCTGATGACTGCAAGGCCAACTACGGTGCCCACCAGGTTGGATGCACTGCTTAAGAAGAGTGCAACGTTTGCACCGGAATCAAATAGCACTGGCAGACAAGCTGGAGTTCCAGGACAGCGCAGAAAGAAGGTCCTTCCTCCAGAACATATTCCGCATACCACGACAGCGGTGCGTCAGAATGTCTCATCTGGACTTGGAATGGGAGACGGTCGGACTCAAGGTCCCAACTGCGACGGACCGTCGCCGGACCCAGACTGCTTTCCTCCTCCGAGAGCCAAGTTGGAAGAACAGTTCGACCATTCGATACTGCTCCTGGTCACCCTTATCGTGGTCTTTGGCGAGTCGATGCTCTCGCTGGCGGGACTGGCGGCCGACGAGTCCTTCTTCCGCTTCCTGGATGAGATCGATGCCACCGAAAAAGCAAACGCGCACCACACGCATGCCGCCGTCGTGTCCGCTGTGGTCGTGGGCATCTCTGCAGTCGTGGCAACGCAGGTCCCCTGCGTGCCGCTCTCAACGTGGGGCAGTTCATCCGAGGTCTACCTCCTGGTCTTCGGCGCACTGGTCTCAATGTCCCTCCCGCTGGCCGCCTTCTTCCCGGAGCCCCAGCAGGCGGTCAGGAGGAGGACGTCGGCCGGGACGTGTCGGGGAGTTGCGGATGCTCTGAAGGGTGGCGAGGGTGCCCTGGTGGCGACCACCCTGGTGCTCTTGGGCGCACTCGCTGGTGTAGAAGGAACCTTCTTCCTCTGGCACCTCGAAGAAGGTGGCCACAGCAACGCGCTCGGTGCAGTAATCATGGCACGCGCCGTAGCGCGCGTCGCGGCGCTGCTTCTGGTTAAGGCTGGTGGGCTTCCGGGGCGACTGCATGGCTGGCTTGTCTTCGCGGTCCTCTGCACGTCTGCTCGCTGCGCCTGCTACGTCCAGTCCGGTTGGCAGCTCGCAGCGATGGCGCAGCTGCTGTCGCCGCCGTCAACCGTGCTACTGTGGTTTGCGTGCGAGCGGTGGGCACGGAGGACGTCCACGGGTATCGACGCCGAGCGATGCGTGCTTGCGGCACTCGCAGTCTGCCACCGCGGGATCGGCATGGGCGTTGGAGCAATCTTGGGCGGAGCCGCGGCGGCGTGGGCGGGAACGCGGTCCGCCCTCGGACTCTGCGCTGTCGTCGGGATCATTGGAGGCGCGGTTGTCTTTATGGTGACGCGGTTCGTGGCACCTAGGCCGCCAAGTTACGACCGGCTGCTTTGGGACCCGACGAGTCCGAACTCCGAGAGCGAGTCGGAAGAAGAAATGCAGCCCCTGGAACGACAGGCAGCCGCGGTCGGCGACACATCGTCCTGATTCCCTCAGAGGAACAGAAACGGCGGACTGAACGTTCCACTGGAATCGTCTCGACGCTGAGAACGTCCCTGCAATGTTTCGGAGACGGTTCCTCTTTGCTGTGCATCGTGTGCATTTCAAAGTGGCATCGAGATACTATCTGGACATTCTGCGCGCTTTTTGAGGTGTGCCTAGGGCATCGTATATCACAAGGCATTTCAGGAACATTGCATCCAGTCATTGCAAGGGTCGGCGACCTTTCACAAGCTCTCCATGAGTGGGCAGTGTTGGCGTGGCCACTGAAACACGTCGCAAGCCAAAGATGGTCCACTTCCATACTAGTCGGTGTCTATAGTTATTTTCCAGGGAGCATAGCTTTTGTATAACATAGTGAGGACACTTTTGGAGAAAACAATAACATGTCCTTTATTTCTGTTAACTGTTGGGGGTATGGGAGGGGAAAAGAGAGTAAACATTTGTTTTCTTTGGATGAGATTCGTTGTCATCTGTCCCTTAGACGAGGACACAGGCACTTTCATAAGTTGCAGACAGGTGCTCAGAGGATTCCTATGGTTTCAATGACTAACATGAATTTACATTCTCTTTTTAATACTGTCGCGTAAAAGTTGCATGTGGTGTAAAGAAACGACTGCTTTTCAGTCTTTTTTTTTTTTGTGTCTATATTAAGAACCAGAATTCTGCCAGGTGGCCTTTCTTTTTGCATGCTGCAGCCAGTTACATGTTGCAGATGGTTCCTTTACTGGACAAGCTCTAGGATGAGAGAAGTTGTATAGCAGAGATTCCTAGACCTAGTATTACGGTCCATGTGTCTGTGTCTTGAAGGTTAACTCATTAGCATACTTTTTTTTTTTTTTTTTATGAAGTGTACTGCTAAATTTAGCTTAAATTGCGCAGTTCGCATGAAAATTGAGGGAAACGTTTACTTGACCTTCAGATGCTATTTGCTGCTTTTGCTACTAATTCCTGGCCATGCGATGTGTCCATTCAAACAACTGGACAACAAATGAAAGTTGCCTTCGATTTTCATACGGATTGCCTATTTTAAATGAAGTTCTTGAGACATCGGAGAAGTGGCACGACTCGTCATCGAAGATGGCACAGTGCGATCCACTTGTAACGCTGTACTGCTTATTAAACAGTTTCTGGAGTTTCTAGTCCAGATACAACGATAATTGGTTATAACAAATGAATTTTCGGGTTTTCTCATTATCGTTAAAGTGGATCGTACTGTAGAACACTCGCCACTCTTCCATAAAAAGTTTCTGCAAATTTCGATAGGCTAGAGCAGAAATCTGCACGAGGCCTTGTCGTCCATACCCGCACTTGGAGATCTCAAAATGTCTTTTTTTATGGGAAACTGAGTCTTTTGGTGAAAATTTGTAACAAATGACAAAGTAACCTAAAGGTGTGGAAGCAATAGTGGTATGCTGCCTTTTCTTGTAGAGTCCACAAAACGGCTTCGACACGGAAACACGAGCCAGACTCTTCGGGCTTTCTAGTGATTGATGATCGTGATTGGCAGTCAAGTGGTTAACCTTCAACACACAAACAAACTGCAACCTAGAGACTTGTTTACAAACTTGCGTTCGACTACGGCCGACCGTGCTACAACCGGTTTTTAAGCCGATCTGGTCGTAAATAATCTCAAGCGGCTTAAGAACCGCTTGTAGCGCAGTCGGTCATAGCCAAATGCAAGTGTGGACCGGCCCTTGCACTATTGAACGAGTAGAGTTGCGAGCAAGCTTCCCGTTTTTTTGCTTTACTCGGGTTGTTATTAGCGCCATGAAATTGTAATGAGCTTTGTTGCATGTTGCCGTACTTGTTGCTTAGAACCGCCGGGGAAATGTATGATAAACGTCCGCAGATATGCCGAATTACACACTGTGCGCAACGTTTACGCGTGAACAACGCTGACTGGTGACGTGTGCTCGCAAACGGGTGATGCTTGCCGACATTTGTACGAATTGCCCAAAGGTGGCTTTTGTTACGTTGGAAAGCGGCCCTGGCTGCTCGTTCGCTCAACAAAGCTACACCCCATTGTGTGATCACGAAACTCTACTACCTTAGCAGCACACCTAGTTCTGTGATGTCGTTAGGATGTCCTTAGAATGTCCTGTGGATGTTTATAGGACATCCTAAGGTTATTCACAGAACTAAGTGTGCTACTAGAGTACGGATTTCCGAAAAAGGCCGTCGCGGACATTAAAGGGACGCGGGTTCTGAAGACACTTCGAAAGTTGTTTGTCACTTTGCCACACTCCGTAAAGCACTTGGGGAGAAACGGAAGCATAAAAATATAATCTATTGTAAAAAGAGTCTTTGAAGACATGATGGTGCTTACAGACACCTGTGAGGGCCACCACGTTTTAAAAGATTCGTCACCAACTCGCGGAACAGTAGGCACTGAGCAATAAGAGGGTTGTCAAAAAAGACCTTGCCTCTTTCGAAAGGCATGTCGTGGCACGTTCGGGCACGTGCAGTCTCTCCTGCCGACTTGGAAACTCGACGCCAAACCTTCGTCGGAAACCGTCGTCGCCGGAGCTCGGATTCTCCAATGCCAGACTACGTGGCACGGTCCTGCGAGATGGGCGTGCCCTAATCCAGTTTACGTAAAAAAGGTTACAAAAACGCACAAATTATTCTTCAATTCTACAACGGTATCCGTCGCAAGAACGACACAAAAAGGATCCATCTGAACGAGCGGTGCATAGTTTGATATCCGGTGGCGGCGTCCGATTCCCGTCGCCGTGGCAAAGATTCAATAGCACTGCATTTTAGAACTTGCACAAAAAAAGTAATTCGGCGTACGAAACGCAGCATTCTCCGACGGGGCAGAAACGGCAGGGAGCTCCCTTTCTTTGATAACGCTCCAGTGCCTTGTTGGCTTCGAGCTTGTGTGCACCGCCGAAGCACTGTGGAAGGCAATGAGTGCATACTGGAGGCCGGGCATTTGAGAAAGATGCCCTGTCGTTCTCATCCCGTCTGCGACTATGCGGATTGCAAGTTTGTCTGCTTCTTTTGCAGGGATTGTGGTGATGTCAGCACGCTGAGCTCTGATTGGTTCTGCTCGAAGGATAGTGGGTAGACCTCAAGGCAGAGTTGCTTTGAGGTCTACCCACTATCCTTCAACCAGAGCTCAACATTGTGACGTCACCACAACCCCTGCAAAAGAAGCAGACGAACTTGCACAGCCAAAAACGTATAGACGGACTATTGCGTTGGAATGCTGCGTGGCAGATTCTCGCTTCGGAGGGCAGAAAGCTGCGGCAAGCGAGTCCGGAAAGCTGGCACTATGCGGCGCTCGAGGCCAGTCTTCCTTCCTGGAGGAACGTTGGAGCACGGTCGTCGGCCAGAGAGCAAACGACAGGTCTTGGACGACGGCTGGGGCCGTTTTGGCGACGTCTCGCGGGGTCGTCGGCGCGGACGTCGCTTCCTCGGGGGTTTGGCACCGACCTTCAGGGGTCTTGTTTTTGGGGCGCGATGTGCTGCAAGGGAAGATTTGCAAATGATTTTGAGCCGGTTCGTCCCTGCACGCGTACGTCTGCGGTCGGATTCGGGCTCCCGTCTGAAGCTTCCCCCCCCCCAGCCAAAAGGGATTAACGCGGAACCTGGATTTTTTCGTGTCTACTTTACCCCTTTCCCAAAATGTATGGTTACTAAAGTGGGCAAAAAAACAAAGGGACGAGAAGGTGGAAACAACCAAAGAGGAAATTAGAAAGTGTACGGCAGGCTTGGGTTTCATGGTTTTGCGGCTTGCATTGATGCAGAAATGAGCAAAGGACAAATGTTTCTTCAGTGGGTGTACTGGTTTTGTTAAGTATTTAAGGCTTTAAAACGGTTTTACGGCATGAGCATTTGGACCGAAAGGTAAGATTAAGCAGATCTCGCGATTAAAAAAAAAATTTGGTTGAGGAAACTAAATAATTTTGCATGCACATGCTCGCAAAACGTATTTATATCGGTGCTGCACACAGCTCCTAAAGAAACCAAATGCTCCCTTTGAAGGTCGATCTTGCTTCGTTCCAATTGCAAAATATTTTTTTCTCGTAAAGAAGAGCTCCCAATTATTCGGTTGTTGCGTTTCAGCAAATGTCTGACGTCCGCTCAAATGTATAATTCAGAAAATTTAAGTGACATACACCCCCCCCCCCCCCCCCCCCCCAAAAAAAGAAGTCTATAATCCTCCCTTTCTGGCAAAAAAAAAAAAAAAAAAATATGGGTTGCATTTGGAAGTGGCACAAGTTTCCTGCAGAGACTATACACCTCCAAAAGACGCAACGAAGCAGCAAATATACCGCGTGGAAAATAAGCGAATTCACCCCTGGGGCATCCAAGAGTGGACACAGACGTCTACTCACCATGCGCTTCATGATGCACAGGATGTTGACCCAGGCAAAGGAGCAGATGCCGACGGTGACCACTCGGAGATGCGGTGGCACCAGGAAGAAGTTGACGCATTGGGCCGGGATCCAGAAGCAACAGCTGAGCTGCAGATGGAACGCAACGGTGGTGGTCAGGAGAGGTATGCCAAACACATGCACGGGTCGCCAGGTTTGATCTCTAAATGGCTACATTTCTTTACCTATGATATATAGGGTGTTATGGATCGAGGGGCTGACTTTAAAACTGGCCAGAAATACCGGCGCCTGCACATAACCAGCTCAAACTCCCACCAAAGATGTACTTACAGGTGCATTTTGCTTCGAGATGTTTCAAGGCGTAGCTCCCTTCCTGCGAAAAATTAGTTTAACACTCTGGACAGCTGTAACGGCGGAATGTGGTGCAGACGATCGAGTTAACCGAGGACTCTGCTTGTGGTGCCATCTCCCGACAGGCGCAGCAAACGAACAGTGGCACTAGGTCAAAAGCAGACGATGCCGTAATGTGTTTGCTGCACCTATCAAAAGATGGCACAAGCAGCTAGGGTAGCTAGGTCGTCAGCATCTTCAACTGAAAATGTCAAGAGAGTTGTTCAAACATTTTGCAGGAAGGAAGCTATGCCTTAAAATTTCACGAGATAAGATTTCACCACTAAAATGCACCTTTGGCAAAAGTTTAAGCTCGTATACATGTAAGCATCCATTTTTCTGGCTGAATTTAAAGTGAACCCTTCAGTTCATAACACCCTATAGGGGGTATTCACTTGACGCCATAATTGAGTGCACGGTTTAGTGCGCATGCTTAGAACGAGCTCACACCTATAGGCCGCCAAAACCGGCAATCTCGATGGTGTGGAATGCACATTGCAAAAACACTCCGGAAGCTCACCATCAGCACGCATTCACCAGAAACGGATCCGGCTACAGCCGCCAGTGAATACTGCCAATACATGTAGTGTAGCGCACATTCAATTTTTCACTCATGAACATCAAACAGGAGCCTGGCAAGTTTTTGTCTTCAAAATAGAGAAACATGAGTGGGGTATTTTTCACAGACTCGCAATGGTCTCAGAGGCTCGACTAGCTTTCCTCTTTCGCTTCACGTTCTCTGACCAGCCCAAATCCTCTGGATGAGTTGTTGACAAAGCATGTTAAATGGTTTGGCTTAAAAATGCACATAGAGAAGGGGTTACAATTGTTAACAACAATCAAAGCAAAGCCTGTTAAGCTCACCTGCTAGCTTTGCCAGTTAGGTGGGTAATGTGTATAACATGGTAGATTACGGTAAAGACGTAATCAAACTAAAGTTTCTCCGTGAAATAGGTGAGGCCACTGTACATTTTCTTGCGAACCTGAGAAAGCGTTGTTTTGGTATAATCAAGGACAAGGTTGCTGCCTTGTACACTGCCAATTGTACTCACATATAAATTTATTTTGCAGTATAATTTATGTCGACAAAAAGTTGCAGATGCGAGGTCTTAATTCCTTTTGGACCGTATCACTGATACCTGTGGGACTCTTAATCTTTACATTAACAGTCAATGATTTTTTTTAAAATTTGTTTCACGGGTTTATTGCGTTGAAGGATGATGATGATGATGATGATGTAAACTTTTATTTAAATATGGAAATATCCAAAGATGGGTGGGGCACCCAGTCCAGGGCTCCAGTGCTGGCCGTTGCTGCCTTGGCCCACTCAACTAGATGACGACGGTCGTCCGGGTGCGAGCTGAGCAACGCAGCTTCCAAAGTCTCCGGGGATGGGGGAAGGGGGGGGGGGGGGGGGAAGATAGGTGGGATTTGCAGGCCCACATGACGTGGTATAAGGAGGGGTACTCCGAGCAATGTGGGCAGCTAGCAGGGATGACACTTGTGGAGAAGGGCGTGGTGTCTGTAGGTGTGGGACTGGAGTTGGCGCCAGATCATGGCCTCTTCCCGCGTTAGGCTCCAATGTGGAGGGGGGTACCTACATCTCTCACCTCGTTGATGAGTGAGGATTTCAGAGTATCGGTTGGGTACGGGAATAAATTTGAGAATTGTGTTGTGTTCCTCTGTGTGTGGCACCCGGTGTGTACAGGCTCGGGCTACGGCATGGGCTTGCCGATTTCCATCTACAGATTCGTGGCCATGAGTTCAGATGAGTTTCGTTCCTGGAAGCAGGGTTTTGAGGTTTGTTAAGATGCGTAGAGCGCATGATGAGATCCTGCCGGCTCAGAACCGTCGCAGGGCAGTTTGAGAATCGGAGAGGATATTGAGATATTCCTTGCCCGAGGTGATTGCCAGGGCAATGGCCGTTTCTTCTGCCTCCGCTGGATTGACAGTGCGGATGGAGGCCGTAACTACTGTCTTTAGGTCGTGGTCTATCACACTGACTGCGGCCGCTGGTTGATCCGAGTACATGGCAGCGTCAGTGAACCGGGTGGCGGCCTTGCTGCCCTATTTGTGCTGGAGGGCCTGAGCCCGCGGGCAATGCGGCGACCGGAGTGAAGGATGGGATGCATGTTCTTGGGGATCGGGGCCACTTGAATGTGGTCTCGTATGGTTGTTGGTAGGTGAAGTGTGCCCCGCACAGAGCTGGGGATCGGGAAATGTAAGTTCTGAAGGACTGTCCAGCCGGTGGGGGTGAGGGCCAGCCGTTCTTGCTGGCTGGCTAGGTGTGCTTGTATGTGCTCTTGGAAGGTATTATGTATGCCCATGGATAGGAGCTTATCTGTGGCGGCGTAAAGTGGTAGGCTCAGAGCGATCTTGAAGGCTTTGTGGATAAGGATATTAATTCTGTTCTTCTCACCCTGGTTTAGGTTGAGGTATGGGGTGGAATAGGTGATACGGCTGGTGATGAGAGCCTGGGTGAGCTGGATCACGTCGGTCTCCTTGAGCACGTGTTTGCGGTTTGTGATGCGTCCCACCATGCGCATGATTTGGGTGACCGTTTTTTGGACGGTCTGTATGGTGTAGTTTGCCCTACCGTCTGCCTGCATAGGGGGATCAAGGGCTGGTGCCTGACAGTCTCTGCCCCTTAAAGTTCAGCAGCTCAAGATAGTTACATAATAGCAACAACTCTACATACATTACACAATTCGAAAAAGAAGTTAAAGCAACAAGGAAAAGTAAATAACAGTAGATTCATTGGTAATAAATACTACTACAAATCAACGTCAATAAATGTTAGTTGTGTTACAACTAAAAACAAAACAAAACAAAAATCTAGAATATAATCACATATATATACATCTTCGGCATGTCAGCAACAACAAGAAAATTCAGATGTGATTACAACGAAAACATGTATCTTTTAAATTTGGCAATACATAGCGATGTTCTTGGTATGCTCAAATCCGTTCTATTAAGAGATTCACTTGTTTAAAAAGTTGACGTTTGTCGGCCATAGTTGGCTCTCCTGGCCAGCATCCTTTGCATTGGGTTTCTAGTCGGGTATGCACTCAGTCTGTCTATTGGTGTGGTGTAGTCTACTTTTATGTATCCATTGTAAAAGTCTGAAGTGTGTGTTTTTGCAAAAATAATGCAGTCCTCTTCAGTATTACCTAGGAAGACCACACATCAAACATTACGACCTACTTCTGTCTAAATATTTCTTAAATGGTCCGGCAAACTTTGCAACGTGCCAAGTAGCAGAAATCAGCTGACCCTAGCGGGCGAATTGAGGCGCATCCAACAGCGCAGTCAAGGTTACGGCGTTGGCGTAGCCAACATTCAGCTGAACGTCATGACCCCTTTTTGTTTGTTTTTACTTCTCCGGAAAGCATAACGGGTGACGTCCAGCAACGTTCCCTCTCTGCGCTCAGCGGTGCCCACGTGATTGGCGTAATGCGCCTGCGCAGTGCGCTTCTTGGAAGTTACCGCCATCTTCCGCGTCGTAATTTCCATCGTCGTCTCACCGTTTGTGATTATTGTCTCTCGGAGTTTCGTTCACACTACATGCGCAGACTGACGCTGCAGTTGTGCAGACGTCGTCGAATGTCGTAGACACCAGAATGGGGTGAAGGGTGTGGTGCAGACGACATTTGTGCTGGCACACGCCTGCCCCAACGGTGGCCCGCCAGCCCACCCCTATCCTGCCCGTCGTTGCGTTGAGGTTCACGTGACTATCTCATACCACATCATGGGCGTACCAACTGGGGGGGGGGGGGGGGCAAGGGGGGCGCTCGCCCCCCCAGTTCTCAGAGTGGGGAGGCAAGGCATGTGTTTTGCCCCCCCTGAAACAGCCGCCACCGGGCAGGGCAAACGCTGGCCGGCGGCGCCCAAGGAATACCAAAAGCACCGCCCCCCCACTCAAAAACAAGTTGGTATGCCACTGTACCACATGCTAGCCACACTTTTGGTGGCCCGAAGCCAATGTTGCCAGACGGAGCCAAAGTTTTGGTTTTTCATTCTGCTCTTGTTTAAAGTAAGAATTAACAATATACATCCCATTTTTCGTGAAGCAAATGACCTAGTGCCTTTCATTAGTGCTTTCTAATGTAAAATCACTCATCATCCTGAAATTGAGCGAAGTTTCCCTTCCAGCATATAATATTCGATGAAGAGTGGCCGTGTCCTTAAATTTCTGGTATCCCCTTTATAATTTTTGACATGGCCATAAGATTTTCTTCTGGAAAAAGATAGGTTTATTATAGTTTGCAACTGTCACCATTAAACCAAAATTCCTTAACTAATTCTGGAGTAAAATAAGGAATAACATAATGTGTTGTTTTAAACAAGGGTAGGCATCAACTTTTGTATTCTACGAATTCGTTTGCCTCATTTGTTGTGACACACTGTTCACAGCCACTCAAATATCAGTATAAATTAATTTTCTATCTGCCCCCAAAAAAAGTGATAACGAATTGAAGGAATTTCACCGTGGACACTCTGTTTTCCACTGTCAACAGATTGGTAGGTCATGGGAAAATTCAGTTCTGCAAGACCTAATCCCACACAACAGTTTGGCCAGCAACAACTAAACAAAATTAAAAGGCACACAGCTGGAACCGTAGGCTGCCACAGGAAATGCAGTCAATCATGTCAAGGAAACAGTGTCATAGGGACACCGACCTGTAGTTTTCAACATTGCTCTCGGCGCCAGATCTATTTCCATCTTGTCTGCTCAGCTCCTCAATCACCGTAACGAAACACAAATGGACAAGGTAAAATCTTCCCATTGAGCAGAAGTTCCAGTTATCAGAGGGAAGACCACTTTTTTTTTTTTTAAGACATAGGGAATAAAACATATGTTTTGCCAAGTTTCACTTATCATGCGCCAGCTAAAGAGGTCCTACCGAAATATTAGAAACTTCATGTCCGTCTGTTATCACGGCTGCGCAAGGCCTTACCTTGTAAGTCGGCCAGAACTTTTGCTTGAGCTCCGCAAAAAGGTCCTCCTTTCCCTCCATGGCACTCATGGCTGGAAGGAGAAATGGGGAAATCGGACAATGTCAACTATGCTAATCAATCGATGTAATTTTTTTTTCCTTCAAAAAGCCGGTAGCCGGGGCAAAAAGCTGTAGCAAGTGCAGCTTGACGAAGCCCCAGCTTTAAGATGGGCAACATGGCGTGAGAATGCTCTCAAAAATGGGGCTCCTGAAGCATTTTTATTTTGAGGGGACTCCAGAAACTTTGAGAAACAACCACAAGTCCCTATTTTTTTCTAGTAGTATTATGTACTCAAACAATCCCCGAATTCACATTTAAGTACTTTATGAGGCTCACAGGGACACAGACCTCCATCAGCAAACTACACCAGTGGGATATTTCATCTGCTACATATAGGACTCCTTTGGTCACGCCTAATTGCTGAGTGAAGCTACGCTCTCGCTGGACCCATAAACCGCCTCCCCTTCATCACCTGGCCCCACTACCTGCGTGTTGGTACGGGCTGGAGCATGATCATGTGGCAGACACCAAATGTGTGATTGGTCAAACAAGCATGTAGCTTTCATCACCCTGTCAGCTTAGGGGTGAATGGTGTATGCGGAGAGCAAGTCGCCTGCTTCTTGCGAAGGAGTTGCGGTGGCAACAGAATAACGCGGAGCTCTGACTGGCTTTGACTGAAAGGATAGTGGGTAGACCTCAAAGCTAGATGCCTTGAGGTCTACCCACTAGTTCTTTCAATCAGCCAATAAAAGCTCGGCGTTCTGACATCATCGCAACCCCAGTGCAAGAAGCAAACACAGTTGCACTCTGCATATAATGATGCACCAATGAGGGAGGTGTAAGAATACTGAAATTGAAAAGTGCCTTGTCATTCATATAGTGTTTGCATTCATATACATATATTTATATACATATTTACATGGCCAGACATGTGCCCCAGTGGCACACGTCAAGGTGTTCATCCCAACTTCAACGCTTGGTTGAAAATTTTTAGCTGCTTCAAGTTGGGCACCAACTAGTTTCAACTGCAGACCAATTGACTTAAATTGCAGGTCAAGTGGTTCACACTAAAAAGGATCATTTGGCTTGAACTAGAACAGGGTTTGGGTGACTCGTAAAATTCAGATACATTGCGAGGTCAGGTGCACGATTGTTTCAGAAAACGGTTGCACTTGCCGGAAGAGCATGTTTTTCATGAGAAAAATGTCCCAGTGCATTGTGACAACACAAGCAAGCTTGGTATAGCCTGTATGTAAACATTCAGGCCCTTTGCAGAATAATCATGTATGATGAAAAGCAAGGAGCAACTAACATCAACTGCAAAGAATGTCTTAGGTAGTCCTTTTACACAAGCAGGCATGATTCCCAACCAAACATATCAAACTTGGCTCCAGCTTCTAGATGAAAAGTGTGTACGTTGTAGACTTACTTTATTGTTATTGATCTCAAGCAAAAGCAACCAAAACGAGCAACTTCATTCTGAAATTTTAATGTACACTGCATGGTGGTGGCCTTAAAACAAGATTTTAGAGATTTTGGCACCAGGCTTTGTAGAAATTTTTCCTTATCCTGCAGCTATGGAAAGAAAGCTCAGGCAACCATTATGACAATTAGAACCAAAAAGAAACATGCTGGTGAGGCCAAGGTTCATATTGATATGGAGAGGAACTATATGGCGTCTGCCTTCTCTTATCAACAGCGCTGTGTATCATAGAGAATGAACAGCAAGCATAAAATGTAAATGTAGTGCACAAGCAGATTGGCTTAAAAAACAGCTGTTTTAATTGTCAGAGGCAGTGAAATTCATGAGAGCTCTATGTGCTAGAAAAGCACACATGTTTCAACGCAACACTGACGGCACCTCTGAAGAATATGGTACGAAGAGGAAATAGCATCATATATCAACGTGCACAGACTACAAACCTGAAAAGCCAAGGCAGATGCATTGGGAGATAGCTTCACAAGCAGAGTGGCATTGTCAGAGGCTTTGAAATCAATTAAATACATGTCTGATGAAAAATCACAAATATTTAGCACGACTATAATGCCCAATAACAACCGTAGAGAATAATTGTAAAGCAATAAATAAGAAAGAAGTATGCTCTGCTCAGTTCAAGCTGGGATAATTTATACCTTTGGCTTCATAGGAATTCCACATATTTGGCTTGCTGGCCATTATTTCAGAACATTTGTTCACCTATTTTATGCCAAAATCTTCACTAATTCATACTTGTTCTTGAACTTTAGGTAGGTTGTCAATACTAAGGGAGCTGGCCATGCCATCAATCTGGTCGAACTACACAAGCAGTGCTACACATGAACAAAAAAATTTTATAACCATAGAAATTAATTTTTGAAGTTAAAATAAATAAATAAATATATATATATATATATATATATATATATATATATATATATATTAAAATGCGATAACGAACCTTTGGTGAAACAACAATGACAGACATTTATTTCGATGTGGCCGAGACGTAGAAATAAACGTCTGTTGTTTCACCAAACATTCTGTACCGCATCATATATCTATCTATGTTGGCCATTTTGTGGATAATTCAAGCAGAATGAGCTGGTTTCTTCTAGTCTCACATTCAAGAACGTTGCAAGGCATTCTTGTTGCTTATTTCCAGACAAGTTTAGCAATCTGTTCTCAAATATTAGACTGATATTAAGCAACAACTGCTTCCATTGTCTGAGTGAACAATGCTCAAGACACCGCAAAAGCAGCAAGCCTTGCCCACATCAGATGTCACTTGTTCCAACATATGTTTTCAGAACTACACAATACATGATGCTTCACATATGTAGTGGTATGCGGCAAGCCAAGATCATCCGAATGAGCACGCACAGTGAAGGACCCAGTTCGTTTATGCCGTTGTGGAAATGCCAGCCTAGGCAAAAGCACCAATTTAATAAATAGCCATAAGAATTATATCAAGCCACTTTGGACCTCCTTATGTAGTAGAAATAGATAAAAAAAAATTATGTTCTAACTAGACAATGTGTAAGGCCTACATATATGCTAATGGAGCAGAGATGTGTGAATTGTTTGATCAAGCAAATTGGAGACTGTAGTCAGTGAAGTGTTAATGCAAGAACTTCCCTATAATAGGCAGTGTTCACTGGGTATCATAGTTGAGTGCAGTGGCCACAGCACAGGCTCAGAACGAGCCCCCTCTCATCTTCTGAAAAGAACTACAATCTCGGTGGGCTAAGCATATTGCAGAAGTGTTGTGGAAGCTTATTGTAAGCTTGTGCTGAGCAGGAATGGACTCAACAAGGGCCACCAGTGAATGCCACCTATAGTGATAAATATGGGCACAGCAAAGCAGTTAAATGCTTGTAATACTGGCAGAGGCATTCTATAAGTTAACCAACTATCACAGCTTCAATACTCAAGGAAGACAATGAAGTGATATGGCATGTGCCAAAACTTCTATGATCACATAGATACTGCAAACTAATGAAGCGAAGAAAAGTTTAAAAAATACTAGAACTGCTCATTGCCGATACACATATGAAAATGTTTTTGCAGAAGAATGTTGATAAACGACGCTTTCGCTTTTCAAACAGGTCCGTTTGAAGCGTCGAGCTCGCTCTTGTAACTCCTCCTTTGCTCGTCCTTACGGTGAAATGGAGTGAACATTTCTATGAACACCTGCAGAACAGTTATCTCTGTTATGGTTGTCTTTGTAGTCAATAAATATCTGTGCAGCACTCAATTCTTTCGGACAGTTGTCCCCTTATTTCCTGTCAAGCGAAGCAGTTTTAATTTTATATTGCATATTGTCCATGGTCTGCTCTGGAATTTAGAATTTACGCGTGCATTTAAGCAATTGATTCTTATCTAAATTCTAGTTAGTCACGACAGATTAGGTGGCGCAAGCTACTGCCTAATACGAATGGAATCAATTATATTAGTTATCCACCCATTCAGATAACAGCCATATATGTCTATAGCCACGTAGTGAACGGAAGCGCCTAAACAGGAAGCCGACACCAACTTCACAACAGCCGCTTGGTGCACTGATAGTCGAGTGAGCTGCTGGGGCCTACGGGAGTGGCCACTCTTTACGTTAGTATATTCCTCTATGTTTGTTCTGCTAAAGTGAAAAGAGGGGGGAGGAGCTTCCACTTCACGCTTAACCTGTCACCGACTGCGCAGGGTGCAAGTTCGTCTGCTTCTTTTGCAGGGGTTGTGGTGACGTCAGAATGCCAAGCTCTGATTGGCTCTGACTGAAGGATAGTGAGCAGACCTCAAGGCAGCTTGCTTTAAGGTGCCACTATCCTTCAATAAGAGCCAATCGGAGCTCGGCATTCAGACGTCACCGCAATCCCTGCAAAAGAAGCAGACGATCCTTGCGCTTCGCATAGTTCTATCACAACTTTTTTCCAGCTGGCTTCAACGAATAAAACAACCACTATGGTGGCATTTGCAGAATTGGTCAGCTGACTCTCGCGATCATATCGCTGATCGCATATGCACCGTAGCAAACGTCTCACCCGTGTAGAAGGCGACCAGGAGCGCGCTGGACGCGCACACCTGGTCAATGAGGGCCTTGCTGACCGCGACAGCTGGTATCTTGCCCGGAAGCACGCGGTCCAGGTACCGGTACCAGTAGAAGAGCGCGGGGGCGTAGATGCCCGTCCCGATGACCGCGTACTGTCCGACCAGCGGCACATCGTAGCCACGCACGGACGGGTCTAACTTCTGGAGGATCGTCTGCTGGACCAGTTCGGCCCCGACATACATGGAGCCGAAGGACACCACGTTGGCCACCAGCGGACGCTTCTTAAACAGCGTCCGCACGCTCTGCATGATTATTCTGGTGTCTCTTGTCGACGAGCACCGCAGCGATTCCAGACGTTGCCGGCGGTGCTACTCCGCAGATTGTCGGCGGAGCGAAAGGGAGGGCAGTCCTCGTCGCCGAATCTAATCATCGATATGACCTCGTAAGCGTACCGTCCCATCGGTCCAGTCTCCGCCTCCAATTGAATGCGACAGCTGCAGCAAAGCAGAAGCGCACAAGACGCCGACCAGGGAGGTTTATGCACTTGGGAGTTGTTAAATCGGTATTCCCGACAGACGAGCGAAGTGGAATTCCTTGTAGGAAACGGGGAAAGAGAGAAAGCCGCCGGACAATCTGTTTTTCTGTTCTCTCCGCTTACGTGATTTCTCCTTTCCCACTTCGTCGCGTGGACGTTCAGTTTCGGTTTCTTAGGCCTCGCTGACTTGAGTCGCGCGTGCAGTACTCGATTCGTGCACATTGCAATATCCCAAAGCTACTTCGTCACTTACCGGGATAGAAAGCGAGTAGGATGAGCGACGACGAGACGGCCTGGTCGGTCAGCGCCTTTTGAATCGCCACCTTGGTCCCTTTGGCCGGCAGAACGCGATCCAGGTAACGGTACCAGTTGTGCAGGAACGGTGCAGAGACGGTGGTCCCGAAAACTGCATAGCGCATGATGATTTTCCAGTCGTACGCCTTGGGAGATTCGTCGCCTCCGTAGCGGATCAGAATGGTCTGTTGCGTGAACTCTGCGCACACGTACAGGGTCGGGAACGAAACCATGTTCGCGAGCAGTGGTCGCTGCTTGAATATGTTGAGGCATCGTTGGAATCGGGACGCGATCGTGCTCATCTCGGACGTGTGCGTTGCGGGGTTCCGGCGTCGTAGTCGTGTGTCGTGGCAGAGCGTCGAATGGGGCGTGTGCCAAGGTCGAAGAGCGTCGCGTTGAGTGAAACAAGGAAATGAACGAAATGAAGAGAACTTTGAGCAAAACACATGTCGTTGTGGGCGGTGGCCAACCGAAACAAAATGGGAGTCGCCATGTTGATATGTTGCTGGCGATAGTGTTGCCGAGTTTGTACGGAGGAGGCGGAGGCTTCCCTCGGGAGGCAGAGGCAGCAGACCAAGCAGACGCACGCTGGATGAAGTAGGAGTTCCCGAGAAAAGATAACCGTGGTTTTCGGCCCGGGTAAATAAAATATGCATCGCAGAAGTCTCAAACTCCATGAAAATGTGACCCTAGCGGCTGGGATAGAATGCAAAAGTTTGAGAACACTCTTTGAGCCGACGTCCAGCTAAGTCTAATTTCGTCAAAAGCAAAAAATGACATGTATTTCAGTGAAAAAAACTTGGCAGCAGAAAGAAAACACTACTCTTTTTCATGCTGATGGGTGTTTTTAACTAATATAAAGCCCGCGAGCGTTCGCAAAATACTGTAAACGACTTAATTTTCGCGGGCCAAAGCTGGAAATTTAAAATTATTCGCGGGTTCTAATTTTCGCGAATTGAGTGTAGCTTCCGTAGCGTTCACATATTGCCATAATTGTTCGCGGGACTATTTTTCGCCAATTGTAGGCGATTCGCGAAATTCGCGAAAATTAGGTCCTCGCGAAAATTTAGTCGTTTACAATATAAATAATGGGAAGAACATAAAACACAGGGACGGACAAGATTTTCCAACTGGCAGCAGACGTTTAATGACAATTCCGACGGACCGGGGTTTTTCTCCCGAAGGAGGAGGAGGGTGAGGGACGCGTTATCGGGGAATGGGGAATCTTATAGTGCGAGTGAGATCAGTGGAGTGAAGCCTATGAGTGAAGCCACCGGACGGCCATCTAGGGCCGGATAAAGAAATATAGGGGCCCTGGGCTAATGAGCACTTTGGGCCCCGCCCCCCCTCCCCTCCAATATATTACGATTCTAAGGAAAGCGAGAAACGCATCAAACGTTTGCTTGTAGGCACCAACGGCTACATCTCCTTCGAACATCCATTTTATACGTATTTTGTTTTCCGGAAATGTTTAGACACAACGCATACACAATGAATACATATAATCAATACTATACAATATATAAGGCAACACGAACGATAAAGTGGACGCTACAGTACAAATGCAAATTACCAACACTAAGTTACAAAACAATGTACCAAAATGCAAACATTGGAAATAATTGACAAATACGACACCAAGCAAACGCTATATGGTTCTCACTGGCACCCTTTGTAATGAGTTGGACAAAAAAAAAAAAAAAAAGCCAGTCATCAGCACGTTTAAATTAGAGAAAAAGCAAATAAGACAATGCTGAGGTTTACATTCTTAACCTGAAAGGATATCGTAAGAATAACAAATACGAGACAAAGGGCCAACTTCGACTTTTCTTATTGGCAGCTGAGCGCTTTCTCGACAACGTGGAAGTTAGGATGGAGCACTACTAATTCCTTCCTCTAAAATGGCATCTTTCGCGCCTTCGCTTTGGCAAAATCTGATATAGTTTGTTCAAACGATAAATTGTGGACAGCGAGTTCGGCTTCCCATCCAGAATGTTAGAACGAAGGCGATTCTTTATCAGTGACAACTTATAAAACGATCGCTCGCCTTCACAATTTGCCACGGCTATGCTTAGGTATATTCGCAATGCAATCGCAAGGTTTGGAAACACATGAATAAGTTTTTTTTGTGTGCAGCAATTGCTTTAATCCTAGGGCACTCGTGCCCTGGCATGCAGAACTTTGCAGAAAGTTTGAAAACTGAATTACCTCGGTTGAAAATGCTGGCTCTAAATAATTTTTGTAGGTTTTCACAAACTTCTTGGCCTGCTGTGCCAGAGACATCTTGCTCCCAACTTCTGTCAGCAATTGTAAAATCCCGAACTTCTGGCAGAGTTCGGCGTAGGCAACCTTTCGCACACGCAAAGCAGAGCCCGGCCAGACTGTCAATTACGACATTGTAGGATTCTATAAGAAACTTTTCCCTACCTTGTAGCGCACAATCGCTTTTTCCGTCCGGGTACCTTCTCGAAACGATACGTTTGCCCTCATCCTGATAACACTGAATGGTACTTAACATGCGTGCTCTCGCCTCAAGGGAATCAAAGAGAGGTCGCAACGAATTAACAAACCCTTCCAGAGAGCTCAGAAGATCGACAGCAGTCGAAATATCTAAGCCAAGCTTCTGGAGTGCTGCACTGGTTTTGTCAAAACGCTCCAAGATTTCACTCCAGAAAATGGTCATAAACGCGGTCTCGAGCTCGAGCCACGGGTAACTAGCCACCCAGTGAGGTTTGAACCTGAGGTTTCGTTTTGTTGTGGCTGGATAGTTGTAGTTACCAGGAGGAGTCCAGGGATTTCGCATCAACTTCTCCTTCAAAACTGTTTCATGCACACTTTTCGGAACAAAACGTCCTAGATCGAGAGGATTAACAGTGATGTCACCTGAGGTGCATGAGTCGGAGCTTGCGGAGGCTGCATCACCCACCTCGTTTGTGTCTCGCCTCATCAGCACGCGTTCGTTGGCTTCAGAAGCGCTTGAGTGTCCAGGAAAGGAACACAGTTCACTTCCTTTTCACAAGTCTCTGGGGCTGAAGGTCATCGGCGCCTTTGCTTTCTTCGACACAAGTTGCAGAAGGGAAGTCACCGAGAGATGCACTCAAGCCGCAACCATTTGCCACTTGAATGAGGTCTTCATGTTCGTCGCTAGCTGGGCTTCGTTCCGAGTCAGTCGCAGCCGAAACACCTTGGTCTTCGGACACCCGCAAGTCAATATGATTATCCTTACATGCTTGGGTTTCAGGTTCCTCAGAGGGAGACGGAGCATCACTCACTGCTGTTTCTGTCTGTAGCTCTTCGTCACTCTCAACGGGGCTAGCTCTGGCTCTCTTCTTGAAGACGAGCAGTTTGTTTGTTATGGTCTTGCAGCGTGCATTTCATAATATTTTCGCGTTGTTCACTTTATAAATATATTAAACCTATATGCTAGAATTTATAAATTTCTATAAAACTCTTCGCAAAGTATAGACTTGGTCTAGACCAGGGGTGGCCAAGCTGCGGCTCTTCGCTTGTTAAAGGAGCTGTGCAACGATATTCAATTGGAATGTTTTTCACTTTACACGAGCTTACTGGCACTAGTGGGACTCAAGGATACTCGCATGCAATGCCACTGGCCAAGAAGCTCCTTTGTTGCGGTGTAATTTCAAGGACAAAAGCGATCATTTTCATTTAATCTCTCCTTTGCAAAATTCGATGACGTAACGTGGGGATCGCAGTACACCCATATGACGATATTTGAATGCGGTTCATAGATTGGACCCGAGCATTGCGTGGGCACTCGATTTGGGCTCGTGATAATTGATAGCTCGAGAAGCATTCGGGTAGTGGCCCGTGTCCAATCGCTGCAACGACGACAATAGCCGAGCCATAACAATGTCTGGAACTCAGCGCGTGTCCTGTGCTTTTCCAACACCAGCGCGTGGCTATGATCAACATTGGCGGCATATAATCGGCTCCAGATCACGTGGCCGCTTGTTCTGGCTGCGAGTTGAGGGCGTGAACGCTGCTCGTTTTTCTTTAATTTTTTTTCTGGGACTTCTATTGCGTGGGGTGAAAAACGAACGCGTGTTTCATAGGTCATTAACGTCCGGGATCCGTTCTAAGCGGTATTTGCGCATAGTAAAAAAATTGTTGCATAGCCCCTTTAAAGTGCGGCTCGCGGCTCCTTCTCCTCCCCCCCTCCCCCCACCCCCCATCTCCCTCCCGGTGACACGGGCACTTCCCCAAAAAGAGAAATGAAACGCGTTTTAAATCGAAAGACAGGTGGCAGTTTGGTAGTCGTGTGCTACTGCTACCTTACATACATTTGGACTGCTTTTAGGTCGGATAGATTGAAAGTAGTTTGTGTTTCGTTCATTGCTCTGGACAGAAATTCCTCCTCACCCCCCCCCCCCCCGGCTCTTGGAAGTTTCGTGGTTTTGTTTGCGGCTCTTAGGCCAGACCAGCCTGGCCACCCCTGGTCTAGACTGATCAAAGGGATACTTCAACGAAATTTGAAATATTCCCGTCCTGTTTAAAAATAGGTTGCATATGATCCACAATATCCGTAATGACAATCGCACGTTTGTATTTTGAGCCTGGTGGCTGTATTTTTCGTTATAAACGGCCCACTCTGGCAAGCGCTCGGAGAGCAGCCAGCGGAGACCACGTGACATCCATCGCAATCGTGACGTAGGTCGTCTCGGGACGAGCAAAGCTACGGCGAGGCTGACTTCGAGGGGATGGACTAGTCGTTCCAGCCACCAAAGGGGCTGCTTTTGTATGAATTTTGAGTGACGTGTTAATCTTCTATAATCTTGTAGGGGGACAATAGCGACTTCTGCGACACACAAAAGGCATTCTCGGGAAGAGGGAAGTTCCTCCTTGCCCTCTTCTCTCGTTGTGGCCGGATGCGAGACACTCACCGTCACTAGCTGTCAAGTTTCCTAGACGGGCATTACAAGCGAGGCGTTAGCGACATCCACCAGGTGCTCTTTGCTAATCGTTTAATTCGTTTTAAAATTCCTTTTCGAGACTTTTTTAACAAGATATTGGTATGTTCGATGTGATACTGCTCCTTTGAACACATATAGACCAAACAATGAGCGCCGAAATTTCGTTGTAGTATCAGGGATACTACAACGAAATTTCAGCGCTCATTTTTTGGTGCGGTGCGGTGCGGTGCGCCCCAGACGAATGTGACATAAGTGCTGACAAGGTCACTTGAAGTAAACAAGCTACAGGAAGTGATATTAGGTGGGGGCCCCGACTTCTCCCGCTGCTTGAAGTTCTATTATCTGGAGTTACATTGAATTGAAGGGGGCAGGAAGCTGTCAGGCTTCCCGACTTTTCTTCTGCCCCCCCCCCCCCCCCTCGCAATTGTTATCCAATAATAATAATAAAAAAAGCCAAGGCAAGGGGGCCCCTTTTTTCTGTTCTTAGGGCTGTGGCCCTGGGCTGCAGCCTCCTTAGCCCCCCCCCCCCCCCCCCCCGCCCCCCCCCCCTTTAATCCAGCGCTGCGGCCATCTTGCATGCCGAAAAATCACGTTTTTGGAGCGTTGCGGAGGCTGGCGGCAGCGTGCTTAAGACACGTTCTATACTCGTTCCTCGTCATTCGCCGAACAAGTTCTTTAAATCCCTTTGTATCCTGTGAGACTTGCCCTTGATAACACATGGAAAGTTTTACGGAAGCGCAGTGTCGCAGGAAAAAGGCACAACTCGTCGAAAGCAAGTTTCGCCGGTCTCGCGGCGTGATCAAAGGTTCCTTGGCACGCCGAAGCGCGCGTCCCTGTGCCTTCGCACGCTTGGATACCGATCAAGAATCGACGCCGAGTAGATATGTTTTGCGAGCGCAATGTGCGTGAAGCCTATGTGCCTCTGGAGCAGCGTTTTACTTTACTCTGACGACTGTATTTGTAACTTGCGGCACTCGCGGTCCAGAAACGACCTTGATCCAGGGTCCAGTGACGACGGAAGAGGGAGAGGGTGGGGAAGGTACGTCTTTTTTCGTCGTTAGACGGTTTACAGAATACCGCGCACAACATCTCCTCATCACTGATCAGTGCTGGCTCATTATCAACATACTTTATTGCACTTGACGTTTGAGCGCGGCTCGCCTAATTGTGATTGGTCAACAGATTGCACACGACCATATGGGCCGCGCTTCAGAAATTTTCATTCTCGCCGTCTTATAGTTTTGCCTTTGAAAACCCTCCTTGCTCCACAGCGTTGCTCTATTTGTTCTGCCATGTGATTCATTAGAGTACATTTTGGACATAGCCAAATAAGAGCGACCGTACAGATTGTTTTTTCCCCTTTATTGATAGCAACTCGTCGGAACAGCTGGACGATCCAGGGCTCCGTGGCCGATATATATGATGCAAAGACATCTACGCGCGCCACACCTTCAAAACTTTGCCGCGGCGCCAATTCTTGATTGGTATTCAAGCGTGTGAAGGCACAGAGACGCAGCGCTTCGGCGTTCCAAGGAAGCTCATTTGGCCACGCCGCCAGACCGGCTTAACTTGCTTTCGACGAGTTCTGCCTTTTTCCTACGACACTGCGCTTTCGTAAAAATTGCCATGTGTTATCAAGGGCAAGTCTCACAGGTTACAAAGGGTTTTAAAGAACTTGTTCGGCGAATGACGAGGAACTAGTATAAAACGTGTCACACGGACCACGAACCGAGGATCTGTTAACACATTTAATATCCTATGCTGTTTATACACCTGCTAATTGTATTGCAGCAATTAAGCTCAATTAATTTTCACTCCCAGTGATATATTTTTTATGCCAAATGTGTAATTAAATGTGTCTAAGTTGAAAACATAAAAAAATCGACTGTAGCAGAACTCAATCCATCAAATGGAAATAAGAAACAGTAAATCTTTTTCTGGTTATTGTTTCCTGTTCACGCTTACTTTTATCAACATGGTCCTACACAAATTTTTAACATAATTTTTAGGGCTGGGCGTCGATTAAAAATTTTAACCCGATTAATCGCCACCCTTTAATCGATTAATTAATGGATTAATCGGTCTCGTTCATTTCTATGCATAATAATACTATTGATTAAAAATAAAAATTTCATCTATATTTTTTTTTGCTGAATATGTGTTAAACGACGCAATAATTTTAACTATGAACCAGCTTTGATATACAGTTGAGAACAGTTAAAAAACACTCGCACTCACACATTATTACTTCAGCTCCATGAGGCAAAAATGTTCGTTGATATTCTCCGAGAAGGGCGACCTCCTTTGATTGCTCACAGTAGTCTCTGCTGCGCTAAACGGACACTCGCACGGCGTTGAAGTCGGTGGGACATGTGTAGCCTTCTGCACATGTCTGAAGTTACAAATCTCCCCCTTACAAATTTTACCGATTAACCGGTTAAACAAATTAATCGCGATCAAAGCATTAATCGATTAATCGGTAGGTTAATCGATCAATTGCCCAGCCCTAAACATTATGTTCTTTTTTTTTTTTTTACCGTTGCGAGTTACAAGCTTTTTGCCTTGTGTGGCTGTCTTCTCTAAAACAAAAATCCACAGCAACCCTTTCGCATTGACACAGCGATTTGAAAATAATTACAATATTTTATATTGAAACTTTTGGCGAGCAATTTTTCTTAGAATATTTTGCCACCAAGGGGAGAGGCATAACGGAGCATGCGCGTCGCCTCTCCTGCAAGAACGACGGTCGCTTCCCGCAATGCTTGGATAGAAAATGGTGTACCATTGCGATTCACACGATTACCAGCGACCTCCGCGCTTCCCCGTGCCCCGTTGTTCGGCAGCGCCACGAGTTGCAAAGTGAATTTTACTACAGTATGAAATGCGGGACATACTGAAGATTTGAGAATTTTTTGTGGGACGTAGGACACGAGCCCTCAATGCGGGACAGTCTCGCGAGTCGCGGGACAGGTGGTCATCTACATCCGACGTCGGCGTCTTCTCGGGGAACCTCGCGTTTGTCGAGAGAACACAGAATTTTTCGATTCGTCTGCTTCGTACGATTGTTGTTGCCTTACCTTTGCGATTGCATGCGCTCGGAGACAACCGTCTTCACTGAATGGACAACGGCGATGATTAAATATACGTTTATACTACGGTTGTATGCAGCATATGCGAAAGGCACGGACTCGACCGGGCAGCTTCAGAAGGCGCCCTTTTGCCGCGTTTTTGTGCAAACAAAGCACGGTTCTTGCTACGCCCGCGCGTCCGTACCTTTAACACTACACGCAGCTTGTGCGATAGTGTTTTCGAAGGAGAACTGTTGTATGCCGTAGTAGTGGCGTGCACACAGAGAATACACAAAACACATTCGGAGTGATCTCTCCCGCACAGTCGGAGGTCGGAACACACTGCAAACTTCGGTGGTGGCTTTCGCGCAGAGGATGAAGAGTAGTTTCACGGCGTCGTACACGCGTATAAAACACTGCTCACAGTCGTTACAATCGGCTTGTTTCTCTCCACGCTGAAATACTTTCAGCCAGGGGCGGACGCAGGTATTTCTTAAGAGGGGGGGGGGGGGGGAAGTCAGGTGTTGGTCAGCATATCATGTTTAAGACCCCCCCCCCCCCTCCTCCCCCTTTCCTCTGAATCCCGCTTATGGTCAAGAGGTCCAACGTGTCAGGAGATCCAATAGCCACGTGACAGCCGAGTTAAAAGTTCCAACGCGTCAAGAAATCCATTATGAGTCAAGAGGTCCAACGTGTCAGGAGATCCAATAGCCGCGTGACAGTCGAGGCAAAAGGTCCAACGCATCAAGAGATCCATTATGGGTCAAGAGATCCAACGAGAAAGAGGTCCAACGCGTTAAGAGATCCAAAATAGGTCGAGAGGTCCAACGTGTCAAAAGGCCCAACGAGTCAGGAGATCCAACGTTGGATCACTGCACTCGATGAACCTTTTGATTAGCTATGCGATCGATTCCGAGGGGGGGGGGGGAGGGGGGATGATGAGGGCAAAAAAAAAACAAAAACGAAAGCGGCTGTGCCTTTGCTTCTGTTGCATGCAACTTGTGAGATGGAGTATGGTTTTCGGCCGCGTTTGATTGTGCTGTCAAGCTGACATCAACGCCCGCGAACCAGAGATTTTTTGCCTTCTGTTTATTTCCTCAGTTATTTGCCTCCTCCTCTCCTGTCATCCGTGACAATATTTTAGCGGTAAGTAGTTGTGGCATTTAGATTTCCAGGATAGAAAATTGACCTCTAACTCATTCTCAAGAACCTCCTCAGCTTACTTTTGATGAACCATGGAGAGAGCTTCTCTCTGGGGTGGCGTTCCTTGGAACTGTGCCGCGCGCCAGCCAATGGGAGTTTAGGCATCAATTCACTGCTACAGACTACAGGCTTCACTCCATGGGAATTCGGGTGCTGTCTGGCGTGGCTTCAAAAACTAATAACGTCGGTTCGCTCCAAGCCACACACGTGCGTAAAAAGCCCTCTATAAAAAAGAAAGAAAGAAAGGCTTTACCAAAAAAGAAATGTAACAAACAAGCTGGCGACAGTCTAAAGCCGCGGGTTGTAAAGTTTCGGAATCTCGTCCAATGAGGTTGAGAAACGGTTGAAAGGGTTAGGGGTTAGAGCAAACAGTAAAGAATGAAAATTTATACAAAAAGGTAGACGAAGATTGGGAGAGGGAAGATCAGTGTAGCAACAACGGTTGGAAGTAAGGCGGTGTGAGTCGTGTTAACGAGACCTGCTGCTTCTTCGCCTCGATGTTGGAGTAGCACAACTTATTGTTAGTGGTACCAACAGACGAGCTAGAGAAGAGGGACGTGAAAAACTCATAAAGATAAGAGAATAATTTCATGAACAATAAAAATCCCCAACCTTGACTGAAATATGTAAGCCAATATGCTAGCAGCGAGGACGCGTAAGGAGAACCTCGAACCAACCTCCCGCCTCGACCGGATGACGTGATCGGAGCCCAACCAGCTCGACTTCGACCCCCGATGCCCCCGGATGGGAATGAGAACTAAGACCCCTAGAAACACGAGCCACAGGAAGCAAACGAGACGAAGAGACGGATTCAACTACGACAGGAACGAAAAGGTACGCGAATATAGCCCTCATTTATCAAATTGTTTCTCAAATTTTTTATTAAATCGTTTTACAGTCTACAAAACCGTTCATTTCGTTCTATCCCAGCCAGGGGCAGATGCAGGAATTTTCAAAGGGGGTAGGGGGGGGGGGGGGGGGGTTAGGTGTTGTTCAGCGTACCATATATCTAGGGGGAGGCACTCACTTGATCGAATGACGTTTGAGCGAACGCCCACGTTTCACCGAATGACACTTTAGCGAATAGTCGGACGCCGCGAAGCGGCGTTTTCGGGTGGGCCAAATGGGTTCACATTTTTGTAATGAGCCGACACAGACTGTCGCCGCGAAGCGGCGAAAGCGCAGCGCGGCGGATGGGTTAACGCACGCCCCCGTTATTCGCTAAAACGTCAATTCGCTCAAATGTTGCTGTTCGCTAAAATGTCATTCGCTCATGTGATATGGACGGGTCCATATCACATGAGCGAATGACATTTTTGTTTTTGCTATCGTTACTCAGAATGACGGAGCTTCTTTGGGTAAAACTGAATCGACGGAACTTTTACGGCTGAGTATTTGTCTGAGTTAATCTATTTTATTCAAACGTCGTAATAATTATACAAAAAATACCAATAAAAACAAAAGCAATACACAACTGTTTTTTGGACAGTAAGCCTCAGGCCAAATTTTTTTTACAATATGTATTTTACAAATAATAATAACAATAACAATTTTTTATTGTTCTTTTTTTTCTTTTTCAATAGGGGTCAGCATAATTTCCGAACCCACTGAGATACCCAGGTGCTCCACGTGTCAGCTGCTGTTCCTAACACACCGGTAAAACGAAGCTTCACGCGAGCTATAGGATGCAAAGCGGTAAAGTTCTGACGCGCTTTTCGGAGCTGAGCAATGATTTAGGGTTCGTACAGGGGTTAAAGACAAACATTCAAGGATTTTCAAGGCCCTGAGCGCAATTTCTTTAACACACTCCAAATGTTTTGTTACCAGGTCCGGCGACTGCTGGAATCATGTCGACGGATCACTCGTTTACGTATGAAGCTATTCACTGTCGTCTTCATGTTCTTACCGTGCTTCACACTCCTGATACGACTTTTTATCTCCGACTCTCGCATTGACGAAATAGTGAACGTTTCTCGCCAGGCCTTGAATTTCGCCCAATACGTTTTCATTGAATCCAGCGCCTGTATTCTTCGTTGTTAAGGCATAACCAATAAAAATTAACACTTCCTGGGCATCACACACAACCTCAAATACCTCGACGTGCACCTTCCGCCACATAAAGCATATGCAGATTGAGCCAACCAAGCGCAGACAACCAACAGCATGGGGAAGCTAGTGCAAAAGATTACGAACCCCGAAGACAGAATTGATATTTTTTTTTTTATTCAGACACTATCTAGGCTAACAGGGCAAAAGGCAGACTGATTTTGCCGGACGTGGCCCTGTCACCCGTTTATACTGCTCAGCAGGCGAAAAAAAAAAAAAACGATACAAATTGAAGTACAAGAAAATACAGTAGCACATCAGCAACAATCAAAACAACATATTTTGTACAGAGTTCATACAATCGTCAGTGCTTGTCTTAACGTTTTGGAAATTCAAAATAAACCAGGTAATACAACAGATAAGCAATGAAAACACTATCTGGAAGTATTTATTCACCGTGGTATGAGAGAAGGTACCGTTTTATACTATTTTTAAGCTATATTTTGAAGCACAATCTGAAATCATTTCCAGAACGGCTGGATGGTATTAAGTACGCTGATTGGTGATGTCCATAATTCGTCTTAAATCAAGTTGTCCTACAAGAGCCATGTTGAAGATTGTATTGTGTATTATTAGAAAGAAGTGTGTTAAAAAAGGGGACAGGCCACTAATTATTTTATGTTTGATATGCATTGAATGTTTAACGAGGAATAAATGACTAATGGTAAGAAAACTCTGTTTAAAAAGGAACTGTGCTGTGTGGTCAGTACGCTCAAGGTTTCCTATACAACGTACTACTTTTTTTTTTAAACAATTGCTAACTTGCTTTTTCAAAAAAAATTAAATAAAAATAAAACTCAGTTGGGTAACTTACTCTTGAAACCCGGACCGCTCGCGTCTACCGAGACCAAACTAGATGTAAATACAGCGCCACCCTTTAGCGTCGATTGAAAACACGGGATGGCCCCACCAGGCCCTACTGGCCCTTGCACGACTCGACTGGACCGGTACGTGTAGCCGTGCAGTTCCCGGAGTGGTTGCTAAGGGAGAATGGCGGCGTTGCGATCGCGTCTAGTTCAGTTCTCGAGTACGGATTGGAGGCACTTTTTCAAAGCACACTCCAATGGCAGTTTCCGAACTGAATTGCTCTAGTAACGCTGGGGAGGAGTAAAGACCCGTTCACAGACTTACGACCACTTAGAACCGGAGAGGCTAAAAACCGGATTTTAAGCCTTTCGTGACGGTTTACGACCGGCCTCGCACCGGCACAGCCAGTCGCAAGCCGCCACAAGAGGCTTAAAACCGACAGTGTCGAAGTCGGTCGCAGTCAAAGGCATGTGTGGAAACTGGCCTTAACTTTTGGGTGTGGCCTTGGGAAGATTTTCACTGAAAAGTATTGAAAATTGTTTTCGCGCTCAAAACTCGACTATCTTTTTTGGTAAGGAATAACACGTTGTTTTTTGTGTTAAAGAAAAAAAAAAAGGGATACGCTTTTCATTTTTAAACGTTTGATTGTCTATGGTTTGTTTTCATAGGTTGTCTGGGGAAGACTATATTTCTAGGCTTAGCTTGTGACTAACCCCTAGGTTTCGCTGTCACTGAGCCTGTACCAGGGTCAAAGATAGGCAGGTCGTTAAACGAACGCTGAAATCTGCCGCAGCGTTTGACCGGATTGTGTCCTCCTGGCGGCTTCCGCTCGACACGTACTTCCGCCTTACGATAAATGGCGCGGCGACATACAGAAGCCGATGGACTCGGGTTTGTATAGAACTCTGCGAAAGAACGCACAGTGCCAGCGATATTCTTTATTTTTAAAGTAGAATTTACTAAATCCTGGCGAAATAAAATCACCACACGATTATTTATCGACATTTTTCTTAACTTTGATGCATTTTTCAAACGGCGTGAGCGGCTGGCAATGTGAAGTCGTCTGCAAAACGTCGGGCGTGCTCTTTGCTTTTCGTTCCGTTTGTTTTGTTTCCAAATGCGCTTGGGGCAGACCAACGTTACTAAAACACTCAGTTGGGAAACTCGCCGTCGAAACCTGGGCCGCTGGCGTCCACCAAGACCGAGCTAAATGCGACAACAGCGCCACTCTTTGTCATTTGTCTGTACTGTGGTCACATTGAGCTTTTAGAAAGCAATGGTTTTTGCGTAAAAACCAACAAAAAAATTTCTTTTTGTAGTAACTTTTATTGGAGTTTAGTACAAAATGAACGGCGCGTGATGTTTTTAAAATCTTTAGTTTGCAAGGTTTTGTGGCACAATTAATATTGTTTTATACAACCATGCCTCAGCGGTACTTTCAGGTGGCGCGTCCCGACCTAGGTGCATTTTAACTTCGGTAGCAGGACGCGGCGCGTCCGCTGGGGAGACGGGGGTGGCATCCCTGTAACCTCTTCCACTGTATCTGTTTCGGCGCCTAAATGGCCGATTAAAGCCAAAATAGAGGTGACGTGCGGTTCCTCGAATGGCCGCTGCGGGAAAAATGGTGGCGTTGTGTTCGTCATTAGCTCGGTGCTGGAGGACAGATCGGAGACACTTTTTGAAGGCAGTCTCTATGGCAGTTTCCCAACTGAGTGGTTTAATAACGTTGGGGCAGACGAATATGGAGGTAGCAGACGAAATTCGCATTCCTCGCCGCGTTTTGGGGCGGGGACGGCCAAGATTCTCGAGGTATGGGCCGCTACGATTGTGTTCCGAACTCTCGGTGGGTTACGGCCCGAAGGAAGAAAAATTGGTGATATTCAACGCGGGCAAACTGAAACTTACCTTGCTTGCACGTAAACAACGGAAACCTATAAGCAAGATCGCCGAACAGATCTGCAGGCTGAGGGGAATCGACGCCGTCGGCGCATTGACGGCACGCTTTAGGTAGCTTCTCAGGGCGCCTTCCCCTTGTCGGGCAGGGCGCCCCCTTGATTATTTTAACTTGTAATGTAAAACTACGGGCAAAAAAGATTCCGCATATTAAATATATTGTTAGTTTGCTTGATTAAACTTGCGTATAGTTAATGCACAGTGTACGAAATAAATTGCCAGTGGGTTGCGTTGCCTGCAAAAGTAATGAGGATATTTCACATGGTTGAAAGAACCTCGAGACTACGGGTAAACGGCACAACACTAAAACGTCTCTGCGGGTAAACGACACAACACTAAAAAGTTGTGTCGTTTACCCGCAGTCTCGGGTTTTTTCCACCATGTGCAATGTACACCAGCTCGTTTGCGCCCTTACATTTTGAGGATATTTTTTTTTTCGTTTCTTCTTTGTGTGGCGCCATCTATGTGGAGTGCCACGAACCTTCCTAAAATGGGGACACAATCAGGTTGCCCAGTCGGCTCTCGTTTTCTCTCCTGCATATCTTACACCCTGGCCTGTACTCATGTCCCGGTCAACCTGGTCCCGTTGCTGAGGCAACGCTGCGATTTGCGCAGCTGTCGCAGCATTACGCCGCTTCTGAACGTCCCTGATCGTAAACGAGAACAAGAACAGGCCTTATTTACTATAACAATAGAATTTGTTCTCCAATCAGCGAACGCAAATAAAGCTAAACTTGTTTGGTATTGTGTTTGATAGATGGCAGCACCTTAATCGTTTGCCAATTGCCACGCAGTTCAATGCGCGTTCTCTCCGTTCGTCTAAAGAAGCGGTCCCCAGTTAAGGGACCGTGCGCGATACACTAAAATCAAACTTGCTAGTCTTAAATTAAAATAAAAACTAAAATAATGTTTTATTATAAATTAGGCCTATGTGAATAGTAGATTTTGAGTTTAAATTGAATTCGAAGCGAATAGTGATTTCGGCTGAATATTTTTGATTTAAATACCAAATAGTTTCTACAATTCTTTCACTACAAACCCAGCTGAACTCATGAAGGTTGTTCCCAAGCTTACACTTGCCCCTTTGTGAGCCACATTTAGGGACTGTGGTCTAGGAAAATTAAATACCCACATTCGGACGGCAAGTAGACGACGCATTTGGCATACAATTAAACCTATAAAGTTGCCAAGCTAGACCTAATTCGGGGGATTTATAAATCTTCTTGCTATTTAAAAACGTCCTTTCTGTAATCTCGAATTTAAAAAAAAACTATATATATATATATATATAAAGTCCGCGGACTATACATGTTTAAAAGTTGAAATGCTGGGCAGTGCGGACTATCTACGCGTGCGGACTATACAGGATTTTTGTTTTTCAATATCATTGATTATACCGAGACGTGACAGATTTTGTGAATGAAAGAGTATGTTAATGATGATTTATGTATATTATAGGCTTCTTTGCGAGTTAAAAAAGCATACATTTGTCAAGGGGTGCCGTCCATGAGAAAATTTTCGTGTCGACTAAGCACCAGGTGCGTACTATGCACCAGGTGCGGATTATGCACCGGGTGCGGACTATCTAAGCAAAAACTTTAATTTTTGACCCCAAATTTGTCCCTGCGGACTATACACCGGGTGCGAACTATAGTCCGGAAAATACGGTATATATATATATATATATATATATATATATATATATATATATATATATATATATATAAAGAGAGAGAGAGAGAGAGAGAGAGAATCAAAAATGATTAACGCAGGCTTTCAGTGCGTCCCTGCCTAACATACAGGGTGTTTAATTTTAATGCGAACATATTTCTTTAAAATTAATATACGTTAAAGGTACACTAAAGCGGTTACGCAGGTGAGTTACACGACCAGGGGGGCATAATATAGGGAGTTACCCCTCACGTTACGTCAGATGAGTAACCAATATCCGTTGACTTTTTAATTAGTGAAAATAAACATATATATGGTTCCAAGTAGGAACTTGTCGAGCGTCGTCGGAAACTCGTAGGTCTGTCAGTTTCAGATGGACTTGAAGCACGTGGGAAGCGCTAGGGAGCGCCCCAAAGGTACCACTCGTGTGACAGGCACAAAGCGACACCGCAGGTGATGATCTTCTTATCCGCGTTCACGCACCGCCAGCAAGTTTCTAATTTAAAATATATGTTTATTTCCACTACTTAAAAAAAAGTTAATAAACACATTTTAGTTCATTGTTTGACGTAACGTGACTAATAACCCCCTGTATTACGTCCCCCTGGCCGTAACAATCACGTGCACGTACCCCATTAGTGCAATTTTCTTGAATTTCCTAAAATAAGTCTGTTCGAAATAAAAAAAAAAAGCAACCACCCTGTGTACCCTCGCATAATGACCGCAGCTTAATTTTGAAAATTTTACTGAACTCAGCATTCACAGTTTCCGTTTCCTTCTATATACACCGGGTGCGCGCGTGCAACATCACACTTTGAAAGTGTGCTCTTCTCCTAAGCACGCGACTATTATATTTAAACTATTCCTGGATTGCGGCGAGTTAGCCCCGTTGAGTGCGCTTCTTATCGAGCGTCGGTGCATTGCCGAAAAGCGACAGCCGCGGAAGCGAGCTCCGCGGGTGTTACTTTTCCGCAGTGCACACTTGCTCGGCGAAGAAGTGCTCTCAATGGGGGCAAACCCACCGCGATCATCACCCGAAAATATACGAATATCGGAGTTCATCTCGAAAAATCAAGTATTATTAGAAACTACTACTCTAAAATTTTATGATTCGCACTATCCTCACAGGCTCATATGAATATCAGAAAACGTATAGTAATTGTGGCTTATTACTCCGGAAAGACAACGCATAAAAAAAAAAAAAAAAAATTCTATGGTTTTCGAGTACTGTTGAAAATTCTGGCGTTTTCTAGGACTTCAAAATGGCGTACTTAAATGCAAGCATTGTCAAGGTTTTGCAAGGACCCGTGCGAACCCTGATTTTTATTAAGCTCGACGCGGTTTTGAGTGCAAAGCGGCGAAGAAGCCCGACGCACGCGCGCCGCGGTGTGCGATTCGAAGCGCGGATGCCTCTGAAATGTCCTCAACGGCCGTACGTTGCGCTTAACCCGACCGTTCCGCTTGGCCTCGAACTAAGCCGAACGGTCGCAGCTTCTTTTTTTTTTTTTTTGCTTACAATAGTTGTGACAGACCCGGACTTATCAATAGAGAATAGAGAGTTTTAGTAGATCGTTCCGATGACTCCGATAACGATACCCGATACTCTGCCTCCGCCTTTGCGCTTACATATATAGTATCATTATCGGGGGTATCGGAGGTATCGGAACGATCTACTAAAACTCTCTAGTTTGAGGAAACCGTTTTTGCACATCCGATAGGGTACGATGGGCCGTCCGGCACGTACTGCGCATGCGCTATACAGCAGATGACTCGCACATGCGCAGTGCGTACCGGAGGGCACATCGTACCGTATTGCCGTGTGCAAAAAAGGTTCCCTTAAACTCTCTAATAGACGCGAGAAAAACCGAAAAACCAACAACTGGCCGTGACTTCATACCCCGAGCTTTCAACTGCCTTGCGCGTGTCGCTTGTGTGGGAGCGGGTATATAGGCGGGGAAATGCTGAGATATCTGTACAATACGTCACGATTCCCTCCTCCCATCGAACGCGCCGAGGAGGAGGGGTTTCAGTGCTCTTTCAAAAGCCCTCTTGTGGCTACTTGGCGCAACAGTCTGAAATATAATTTTGATATGCGAAATCCTGGTAACCAAAAAAAAACAACATTTTAAGTCCCCCTCTCCCCCTAAAATGCAGAACCGTTTCGCTTTTCTTTTAAGCTGATCTTGGCGGTGTTGGTTCAGATGTGGCTCAGTTCTACGCAAAATGTAGAGTTTTAGCGCATCATGTGACGGACCAGCGTTCTAGGTGCAGCATGGCGCAAATGGCGCGGCGCTTTCATCATGTGTACTGGTAGAACCGCGCGGAACAATTTATTTACGCTTGCCACGTTGTGCCGCCTTCGTAGCTCATGCGTAACGTTTCACAAAAAAGGATCTTGCCTGCCGCCATTTTGGAGATTTTGTTTTGTGCGCGCTTCCCTCGCTTGACCAAGTCGCAATTCCGAGAAGCTGGAATGTCATTTTCGCACAGTATAGGCTCTTGCTGCTTGTAAGTAATGGAATGCTCTATAGGACCAACGCGCTGTTTACAAACAAGCCCACACGAGGTGTGGCCACTACACGTGAGTAGGAACAAGTTTCGCGTAGGGCGGGTCGTCTACGCACGCTCCTTGCCAATAGCAGCGCCACCGCAGCTGCGTGATGTCAGGTTCGCGTGCTGGTGTCAACGTTACTAGATCACCTCAGTTGTGGAACTGCCGCGGAAGGGAGTTCCACAACTGAGGTAATCTCAGTTGTGGAACTCCCTTCCACCCCCTCAGCAACCCCCTTACCTACATCAGTCTGCCTACCGTCGTTTGAAGCGCCATTTAGATTTTCTTTTCATAACAGTGCATCTCATAGAGTACGGTGGAACACCATCTAGACGCCGTGCTTCGAAACGTACGTACTCCATTGAACACACTGCAGTTACCATAGCAGCCGTGTGGAGCGTCGAACGACGGGAGGCGAGTCGTGGTGAGTGAGAGGGGAGGGTACTGCTCGTGCAAGCAGCGTCTATTAGCAGTTCCGTAACTGAGCTAATCTAATAACGTTGAGCTATGTGTACATAGCGTGCATCACCCTTAAGGCGGCGGTCCCACGGCGGTCATCTTGAACAAGCCATTAGTTCAACCACTAGATGGCGGCACTCATCCGAACGGCTCTGGCCTAGAGTTCCTGTATAGACCTTTTCTTTAACGACGCCGCCATCTTGAGAATTGCGGCTCCGACGACGCCGTCTAGCGGCTTAGAAAAAGAAATACCGGCTAGTTCTGGCAGCACAGCTATCTGGGTAGGCAACGGTGTGGGTATGGGGGGAACTTGGCTAGACTTGGCTATGGTGGGCTGCAATAACTTGGTTGGAGCTTGTCCGGTTGAATCCAGCTGGCTACTCACAGGCCATCACCTTGCCTCCTCGAGAGAACGACGACGAAGACGGTGGGGTGTTTTGATTGAGTTTCCACAACGAAAGAATATATTAGCCGTTTAATGTAGTCTATGCAGGTAAGCTCTCGGCATTTAATAGCTCCATCTTGAGTGGTGGCATGTAGACTTTTTCATACCTTTCACATACCATGGGGCTTGCAGTGATAACCTAATGGACCACCTGGACCGGGAATTAAAATCGGTCCGCTTGTCGTAGACGAAGTGGTCGTGAGCTTAAACGTGACGTTGAGTCTGATACGAATCTCTCGCGATTGCTCGCAATCGACTGACTCCATAAATAAGGATTCTTGGGTAAAATGCGGCTCGATAACATTGCAGCCACACTCGCGCTGCAGCTTCTTGTGCTCATGGCACACTTTCTACTATTGCTCGTATGCTTTTTAAAATTATTTATCCATCCGACGACCACGCAGTGGTAGCCAGACAACCGTAGATTTTCGGAAATTGCAGCACGGTAAAAAGGAGCACTCAGAACTAACTCATGCACGACGTCCGTTTTTAAGCCCATACCCTTGGAGGTTGCATACCCTGTGTCAGCGGGCAATCCAAAAATGCACCAGGTCGAGGGTACGTCAGTTAATGGCTGGTTTGAGGTTATGCGAAAAAGGTCTATAGACCTTTCCAAAAAGGAGCGTGTGGCCGGTGCCATCTTGAGCGTTCGTGCGTATGGCGCGTGCTTTCCTCGCTTTACGAAGCGACGAACACGCACGTGCTGGGCTGTGAAGATCGCACGCTGGACTGTGATTTTGTAAACATTGGAAAGGTCTATAGGCTCCCTACGGGAGCCAGAGTTGCGCGTTCACGCATGGCATGTGGATCCAGCTCCTCACGTGACTGAATTCGGCGAATAGCAGCGCCGCGCGTTCGAGGCGCGCGGCGGGCTCAAAAGCCTGGGAACGTACGCCGGGGCGCGTGCAACGTCTACTTTGCTGCACGACACTTGATACGGCTCCTCACGTGATCGGATCTCGGCGAATAGCGGCGAGGGCGGCACGCGGCATGTGGAATCAAATGCGCAACTCTGGCTCCCGTAGGGAGCCTATACAGGAACTCTAGTGTGGCCTAGAGTTCCTATATAGGCTCCCTACGGGAGCCAGAGTTGCGCGTTTGATTCCACATGCCGCGTGCCGCCCTCGCCGCTATACATGGGTTGCACGTGACGTCATATCCTTCCTCCTTTCTGGTGGCCAAAACCTGCTGTTATACTTCGTTTCACTTTATGTGCGAGCGAAGGCAAAGCTGGAAGCGCGAGCACGAAAGGACCGTGCCATGGTCCGTGCCTTCAGGCTTTGCTCGAGCGCGCGAGCTGGGCAGAAACGCAAAAAGCCCTGGTCTCGCGCTTCTAGCTTTGGCTTCGCTCGCAGATAAAGTGAAACGAAGTATAATGAAGCTGTGCTCACTCGTTTCCGCTCGCTCGCGACGCTCGTGTTCTGCTCGAAGAATATGAACAGTAAATGCTACGCTCGAGCAAGTTCGGCCACCAGAAAGGAGGACCAAATTACGTCAGTGCAACCTATGTATAGGAACCGTGCACATCTAATTCAGGCCCCGACCAGGGCGCCCCTAGCGGCAAACGGGTCCGTTTCATCAGGGAACTTCCTTGGAACTTCTGCCAGTCGCTGCGTTGGTTGTGCGTTGTAGCGGGTTAGCGCTGTAATTTCCAAGGTAGCTATTCCGCACTAAGAAAGCCACAACAATTGATGCGGCAAACAATAGGCGACCGCCGCGACGCGGCCGGCATAGAAAAGGTGCGGATCTAATTCAAGCCCCGACCAGGGCGCCCCTAGCGGCAAACGGATCCGTTGCATCGGGGAACTTCTGCCAGTCGCTGCGTTGGTTGTGCGCTGTAGCGGGTTAGCGCTGTAATTTCCAAGGTAGCTATTCCGCTCTAAGAAAGCCACAACAATTGATGCGGCAAGAAAACAAGCTCGTGACAGTGATGTTCCTCCTCTGCTCTTAATTTCCTCCTTTCTGCTGCTCGCCCGTGCACGTTCAGCGCTCAGCGCGTGCTCCCGCTGACACAAATGCCAGCAAACGTGTCAGTGGTGGTAGCAGTGGCCAGTTCGCACAGAAGCGGAGCCCAGCTAGCTCATCGATCCGATCGAGAGTGCCTAGCTCGAGATCGAGAGGCTCACAAGCCAGTAGCTATCGTTTTAACTATTCAAGAATTAAAAACCTAGTCAATCAATCAGTGAAGAATGTTATCAAACGTAAAAGAACATATATAAGACATGCCTTGTCAGCATTTCGTTAATGAAAGATATTTTGCATGACAAAACGTTTAAATTCATTTTCGCTGTAAGTCAGAGCGCAGCCGACATAACAGGTCAATGAGGCCAATCAAGCAGAACCAAAAAACACTATGTCACGGAGCTCAACATCCTATAGTGCGTTTGTTGTCACCGGTCAAAGCAATCAAGCGCAAACCATGCACTATGGCCTTGCGCTTTTAGTATGCGTGTTTGTGCTTGTGTATCTTATAGTCTTTGACTGCATTTTGATCTATAATAAAACAACCAATAGCAGACTTTTTTTTCAAGCCTTGTGTTCAGAAGGGCGCTTTATATAACTCATCATTTTGATGGTAGTTTGATTAAACTTGAATACCAATTATCTGACCTTATAAATAACCACCCTAATATTGTTGAAATAGTACGCCGAGGTCGAAGACTGCATGTTCAAGAAAAGAGTAAAAGTTATTTTGTAGCCCAAGTGGCTTAAATTTTGTTAGGTGAGTGGGTAGCAGATTTCAAAGTGTATTTTATGGTGCTTTTGATATTTTTTGCATTATTATTTAGGTCTTTTTATAATTTGATGTTGAAAAAGATGTACCAACCTGTTACATGTATCTTTATTATATATATTTTCTGTTTGATTGCAACAGATATGAAGAATTTTACAGTAACGCTGACATTGTATGTTAATTAATGTGATCTCAATAATTTCGATGGGAATGATTCCCATTTGAAACGTTTGATGACGTTGATATTAATTATGATAACTACGATGTTTAGCTGATGTCAATTTTAATATTTTATGCATAATTGATTTTTATACTGACACTGGTCCTGTACACCGTTGAATGCTGTAAAAAGGGGCTGATGGCCTGGTCAGAAGACTTTTAATGCGAGAAAAGTATTTGCCCCACTACGCGAAATTCCGGCGGCGGCGGCGGCGGCGGCGGCGGCGGCATGATTAAGCGATGGTACCAAAAATGGCCGACGGCGCAAAGAGTAAAAACACGTCAGAAATGCTCAAATTGACGTCAAAATTTTCACGAAGGTTCCTATAAACAAAGTAAATGAACGACTTTCGAAACAAACTCTGTTACATTTCGGTCTGGATGGAAATCGAATCCGGGCCTCCGGGGTGCGAGACGGGCACGCTTCCCCGACTCCACGGCGGCTCTAAGGTCCTGACTGACTAAGGTGTGCCTAGTGCGTGCGTCATTGCACATGTCCCGTCGCAACCATCTGGCTGACTAAAGGTGTGTCCAAGTGCGTGCGTCATTGGGCACGTGACGGTGCAGCCAATGGGGGAGAAGGTGGCGCCACGTCATGAGTGTATAACATGAGCGCGCTGTTTCCCGCGCGTCACACACCGAATCAGCAAAAATAACGCATGTCGAAAAATTAATCGAAAACTTTTCACCAAAAGGACTGCAAAGCTTTCATATTCCCACACGTAAGCAATCAAAAGTGTCTGTGCGGAATTTTCTTTTGTATTCTTTTGCCGCAGCCCCTCAGACACATGTATGTCTGGAAATGAGGATTATTATTATTATTATTATTAACTCACGCACACAATATTTATTTTTGTTTTTACAACATGTTCACGGGAGAACCGCCAAGCGGTCGGGACCATCTAAATTTCAGTGTGTCTTCACGTTCCTATAGCCGTCTGCGCGTTCACGTTCAAATGGAAAAACACCGTAGACCGTCTTCTCTTTTCAAATGACAACGAACCGAAGTAGGCACGTGGCCAGGTGGGGGGGGGGGGGGGGGGGGGGGGGGGGCATGGGGCCCGGCCTTCCCCCGAAATCTTCCATTTTGATGAGACCTCCTCTCCCCCTCCACCTCAAACAGCATTTTGTCATGGGCGCCCCCCCCCCCCCCCCCCCCCCGAAACAAAATTCTGGCTACGTGCCTGAACCGAAGACCACATGAAGTGGTGACAACTCAGCCATTTTTCCGCCCAATCGATTTTTTATGTATTTTGAAGTGCGCGCAATCCGGTGTCACTCAGCTCGAGCCCGTAGCTTTGGCTAGTGCATAGACGCCATTTTACCGCCCAAATCACGCACCGAGTGCGCGAGAGCGTCACGCGCTGGCACATTCAGAGCAACAATGGATGTCTTCACCCTGAGACAGACAGACATGTAGACAACCTAGGCTGGAGTGAACAGGCATGATCTCTTACGGCCATTGCACCGGGAGTAGTTGCTCCCTGCGGCGGCAGCTTGGAGGGGTCGCTGTAACCCTACCGCTCCTACAGTGCTTTAATTCCTTCTGAGAGGCATGTCCTCCTCACCGTGTTGTCCTCTTTGCTCGGGGGTTGAGTTGGATAAGTTTCTAGAGTAATTGGACCTACAGGTCGTGAGGCCAGCTGCCTTCGGGGACTTATGCGGAACACGTCTTTCTCTTTGTCTCCTTAAGAAACAAGTTTGTATAGACAAGAATTTAATTATTGTAAGCCGAAACTTATTTCAATCTGCTCACTACAGTTATTTCAAGCAAGTATAAATGCACACATTTTCAATTGCAATGGTCGGGGAACAGCTGTTCAGGATGGCTCAGGCGGCGTTGGGCATGGTTGTGTGGTCGCACCCCTACGCGGCTAAAGAAGTTCCATTGCTCCTCGGCGAGAGTGAAGGCCACAAGGAAACCGCTTTCTAGCCCGTTCATGGAAGAACATGTCAGGGCAGCACTGAGCATCTCGCTTGATTTTATTTCGCAGTACTCATTGCGGGGACTCAGAAAAACTAAAGGGAAGCGCGAGGAAACTTCACGAGTTGTGATCCTGGACCAGCTTGCTAGAACAGCGTCTCAGCTGAGACTGAGTGAAAAAAAGCACTGCAAAAGGTTGGGCGCACGACTGTCTTGAGACGCGGCTTGAGACCCGCTCAGCTCGAGCGCTGGTTTTGGCATTGCTTTCTTTCCCAAAGTCAGCTGAGACGCTGTTTCTAGCAAGTCTGACCTGGCTGCTTATAATTAGTTGCAAAGGACAAGAGCCCTGGTTGGTGTGAACGCAAAGTGGAAGCCTGGAGTCGTTGCATTATTAAACCAACACCATGAAAGTTGATCGTCTGACATTTTTCTTATTTGAAAAAATGAAATAAAAATTAATCCAAAGAAAGACGACCGTATTGAGGGTTCCGCACATGTGCAACGCTTTTGATAGGGCACTGCGTGGAAAGGGGGTTTTAGACCCTTTTCCTGAGCCTCAGATTTGAACCACGATGACTGGCTGTTTGTTGCCTTACCATGAGGACCAGTCACTGCGGTTTACACATAACACTCTCCGTAAGTTTTCTACAAGTAGAGTAACGTTAAAACTGAAAATCTAAAATTCCTGCACGATGGCGAACAAAACAGAACCAGAGCGGTTGGAAAGCTGGAACCTTAAAAAAAACAAATGTCGGGTAAATATCTTGGAGTAAAGAAAAAGAAATTCCCCTTTGTCGTCAACATCATATGGAGCTCAATATTCGCACCTTTCGTGGTGTCGGAACATGGCAGCTGGGAGCATCGAATAGCTTATTTATAGGCACGAGATGTTTTCAAGAACTTGCTCGTGACCCTTGTTTTTTTCTTCTTTTTCTTGCAAGATTATTTACTCATTGCAACAACGAGGAAGTAGCGCGAGGAAATATTTGAGAAAAGAATCCTCTGCATCAGGGACAGAATCCCCCCAGCGCCACTTTTCCTGAACTTCTCAACCTCGAATTTCAGCCACCTTTCAAAAGATGGCGCAAGTGCGCGTCGTCTGCTACAACATAGGTTCTTTTTAATATTTAGGACAATTAGTATGCTTTAAAAAAATTACAATCATAGAAAGTGATTTTAATTAGAACGAGAAAAGCAGTAATTGAAGAATCGTTGCTTAAATAGCTGCCCTCTTCTTTGAAACCGGTTTCTTGCGTACAGAGTCGAGCTTCAAAATAGTCGCATGATTTAAACACATTTTAAACAAATTTGAATATGAATACGAAAAAATCACGCTTCTAGTGAACCAGCTCAGTTCCTCTAGCATACAATTAAAAAGAAATTAGGTCAGATGCCAGAACGCTGTCTGAGAAAACCAAGAACGCATTAAGGGAATTCTTAGAAATTTTAGCATTATAAAGTTGTGTTTACAAGAAAACGGCTGGCGTTGCACTTCTAATATTTTGTATTCTGAGTTCCTATGTTTACCACAAGCATGCCCTTAAATGTCGTTGCTGCGTTAGGATGTGAAACTGAGTTACGAGACTTCGAAATCACATAAAAAAGGCTCTTTTTGAATAAATATTAAAACTTTGAGCGTGTTAATTAACAAAAACACGTATGCACGGAACTAGACGAGTCTTTTTTCTATTCAATAAAAACATAAGAACGCGTCTTGGATGCATTGCAAGTCTAGAAACTTGGAATGCATAGCGGTATGTCTTTGAAAATATCAAAACTTGCACTTTTTGTTTTCTTATTGTGCGTTAAGTTTTGAAAAATGGGTATCATATTTTGCACTAAAAGAGTGATGATGAATCGGAAATTTATTTGCAAAAAGAACGAAATACGTAACACGCGCACAGACGCGACATTTGCACAGCAAACAGGAGCGTTAGCAGAGCTGCCACTGGTTTTATAGTTGGGGCCGTGGGACCGCCGCCTTAAAGGGGTCATGAAACGATTTTCCTACTTCTTCCTCCTTAGCTTTAATCCTCAACTCAAATGCGAATGGTGAAATCACGTCCTCGTGACATTCTTCGGCACCGGTGCGATGACTCCTAGCTTCCACCGTGCTTTTTATGCACACCATAGAACTTGTCATTCCCCAGTGACGATAAGTTCCGTCAGAGCACTCATTGGCCACGAACGCGAATCCGAATATTCGTCGACGGATTTATTGTTGACGAGCGCATACGTCCGAGTGACGCAGTTCTCGTGTCCAATGCGTGAGCTGGGCTCGGCTGACGTCAGGTTGGAACCGCTGACGCGCTTTGGGAACCGCGGATGTATCATAGTGAAAAGGCGGAGAGCTTTCGAAGGAAAGAAGGTACAAAATAGTCCGCTATATTTTCAAATGTTCGTACCGAAAAGCTGGCTGTTGACTTTCTACCCTCTTTCTTTTGGCCAACTAAACGATATGCGATTAGTGAAGTCCCAATTTAAATTCATTTATCCCAGCCCAAAATTCGTTTCATGGCCCCTTTAAGCTAAATCTGCAGCCAACGTCATAAGCTCGAGAGCGCGAGGTCGCTGCTTTGAAGTGTTTCCGCAGAACGAGCACTCGCGCAAGAAATGTACATCTCGAAGCCAGGATCGCGGGTCGGCTCGCGCTTGTAGCTTTGGCTGCAGTCTCAGCTTAAAGGGCCTCAGACAGGCCAAAAAAAAAATATATTTTTTTTTCATGCTAAACGTTGCAATGGCATATCAGGACATAACAAAAAAAGTGTTTCACTATAGAGTTGCGTAGTTTTTTTATAAAAAATAGAAAGACGAGGCCCAATTCAAAGTTCCCGCCGTGCACTGTGACGTAACAGTGTACCGCAAGGTGTCGGGGCGGTCAGAAGGGAGGCATCGCCGGAAGTCACGTGAGTTGTATCCCTCCTCGTGCTTACCGCGAGCGCGTGTAATATTTTTTTAATATTTTTGTTATTCTCCGCACCTCCACGAGCGATCCAAGCAGACAAGGTTTCTTTTATTTGTTTTTCATCGCTTAATGTTGCTGTAAAGGTAGAAGAAGCGGAGTCAGTGAATTGACGTGATCAACTACAATGCCTAGAAGATGCTGTGTGAGGGACTGTCCCGGTATTTCAGCAACTGAAGAAGAGATCACACTGCATGCATTTCTGAGAGACATACATCGGCCGCATGAGCACCCAGTAAACAAGTTCTACTCATGCTCTAGACAAAATACGTACTTTGTGCTCGACGTTTACTTGTACTTGGTACACTCACCAGTTCGTATTCTTTAGACGGCAGGCATCTACAGCCTGGAGAGCATCCGATGATTCAACGACCTCGGTGTCTCAACCTTCAGCAATGCGATCGGGCGTGTCGTATGCTAGCAATCCTAATTTCTGCGAGCGTTCTAAATTTTTTTTTTCAAAACTTGATAGCTTGTTTTGCGCCCAGTATTGGGCAGGAGATCGAACTATAGGGGGCGCTTTATCGAGCTTGTTGTCCCCACAGCCCGGTGTTTACCAACACAGCATAACAAAGAAATTTAACCTCGTCTAGCACGGTCTGGGCACGAGCGCTTCGCTCTGACCAGTGCTTTGGTCGCACGAGGAGTGGCCTTCGAATCGTCATCTTCGATTTCTCGGATCAAAAACAAACAAGAAAATACGCTTTGTTGTCCCCACAGCTGAAGCGCACCGCTAGAGGCGTGACTGTTCGATCTCCTCCCCAATAGCCCTGTATCATCGGACTGACGGCATGCTCTCGTACACTGGCTTGTACTCGCAACGCTTTCATCATTGACCTCTATCACGTCGATCCACTGACTCTTCGTCCTCAAATTTTACAGCACGCAAACTAACCAACGGTGCAGGGATAAAGAGCTAGTGAAACTGAAACTTCGTTTTCTACGATCGCTCGTACGAAGAGCAGAATAATAAAAAAGAAAAGAAGTCATAGGCACGGTCGCGGAGAGCACGAGGAGTGAAACTCACGCGACTTCCGGTTAACCCACTTTTAGTGACGTAGCTCGATGCCTCCTTTCTGACCGCCCCGACACCTTGCGGTACACTGTTACGTCACAGTGCACGGCGGGAACTTTGAATTGGGCCTCGTATTTCTATTTTTTATAAAAAAAACTACGCAACTCTATAGTGAAACAATTTTTTTGTAATGTCCTGATATGCCATTGCAACGTTTAGCGTGAAAAAAAAAATATTTTTTTTTGGCGTGTCAGAGGCCCTTTAAAGGGACCATGAAGGCAATTTAATTTTTTTTTAAAAAGAAGGTATTTTCAGAAGCATTGGGGTCCTGGCATGCCACACAATTTTTTTTTTAGAACTTTGTGACTCTTATTTCTGTTCCTGCAAATAAATCTGCGAAACCGAAACAAACATTCAGCTTTCTTCCCTTTTTCGCCTCTGGAAAGAGAAGTGACGTCAGGGAGCACTGTCGGCATCGGTAGAATTTAGTGCACACTCAGTGTGGTTCCCGTGGTTCGCTATAGTGCACGGCGGTCTGTGAAGAAAACCTGGAAGAAATGGGCGACAACGCCGCGCTCGCAAACGAGTTTGAGCTCCCGTTTAGCGACCTCACGCCGACTGAACGGGAGATGCTGGTAAGGACGCAGAACTCTGGATTGGCGCTTTACGAAGGCGCCCCAGACCTACCACCAGCTCCTCGGTCGCCGCCTCAGAGCGACCCCGGCTGATGTGAAGGTGCTGCTCAAAGTCTTCTGATCGGAAATGCAACGAACAAATCCTGACACCGCTGTCCACAGCTGTACGCAAGACGACGGCGCGCGACCAAATGCTGCGCATTGCTGCATCGGTCGGCAGTTTATGCAAACTAACGTCGCCCGATCGACCACACGTCTTTAGCCGACCTTTCGCGCAACCTACTACTGCACATAAACGCGGCATGATTGGTGAGACACCAGCTCGCAAAGCGAACACGAGACGACACACGAAACCAGAACCAAAAGTCCGCTGCCCCCGGCGCTCGTACCTTTTTCTTTTTTTTTTCCATGGTTGCTCGATGCTTGTTACGCGCCCGAGGTAGCAGTGCGGGATGCGTTCAACCAGTGACAAACGGAGGGATCGCTTCAGATTATGCTTTTATACACGGTATGAAACCTATTAATTCCCAACTACAACTTTAAAAGATTATCCAACGTTCAAATGAACTTTTTTCGTCACATCTCACCACCGAAATCGAAACCAAGAGCGCGTCTATCGTTTGAACCAATCGCCAGACGAGGAGCCCGTTGTCGTCACGCTTCAACGGCGCACTTTAGTTCACCTTTCTGCCGCCGCCTCGGTGGGGTCTCAAGCATCGTTCCCGGCGCTATTATTACCGCGCCTGTTTGCTCGATTGGTGCGGCACCCAAACTTCTGTTCGGGCTAGAACTTGGTCAACAGTATCTGAGACGTGCCTGACATCCATTTCAATCGTCGAATAAAACTTCGAAACTGCCTTCATGGTCCCTTTAAGGGTGAACAGAGTCCTTGTTGCTGAGCGCGTGCTTTCTGCAGCATGCATTTCGCACCCCCGATTTCGTTTATCTTGGCAAAAACCAGAAGAAACTACCTCCAGCATGATGCTATGGCGTCACGTGCAAGTGAAGTAGTGCAACGTGAAAAAAAAAAAATGAAAAAAAAAAGAACTCGTGCTGCTTACCAGGGTAGAAAGCGATTAGGATAAGAGAGGACGAGACAGCCTGGTCCGCCAACGCCTTTTGTACTGCCACCTTGGTGCCGTTGGACCTCAGAACGCGATCCAGGTAGCGATACCAGAAGTGCAGGAAAGGCGCCGAGACGCTGGTGCCGAACACGGCGTAGCGTAGGAGCAGGCTCCAGTTGTACGTCTTGGGAGAATCGTCGCCTCCGTAGTGGATCAGGATGGTTTGCTGCGAGAACTCGGCGCAGACGTAAAGGGCCGGAAATGAGACCATGTTCGCCAGGAGCGGTCGCTGCTTGAAGACGTCGAGGCATCGCCGGAAGAGGGACGCGATCGTGCTCATTTCGAACGTGTGCGGTGCGCGGTGGTCCCGTTTCGTTGACGGGTGTCGTGGCCGAGCGTCGGATGTGGTGTGCATCAGACTCGAAGGGCGTTGAAATGGATGATGAGGCGCGGGGCTGAGAAAAAAGAACAGAACTGCGTGCAGAACAGATGATCTCAGAGTAAGTCGGAGGCCGCCAACAGAAACCGTGGGTGCTGTTATGTTGATGATCACCTTGGATGATCTCTTCAGTGATTGGGATGCCGGCGGCACCGTGCCCCGTGGATAGATAGGGGAACCAGCCTCTGCTGCGTCGCGCGATGACAGTGCAGCAGAGGTTGGTTGTACTATCTCTCCACGGGGCGCGGTGCTGCCAGGGCCGAGATGCGCTCCGATAGCAAACCGAAACTTAAAAGCCCGTCGAATTTGTGCGGTTTTTCAGAAAGCTGCTTCGCGTGCCTTCTATCGTTTTGAAATTTGTTAATTTAGTGTTTTTTGATGATGCTGAACAATTTTCTAATTGAAATCATGCCCTTAAACACAATATTAAAAAAGTTAATTACGGGAAAATAGTTAACGACTTAATTATCTTGAATTTTTATAATTTTCCTAACAATGCCCCTGGCCTAGGACCAAAACGGCACAAGCCTTTTTTTGTTGCGGCGCGTAGTTTTCGAAAGTATCGAATTTGTCCACCTATCGTAAAACACCCGTATATACAAATGTAGATCAATCTACTCACATACGGGTGCTGCACCGTCCTCCTCTTCCGTGTCCTCTTCCCCCTTCGTACCCGCCTCCATCGTATCCTCCCCTCCTCCTTTTCCGTACCCTCCCCTCCTCCTCCTCCATACCCACCCCTCCTCCCATAGTTTTCCTGTTAAATTTCGCTGGAAAATTGACGCCACGTGACCTCAGCAACAAGTCAGTTTCTCCGCTAAATGTAGCGGGGAAAATGCCTTCACATGACTTCGTGTCACGACACCTATGAACAAATTCAGTTTCTCTGCTCGATTTAGCGGGAAAATATACGTCGCGTCACCTCAACACTAATTCAATCCACCGCTAAATGTAGCGGGCAAACTGAATCGGCGTTGAGGTCATGTGACGTCTGTTTTACCGTTAAATTTAGCGGGGAAACTGAATGCGCAGTGTAACATTATGGGACGTCGGAGACCTACACACCCATTCAGTTTCTTCGCTAAATTTAGCGGGGAGTCGAATTGGCGTATAGGTCTGTGACGTCCCGCAATGCAAAGCGCGCGGTTACGCCGACGCCGAAGCCGCGAAACACGGGAACGAGCGCCTAAGAGCTGCGCTCTAAAAACCAAAACGTCTCTGCAAGCCGCATTATAAACTTAACGTTAATATCCCTTACGGACATGTTGTATCTTCTATTTTTGTGCCGCGACCTACCAGGCACTAGATGTATAATTATTAGGGTGACACAAGCCTCTAACGGTTTTGTAAAGTCTACATTTATACTTATTTCTTGTAAACACTTGCAAACAAACCACAACACACATCTGAAAACAAACGCTCCATCAAAGCGTAGAACGAGCAGAGAAATAAAGCACGGCTCGTTATTGCAGGCTGGCTTCTGCCGGCTCGTGACTGTACTCTGTCAAAAAATGCGTATATTACAAGTAAAATTATGCTCTATGTTCTGTTGTGTATGTTCTAACCGGCTATATAAAGACAGTGCCTCCCCAAGTTTAATGTGAGACGTGATGGTAAGTGGTGATTAATTTCATCTAGGCTTGAAGTGTCGGAAATGATTCCCACGTGGGAGCCTAAACATCTAATTACACTGTTTTTCTCGTTGTGGAATGCAGTGTTTTGCTTGTGTTTATCGTGGCCTTATCCGGGTTTGGAGCTGCGTTTGTATTGTTGGAGGGAATTCAGCAGCGCATCACAATGGAAGCGGCGACTGTGGCTGGCGTTAATGGTGAGATCGTGGTAACGCTGGATGACATTGAACGTCTCGGGAACTCCAACATGACCGCGAACGCCAGAAGTCATTGTAACACCGGTGCGGACCAGGAACAGACGCTCAAGGAGAACAAAATGGCTTACCTCAGGTGCACTTTGGGTACAATTTAAATATTAAGGGGTGGTCTGTCCAGGTCAATGGCACACTTTGATACTGTCTATTCCGTCTTCAACACAATGGGCTCTTGATGATCATTTGGTGATGATGAGTGATCTTGGTCTCAAAAGGTTGTATACTAGGATGATGGCACAAATTGACAATGCCCGTTCTGTCTTCAAAACGATGGGCTCTCGGGGGCGATATGATAATGGTGACGATGATGTTGCTATCAAGAGGAACAGACATTAGACAATGTCTGTTCCGTATTCAACACAACTGGATCTCCACAATGGCTTGAAAATGATTATGATAATGATCTGTGTATCAAGAGGTAGTCTCACCGGGTTGATGGTACAAGTTGACAACGTCTGTCGGGCTTCAACATGCTGGGCCCTTTCTGCTAAAACCACTTGAACAAAATGTGCTATTGGTGTTTCATACAAGTACCGCGAACCATTGTTGTGGAAACGCGCAAGACATGTGTCCTGAGCGAGTGCTCCATCGCCATTCGCTTCAAAGGGCCACTCATTTGACCCCATCGTCGCCATTTGTTTCCAAGGGCTGCACGAAGCGTGCAGCCCTTAAAAGCCCTCGTGCAGCGCAGTGCAGCCCTTGGGCATTTCAGTGCAGCCCAAGGGCTGCACGAGGGCTGCCCAAGGGCTGTCCGCCTCGTACACGGCTCGAGACGTGCGCCAATGCACGATGCGTGCGCCTCATGTATTGGCGCCTTAGACGCTACTTCCACACGCAAACGCATCTAGAGACTTTACTTTCCGCACACGTTGGACGCCATCTACCGTCGACTAAACAATCGTGTTTGATTAGTTAGAAGAATGCAGCTCTTTAGTACGCGTGTATTCTGTTGCAAAAGAAAATGGTACACTGTTGCGGCGTGTCGCAAATAAAACGCGGGGCTGTCCACGGCTCTCCTCTGTTAAGAAATGCTGATGCTGTCCAGTTTACGCCACTAAAACTGGCGGAAATGCGCGTTTCCCGACAAATACCGCGTGGACATAGGCAACACCAAAAAAAAAAAAAAGGCCATTAAAGGAACCGTTGTGGTAATTATTATCGACGGGTCGTAGAGTCGTCGATAAACGACTCTACTACCCGGCGATAATTCTTTCGCTGAATAAAGTTTAGAATAATGAGGGAACTTATGTCGAACGTAATGATCTACTCCTCTAAGGTCTCCAAATAACAATATCTGCCTTCTCGCAGTTTTTTTTTTTAAGTATGAAGTGCTTTTTAACGCTACTCCTCGATCCCAAAATTCTGTCCGTCCGTCTGTCCGTCCGTCCGTCCGTCTGCGCATATCTCGCGAAATTTAGTGGGGAAATTGATATCACGAGACCTACACGCGAATTACTTTCCCCACTAAATTTAGCAGGGAAGCCAATGTCACGTGACCTGACGTTACGTAACCTATGCAACCATTAAGTTTCCCCGCTAAATATAGCGGGAAAATGTAGTCACATGACACGCCCATTTTCTACAAGGTATTTCATGCATTATGGGTCTTTAAAGGCAAAGGGCGCTTCTAAATATTCTTCCTGACATTGTATGGTTCGTAGAAGAATTGCGGAAACCCACAGAAACACTTCAAGTCAATCTTGTTCCAAACTTTTCTAAGTCCTGGGTCTCCCCTAGCCACCATAAGATAACGAGGTTCTGAACGGGAGGATCTGTGAAAAATTACTTGCTCGCCAAAAGGCTGGTTTTGTCTAAACATGGAACAATTTTTTTGTTTTCGCGCTAGTACGACATTTTTTTTTTCTCAAAATACGGGGTACAAAGTCAAGAGAGTTGGCCCTCATTGCTTCAGACTGCAGTAAAAAAAAAAACCAAAAAAAAACTGCGAATTAATAAAAAAAAAGATCTACCATAAATATTGATGATAGAATTCGTACGTATGTCTTTTCTCCGTTTTACGTTACGGCGAACCACAGCGGACGTTACTAGTAATGCCACCCACCCAAGATACAACGTGACTAAGCACCCTGCGCGTCTCTAACATCCCTCCCGAAGGTCACGTGACATCCACACGGAATCGGATTGGCTGATATCGCTCGTAGAATCCGCTGCTTTTCATCGTAAGGTGACAGGGAATGCATGGAATCGATTTTCTGTACACGCAGGTTGTGTCTCCGTCCTCGTGTACTTCGTGGCTTAGGGCAGCGGCAAATGGAAGTAACCCTGCTGGGCGACCAGAAGCTGTCCATGCCGGTCGGAATATCGCCGTCGGCCCTGCAGAAATTGGCTCATCCAGACGGAGAAGTGGCCACGGCCAGAGGCAAGTCTACCACCGCGTCTCAGCACTGAGGCGCGGACCGATCCTTTCCCGAAAATGACGATCGCATTGTATCGAATTATCAGCTGCGAATACAGATCTCAAAAGTTGTCTCCTCTCCGGAGCACGCTTTCTAGCTTGAGTAACACTTTGGCGTGAAGTGATCTTCGATCGAGCATGCGGAGCTAATAAACCTAGGAAGGCAACAAGCCCGTGGTAAAGTCTGGGCTGTCGAAAGAGACGCTCTGCGCTCTTTGTTTCCTTTTGCTTACGCACATATCTCCGATATTGTTCTTGTACATTAGGTATTGCGAATTCCTAGATTCCACCCAAAAAATCAAAGCGTTCGCGTTTTAAAATATTTGTAACGTCAGCAAAAAAAGTTGAAGTTTTGAACCTCTCTGCAGTTAAAGGAGGATATTCTCCTAAAAAGTATCTGACATTAGTCCAACGTCGTAGGCGAGTATTTGAGCTATTGCATTCCCCGATTTGTCTGAAAATTTTCGAAACACACTAGCAGGCAACGCTGAAATAGTAACCGAAATATTGGTGCAAAATAATTATTTTGGCGAACTTATTGAATTTACAATTTTTGTCCCCATTCTGTTTTTGAAAGTGAAAGTCTACTGACAACAATAGAAAAAACAACGCCACGGGAAGGCAGGGGTTAACCCTTTGGACTGTACAATTTGTTTCCAACTGATGACAAGCAGTTTCATAGCGTCAAAAATGTATGCTTTCGAAGCCCGATCCAGCTCCCGCGCAGCAGTACAAAACACAAATGCTCGGCATAGTCCATATTTTACGCTGACCACTCGACTTGCAAGCTAGCCTTCCCCTGACGTTATTGCATTGAAAAGCGCAAGTATATTTTAATCATGGTTCTGGCGTCAATTTCACTTGGCGATTTCACTATAACTAATCTGAAGTTTGCGATACTAAATAGCACGTCGAAAAGAGTAAAGGCCGATGATTCCAAATATATACTTCGTTAAGGTAGCTAAAACAATCGCCGGAGTACCCCTTTGAGGCGCTTCAAGGAGTTATTATTTAACAATACTCCGATATGATGATCATCGACATCGAAATGAGCGTCTTATTTCAATCCTCAGAATCCTTAGGTTTTGTAGCGAGGGCTTTTTTTCCAAGCGCTCCACCGACGCGCATGGCCTCATATTCAGAGGCTCGTACAGACCAAATTCTGTCGAATGCACAAGGGCTGTCCCACAGCCACTACATCTTTGAGAAGTGCTTTGATCACATGTAATGGAATGTATAGCCACGGTGAAATCACGTGCTGGCTCGAGCTTCTTGCTTGCGTAACACGTTTTATTGACTGCCAATGACAAGATGGCACAGCCCGCTTGTGACAAGATTCTTCTAACGTGGTTTTGCAGTGCAAGTAAGCACTCCTCACACCAATAATGCAGTTGATCCTCATTGTTGCGGAGACGTATACGCTTGTACAAAGTAGACAGTTCGAAGTTTGCAACGATGACTATTCAACGATGACTTGCTTGCCTCCTCTCGAGAGAATGTTGTAGGATTGCTCAACGAATGATGGTAGAAAGCAGACAAAACGCAAACGTTTAATTTATTTTGCTATTGGTTCAACTGAAATCACCAATTCTTCGAACGTTCGTCAAAATATTTATTTAAAATTGTTCTAGCTTTGTAATTCGGTTATCTCAGAAATGTTTGAAAGTAGTGCTCTAAGTAAGTGTACATTTATACTTACGGATTAAAGCGTTTGTTCTGGATTAACCTGACAAAGAAAAGTATAATAAACATAATCAATCTGGCCTAACACAACAAATACGCGAACACAAGTTATGTCAAGCCGGAGTAAATGTTTTTAACTTTGTAAAAATTTAGATTATCACAAATTAGAATATCGCTCCGCACGCACCCTTTCTTTTTTACCGGGCTTTCCTTGAAATTCAAATTCAATCTGTGTTTTGGGTGACGCGTGAATCACCTATATTTAGGTCAGGTTGTTGAATAGAGCGCCCGATTATTCCTTGAAACCAATCGCTTCTTGTTCTCGATATTTAGCGGCGGAGGCGGAGCGAACCCTGATGATACTGAGCCTCTACAGCAGCACTTCCATGGAGGACGTGAAGAAGGGAGTTGGAGAAGGGCTTCTCTGGATCCAGATGCAGTTGTCCAGGGACCGTGCCCTCACAAGGGACCTCGTGAGACGCGCAGAAGCGGCAGGTTACCGAGCTCTTGTACTCACTGTAGACATGCCAGTGTACGGAATGAGAATAGACAGAGTAAAGAAGAGCTACAGTCCTCCAGAAGATATCAGGTTAGTATAACCGTATTTTTGTCTATTTCACTGAGCGACATAGTTAGCACTTGACCACATCGGCATATGCCCCATGTATGATCACCTCGTAAAAATGAGTAGTTTTCCCGACATCATTTGAGCCGTGATAAAAACAAAACAAAACGCTCGTTGCATCTTTTGCGCTAGCGGCGTCGCACTACACTCCATGCTATTCTTTGTGTATAAAACAAACAAACAATAGAACGAACAAGCGAAATGTGGGTTAAAGGGATACTGAACCGAAATTTGGATTTCACAAATTGAGGCCGCATGCAAAAGCGTTGAACGGGACACTATGAACTCCAAAACATCACAGAGACATCGACATCTCAAACGGATGGCCGTACTTTTGGAAAAGAAGGGCGCAATCAAACGAGGGCTATGACGTCATGGTCCTCATGGAACATTTGAAAATGAGGAGAAGAGGCCTCGCTTCTCTCCTCGTCGCTTCGGTTCACCAGCTCGACGGGACGCAGCGAGCAGGAGAGGGAATGAAAATCCTGACGTGATTTGTCTCGTCGACCTCGTCGGCCGTGTTCTATCGCGCACTTATTTTCCAAAAGTATGGCGATCTGTTAGAGACATCGGGGTATGAGTCATGCTTTTTGGGTTTTGCAGCGTCCCGCTTATCCGTCCAGCTTTGTTTTGTGAGCTCGAAATTTCGATTCAAAATCCCTTTATGGGGTGTCAAAAGTCGCTCATCTTCTGCACGATCAGTAACTACCGTTGCAGGATATAAAGAGGAAGATTTGAGGAGAAGGCGACGAGACAACAAAAATAAGCAAGGTATCCCATATGGATGGTCGCATAAGCGCACACTGAGAAATATCAGCTAATTTCTTGGAAATGTGATTCTAAATTAAACAAAGACAAATGGACAAAAATGCGCAAAATGCAGACAAAGTAGAGGAGTGCAAACAGGACAAGCGCAAAATCTCAACTAAACTTAAAAAAAAAAAACAGCAACACCGAACACATCACGGAATGGCGAATCAACACGTATCTATAAAGGAAATATCTTTGCTGTGTAAATGCAGCGACCTCTGACTGACACTATTTGTATCCCCATTTTTTATTTACCCAGGCTTCTAAAATTTCCCTAGTCATTCGGTTTCTTCTTTTGCCGATCTCTGCCTTTTAAAGTTGGGTCGACACCCACAGGCCCGTAGCACAATGAAGAATTTCCTGTTCCCCCCCACCCCCCTTTCTCCACCCACCCCACCGCTCCCACTTCTGATTGTAACGACAGGTCATCCTCCCGCTATCTGTGGTTAACAGAAGTGGCCGTTCGGTCAATATACGAGGCCTTTTTATACGTAAGCGTTGTTTTGTGAGTAACTTCCACCTTGCAGTCAACGCATTAATTTTCGTGCTTTACCGAGATAGTGGGGACATTACCTTCATTATTAGAAACTCTAGTGCAAACTTGGGCCAACTTGCAGGGGGCAGAAAACAACCAAGGTCACATATTACTACAGAGTGGAGTTAAGATGCCCAATCTTGAAATTCTATCCTTGGATTGCAAGGTAACGCAGCCTCAAGCAAACCGATTTTGAACCGCCTCAGTTACGATTCTCATGTTGCTGTTTTACTTGCGGTTTCGCAGCTGCAACTTCGCTCGTGCGGTAAAAGAACGCGGAGGAAAATGCGGTGCCCGACGTCGCAGCTGGGATTTCGCAAGCAAAATCGCCCCATGAGAATCGGGCTTAATGGACATTAGTCGTGAGGTCACTTTTGGCCGTGCGATCGTCAAACGTCCCCTTCTAGCCTACCATAGCCAAACTCCACAGTAAGCGGAACGGCTTGCACGTGGACCACCACTCTGCGTACTCGTTGAGTGTGGGAACTGCTTAACTATGATACACAAAATATGTGTCGACTTCTGATTTCGGCCATATCGCAAAACAAGTGCCTGTTAGCAGCAAAAGGAAATATATAACGGGACGCCGGGGTCGTTTCGTTCATCAAACATTCATACCAGGTGCCGCGGTACAGATGTAACTTGGATGTAAATTGGGAAACTTGAGGCCTCGTAGAAGTCTCAAGTTTCCCAATTTTATTAACACTCCACCCTAATAATAGGCTGTCATTCTGGGTCCTTCTTCAAAATTATTTTTGATGTAAGTAAAATTTTTTACAAATGGACGAAAATATTTTGAGGTACCGTTCGAACCCAGATTTGCCAACTTCAAAAAGATCGCGGAGGACGAAGTTGGGAACGGGAAAATGGTGCTGCCCGTGAACGATCCACTCATCAACGCTGCGCAGACTTGGGATGACGTCACCTGGTTGAAGAGCATCACCAGTCTTCCCGTGGTCGTCAAAGGAGTCACCACGGGTGCGAGCCTGCTCATCGTATTCTTACAGCTGTAGCCTTGGATGCCTTTCTTGAGTTCCTTAGTAAGCTGTAAGTTATAATCTTATAGTCGCATCATTTAAGTAACTGTAAGTAACATTGGGGCTTAGGGGACTTTAAGTTTAAACATTTCACTGCGCTTATCTAATTTTTGTAGGAATGTGATACAAAGAAAGAAAAACAGCCAGTAAAAATTTCGAATGAGCGATTTTTATCCTTCTCTCCTAGTTTCATTTAAAAACAAAATGGAAGCAGCGACCCTTCCCACCCCCGATTACCTCCCTCCCTTCCTTCCCCCCCCCCTCCCCCAGCCAGTTCACGAACAACACCACAGGTGTATAAAACATAAAATAAATAATGTTTTCAATCAATCCGCAGTTTTATATTAAATTAATTAAATAGCAAAACGTTTTACATGGTCATGGTGATGGGATGCCAAAACGCAACCCACCCTCGGGCAGATCACAATGAATTTGCAAGTTGGTAAATTATTAGCACCAATTTGGGATATCTTTCATGCACTTTTGTCATTATGATATTTAAACAAAGGAGAGAAGCGCCTTATATTATAGGATAAATTTTATTGAAGAGAAGCTTGTCATGTACAAGGTGTCCCCTCAATATACAGACTTTTTTTTACTGCAAAAATAATTTACGTATTGACGGACGCTCATTCTCAGCCCAAATGAAGCGCTAGTGGTCCGAACCAGGTGGCGAAGTTATAGAAGTAACCGTGATTTTATTCAAAAGGTATAAGTGATTTTTTTAAATTTTTAATGGAAAATGGCGGCCGACGGAGATGTTAAATACATGGAGCTGAATGGCATCAGTTACCGAAAACGGATAAGAACAGACACCATTTTCCCATTGAAATAAAAAAAAAGATCTGTTTTAACATTTTATTAAGATCACGGTTAGTTCTGAAACTTTGAACCTGGTTGGGACCGCAAGCGGTACATTTGAACGACAAATGAGCGGTCGGCGATGCGTAGTTCCATTTTGCGATAAAAAAAAAAGCCTGTAAAAGTTTTTTGGGGCATGCTGTACTGCTGTGTCTTGACATTAGTCAGAAAGCTGACTGATGCCGTTTTGTATCTAATGGTACAGCGATTTAAGACTCAAAAGAAAACTCGAAGCTCTGTGCCCTCTTTTGTACCTTCCTAGTGAGAACAGTATTGTACACGTGTCAGGAGTATGTAAGAATCCTTCCGATTTCAGCTTTTCTAAAATGATACCTAAAACGCCTAAGTCAAATTGTTTCTTTTATATTCTGCAATAGAGAATTAGTGCAAACAATTTCGCTGAAGTACTGAGCCAAAATGGTGGTTGCGGGGGGGGGGGGGGGGGTTCATATGGAAGGTATTGTGTATTTTGTTACCTGCTTTTGCACAGCGTCATCTTTTGATAGCTGAATGCGTGTGAAGGCAGTTTCGTATAAGACGTTGATTAAACCTTTTTGGAAACTGTTCAAAATTATTTCGTGGCGTTGGGCATGAAGCTTTCATGAGGCACATAGTTTTATTACTGACAACAACAAAAAATACTTCGTAGCAAATTCTTGAGACAATAATAATAAGGTTTCTTCTCTGTCTTTCACAGCCGAAGACGCTGAGATAGCCATCGATCGCGGGGTTTCAGCCATACTCGTCTCGAACCATGGCGGTCGGCAGCTAGATGGACTCCCAGCAACCGTACGCTACATCTAACAAAATCTTACTTTTAATCGTCCCCTTGCTTTACTCAAGTCAATATAGCCATGTTACGAAAGTAAAATTGTTGTACATTTTTTGGCAGAACAGATCTTATAGTAGTGCGCAGCTTGCTACAGGCAACATGAAAGTGCATTTCGACACAACGCCCAATCATACACTAGGAGTTTTCGGAAAAGCGGGTCAAATCCCTCCTGCGAAAACAACTCATCGCCAAAAAAAGGCCGATGCCATAGTGGTCCGAGCCAAAGGGTTCATTAGGAAAATGACTAGCGTTTAAGTAGAATTGGGCAATGAATTACGTTTCGTAATTAAAAGTTCAGCTATCAACTTCAAAGGTACGGTATGAACTAGAAATGTGACGCGAGTCATCCGAAGGTCCTAAATCAATCCATTTTAAATTAATATTAGGCACGCGCATGAAAATTGCTCAAGTTGGATGCGTTTCTAGGTTTCGGATTTTTATGTGATTGGATCCCCGCGCCAGCAATAATCTCCCTTTTTTCACCTGGTGGCCAAATCCCACGCATCGCGCTTAAGGTGTGTCTTCACTCTGGCACCAACGTCAAAAGGGGAATAATCTGGCAGACCGGGGGCTTTTTATCTATTTTATTCAATGTGCTTCCTGTGGCGGCGCACATGCATTGCGTGTTTTGGCCACGGAGAGCGAGATTGCAGGCGCACAGATGCGCTCCGATAAAAGAACGTAACCTCGAAACGCATCCAAATGCTGCGCGTTTCTTATATCTTGTAAATGGGTGGAATTTGTAGTTTTCGATAATTCGCATGAAGCTTATAATTGAAACCGTACCTTTTATGTAACAATTGCAAAGTTTGGTTACTAAAACGTAATTAGTTGTCGAATTATACTGAACGCTAATAATTTTCCTTAATGGGCCTTTGGTATGCATACCACTAGTAAAGCAACCTTTTTCTACTGTGCGATGCGTAGTTTTTGAAGGAGCGAATTGGCCAGCGTTTCCAAAAGCAACCTGTATATGTTCACAGAGGGACGGTCATAGGGGTGTCATACCTATTTTTTGCCTGCAATTACGTTTTTACATGAGATTGCAAAACATGCCCAAAAACTTACGTTTGCAAAAAAAAAAAAAAAGAGAAAGAGAAAGAGAAACGTTCTTGTTTTCGTTCAAAAAATTTACGCCTAAGAGAAGGTAGAGCTACGATTTTTGCCATTTGCGCATAGACGCCAGTTGGAGGGCCGCAGGAATGAAAAAACCAAAATTTCGACTACGCAAATATTTTTATGTATATAAAGCATGCCAACTGGTCCACCTTAAAGAAGTCAGATTTCGTTTATGTAAATTTATATTTCAAGTGAAATAAAATAACACACTTTGCCTTCCGCGCAACTCTTCTTTATTTAGGCATTTTCCTGGGATATAGTCACACATCTCAGAGTTAAGTTTGTATGCTGAAACGTTTTGTACAGATTATTTCACGAACTGTTCACTCTTAACAAGAAAGTTAGCTCTCAACAATTTTAAGCGTGCACGCTTAAAATTGTTGAGAGCTAACTTTCTTGTTAAGATTTAACAGTTCGTGAAATAATGTATTGCAACGCGCCCCGGAGTTTTACAACTACCAAATCAAAATTGTGCAAATCTGTGCTACAGTTAAAAAAAAAAAGAAAACAAAAAAAAAAAACCTTGGATGTTTTTTAAATTTCCCTCGATTTACTCTTCGAAACGTATGATGTAGAATCCGCAAAAAAATGTTGCATTAATGTTTAAAATTATAAAAGTAAACTTCTTTCGAGATCTATGCTGCGGTCAATTACTAACGGAAGCGTTCTGTTTCAACGATTAATGGTACTCGAGCACCGCAGCCACAGTTCCAGTAATTGGTCGCATTATCTTTCAGACACCATAAATCTTTACAAAAAAAAAAGCAAAAAAAAAAGAAAACCTGCGATATTTTTTTTTAAATTAGTGATGTGGCCGATATTGCATATAAAAACTGAACTTTGTGGCACAGTCTGACCTTAGGGAGTTGTGCTTGGTTGATTCCGCTGCACTGCAGGAATCAACGCCGTCTGTTGTCCATGGTAAGAAAAACCGAACCATATGAGCAGGAGACATTAGGAACCTTTTGCCCTAACCGGGGGCGGGCATAACGAGGGCGAAACAATAGCAGACGTTTCCAAAGGCTCATCGAGGAAAATTTGGAAAAAAATTGAGGATGATAATGTTTGTCTCTTTTATTTGCCGCACAAAACGTTGCACAATTTTGACTTCTTTTATATTTCGAAAACATCCGGGCGCAATGCAAGAACTTTTACAATAGTTGAGCGCTATAAGCTTCTTTTTTGTTAAGTGTGAAGAAAGCACGATATAATCCGTAAAAAAGTTTCAGCCTTAAAATTTAATTCTAAGAAGTGTTAAAAATCACCAAAAACTCTCTAAATATAAAGTGTTGCGCAAGAGGCCAAGTTCGTAACTTTATCTTACTTGAAATATAAGCTTAAATAAACTACATTAAGGTAGCAATTTGGGCCAGTTGGTTCATGATCACCTAAAGAAGCGCAAAAAATACAAGTACGAGAAAGTAAACAGACAAGAGCGAACGGCATGCTCCTTTTGCGTGGCCAGACGATGGTAGTGCTCCATTGAATAAGGATAAATAAACTATATCTGGCTGCTTGAAGGAGACCGGTTGGGATGTTTCTTTACATACAAATATTTACGTTGTAAAAACTTAATTTTGTTATTGCTGTGGCCCTCAAGCTTGAGTCTACGCTCAGTTAGGAAAATCGTAGTTCCACCTCCTCTCAGATGTGAAAACAAGGAAGCTTTTTTTTTTGCAAAAGTAGGGTTTATTTTGCTGCATGGAGATGTATTGCTACCTCATTTAAAAATGTGAAGAATAAAAAAAAAACGAAAGACGTTTACAATTCCCTGTAATGCCGAATTAGAGCGCAGCTTTTGAGGAGGAGGAGGGGAAGGTGCGGAGAGGAGGCTATGCCCCTCCTCTTCTCCTGCTCGCCTCCCATTTAGGGAAATGTTTTCCCTAATTTAGCGGGGGAATTTTTCCGCAGGTTGAAGTCCTCCCAGAAATTGTAAGTGCGGTTCGTGGACGCGTCGAGGTCTACGTGGACGGCGGAGTCCGTCGTGGCACCGATGTGGTCAAGGCCCTGGCGCTTGGAGCCAAGGCCGTGTTTGTCGGTCGTCCCGCCCTCTGGGGTCTGGCGTACAACGTAAGATGACCACCCTCGGCTTCAGCAACATCTTTTAAATAGAGTTCGTCTGGTAACGGTCTTCAAAAATAAAAAAATCGGTAAAAAAACAGCAACAACAACATTACTTGAATTTTGTTTTGGTAGTAAGGCGGGTGCCAGATAATGTTTATTTGTCTAGCCTCTTTACACTACAGTTGCTAGACTAGTACGCGTGAACACAAGCCTACAGCAAAGCCGTAACTCTGTGTAGTTGAAGAGTGTTAAAGGCTGATAGATTTTGTTTGCGACGATTTCTCACAGCAGACGATGAATAGATTACTGAAATAATTTTAAGAGAACAAAGTCCCGTTCTTCGTGCAGATGAATGAACGTCCGAAATTGTTTTCGTTTTTAAGGCGTCTTTCGTTGTTTGCTAAAGACCTACATAAATGAATATCACAGTGTTACAAACATGTCTTGGTGGCTTAATTTAAATCTAAAAATGTCTATTACGTCAAAAATAGTACTTAGGCGGGCGATGAAAATCTATCGAATTGCAAGATATATTCACTCAGATAAACTCCACCAATCTGGCGGCAGCTTGTGCAAAACGGGCATTGTTTCAAATTCTATAGTTAGCGACAGCCTAAGCATTGCAAAGTGTGAAAAGTGCCTAGCATCTAATTTTCGCGCCGCTGCCAATGACACTGCGGAATTAGCGGATAAGGACGTCAAAGGGGGAATCACTAATCAATAGGCGTGATCTATAATAGAGGCGTCCTTAGGTCAGCTATCTCGTAGGGGAAGTGGGCCACCTGCAAGTGGGAAAGACAAACACTCTAAATATTATACAATCTTGATCATGCTGACAAAGACTGGTAAGCAGAAACTCTGTGATTGACCTTTCGCTTATCGAGCTTCGTCCTTGGGGCCCCTGATAAAAGCTGATTGCTGCAGCCGTTTCTTACGTTCCCGATAAGCTCGCACACGTTCTGCGGCCTTCTGCTACGTAGGTGCCACGGCCACGGTGGACTCGCTCTCATTTCTGAGGCACGCCATGAGATGGCGCCGCATGAAAGAGGAAAGGCCGCGAAGCGCGCGACCGCGCCTTCCCCCCGCACGCGAAGGCGCGGCGTGCGAAGGCGCGGCGTGCGAACGCTTTCGTTCAAGAGGTATACGTCTGCAATCATCCGGCATAAATACTTTCAAATGAAGGTTGGAAACTCCATCTCTCACATCTGACTCAAACCAGCGGTTCTAATCTGGAAAGTTGGGAGAAAGTCGGCGAGAAATCCGGCGGCTGTGATTGGCCGACGCTAGACTTGACCTTAGCGCCGGCCAATCACAGACACCATATTTCTCGCCGACGTTTTCCCCAAGTGTCCAGATTAGGGCCCCAGGGGCCCTAAGATGGACATTTGGCGAGAATGTCGGCGAGATTTCTGACAACCCCGATTGGCTAGGGCTGGCCATTTGCGGCAGTCACAAATCTCGCCGACTTTTCTGTCGAGTCTTAGGGTCCCAGGTGTGAGTAGACAACCTGTTCTTTTTTTTTTAAATATCTTTTCAGGGGGAAACTGGCGTAAGGAAAATGCTTGCGATACTGAGGGAAGAGTTGGATCGAGCGCTGGCACTGATGGGTATGCTATATTTATACCTCTGCCATTCCCCCCTCCTCCCCCCCCCCCCCACACACACACAATCTACAGTAATAGTGACAGGGCAGCGATGTTTGACGTGTAATATTAAAATAACTGGCAATTAAAATCGTACAGCCTTTCCGCTCTCGTGAAGAAGGAAGACCAGCGCAGCTATACTCCATACACTGTGTGCTTCTTCGTCGTCGTCTGCTTTTCGCGCTGTTTCCTACAATGAATTCCCACCAACGCGCCCAACTAGTATATCCATTCTTCTATTATAGCTAGAAAGGTTGCCGCCATCTACGAGCGACGGCGGAAACCATACTGGTTGTGTGCTTGCCGCCGTCGCTTATAGATGGCGGTAGCTGCCCAGGTAGGTTTGTGTCGACATACACGGACACGATCTTGGAGAACCTAGCCCTTAACAGCTCCGCTGTACAAAAAAAAAAAAACAAAAAAAAAACCCGCAGGGGTTGGCGAGTTTTGTGCATCTTATTACCGGAGAGAAGCCAATGAGAATTCGGCGTTGGCCGTGAAGGACGCCGAATAACGAGTGAGGAAGCGGGATGCATGAACTTAAAATGCCCTACTTTTATTTAAGCTTTGAATGACTACACAAGCGGCGTCAGCCGAGAGCCACGCAAAGCTTGATGTGCTCTTAGAACGAGGCGTGCGCTCGCGTCTCTTTCCACCTGCTTGACGGTTGCTACTGGCACGGCAGCAGCACCGACCGTTGTTCATTAGCAGACGATGGTCCCTGTAGACCATCCTACAATCGATCATTTCAAGCTTCCGTCTTTTTTTTTTCGTACTGGACTTCGGAATGCTTTCTGAAAATGCGCACTGACTTTCGTCTGCCAGTTATCCCACACTCCTATACAACTCTGCATATTGTGCTTAGACGAAAAGTAACGGAAAAGTGTATCTTTCGTTCCGCCGCTAAGCTGAAAAGAGGGTGGATGCTACCAATAGTCTCCAAAGCAATCGATCGCCTCCCGCTAATTTTCGGGAATTTCTCCGCTAAATTTAGCTGGAATTCAGTGTCACGGGACGCCACTGAGCTACGTGCGCGAGAGTTTGGTGCACCGCCCACTAAAGGGAAGGGAGCGCCGCCGGAGACTGACTACTCAGGCGCGCTCTTCGTGCACCGAGTATTTCTCGGAGCGCTAGTGATTTCTTCGCGCTCCGTGATGTCAAGTCCACAAAGAAGATAGCTGCGCCGACCAGAAACGTTGTCGAAAGAAAGGCCACTTCCGGAGCGCTGCCCTTTTTCCGTTGAAGAGTGCTTAACCTAGCAGGTAAAATCTATTTGACATGAAAGCCACGCCACCAATTAGCGTTCTGGGAAAGGTTTTCCGTGCATCTCGCCCGAAAACGAAATGATCTACCAAACGGTAGCGTGCCGATAGCACAGCGATAGAAAAATTGTCGAGATGAGAAGACAGTCGGACCGCTGTCCTTTTTAGAATGCATAGCCCAGCCCCAGCGAATAAATATACTTTGATTTAAAAGCTGAAATCATCAGTTAGGATTTCGAGAAAAGTTTGTTTATGCATCTCGCCTGAAGACGAATTGACCTGCTATCTCTTAAACGGTGATGTGCCGGTATTGGCGTAGCACATCGACAGGTTCAGTCTCGCGCTGCGAGAGGGAAGCACCGAACCCCTGACAAGTTTGACAGTTTACTGAGTCGACAAACGAGTTCAAGAAAGTTGTCTTTCATTTGAATCTGAAGAACATGCATGGGCAATAAATAGGTCGGTCAAGGTAACTTTCCGCATATGTGCTCGAAGCGAGTCGGTGAGTCTTGAAACCTTTCACGAGTATCAAAACATCCGTAAAAACTTCCTAACGACACCGTCTTTTAAAACAAATTTACACCCTGTCGCTCTAAAGGCCCGAGCTAATTAATTTATCTTCGAAATAATTTCGGCTTCTCCCACCGTATCCATGAAATACCGGGTTCGTCATGACCGTGCGGTCGGAAATGGCCCATGCGGGTCGTCAGTAGGTTTGGTGTGTCGCGCTCCTGAGTTGCTAAACTCGTCGAACACAAAGTTGGGGCCGAAGTTCGCGGAACGTGCTGATTGGACACTCGCGACGATGGCGTCACGCGGGACGAGATATCAATCATCCAAACACTCCCGGTGCTCAAATTCCAGCGAGATCGTGGAACGCGAAGTGGTAGTGAGCTTCATCCAAGCGCGTGCGAGCAACACCGTGGGGCCAGACGATTGAGCGGCTGCACAGATGACGTCGCCCCCGCGTGTCCCTACATCCCTATGCCGCGTTCGAGTCTATGCTGTCTAGATTGTCCCTCGGCGGTCTGTGGATACTCTGAACTTTCTCGTCGCAAGGTAGTCGTCTGTAGAAGTTATTGGTGACGACAAAGTGACGTTTCACAACTTTGGGAAGGAGCTATTTGAGGTCAAAATCTTCGCTTCGGAATCGAAGCGGAGATTGAACTCTGCGATATCGTGGAGCCGTGCTCGGTGTACGTGGCGGTAGAGCTCATCTTGCGCCAGTGTTAACAACGCTATCGGCGTCACTCAGAAGTGGTTTATGTAGTGGCGTGGGTAGTGTTTGAGATATCTAAATCCACACACATAGACACACACACACCTCACGCACGCACGAACGCGCACACAGGCGCACACACACACACACACACACACACACACACACACACACGCGCGCGCGCGCACGCACACACACACACACACGCACGCACGCACGCACGCACACACACACACACACACACACACACACACACACACACACACACGCACGCACGCACGCACGCACGCACGCACGCACACACGCACGCACGCACGCACGCACGCACGCACGCACGCACGCACGCACGCACGCACGCACGCAATATTTCAGTATATGAAGCGCTCCATAACCGCACGCATGATTCCGTCTAATTAACCATCACAAGTATATCTTGCTTCCATACTCCTCCTAGCATGCCTGTACTTAATGGCTAAAAATTATCCTGCTGCCCATAGCGGACTTATTTTTTGCTAAAAAGACAGACTATGGTTGCTTTATTTTAGAGGAGTGCAAGTCTAAACGACTACAGGTAACCGATGGATGTTTTGGCGTATGCGCAAGAAACTCCGCCGCAATGTGCAGTCGTTGGAATCTGTTTATATTCAGGTTTTTCTGCTTCCTTGTTTTTATTCGTGTTGATTCCGGGCTTCTTTAGACATGATGATGTTGCTGCGGGATGTATGCAGCGAAATATGCAGCTGGCTCTCGCGCCGGCTCCGATTCCTGCTTCTAGGGACACCTGGAAGAGAATCTAAAATCTACGTAAACATAATGCCAGCATATGTACGTCGCAAACGAGAACGCCGACGTTTTGAATTCTGTGCGACTGGATTCCCGGGGGATAACAGTTTGCATTCGGGTTCGCGTGTTGACAGTACACGCCAGAAAGGCCATGCCACCTGTGGCCAGTGTTGTAGGCGTTACCGAAAAAAGTAGCGAAATACGTTACTCGTTACTTGCAAATAAAATGAACGCGTCACCAACCTTGGTTACCTAAAAAAAAAGCTTAACCGTTACTCCAAAATAAAGTGACGCGCATTACTTTTGTGTCACTTCTTAAATTATAAATTAACTTGTTTTAAGCTACGACGTTACAGGTATGCATAAGCGTCATATTTAAAGAAACATTATGTCTATTCAGAAACTGAACATAATCACCCTATTTATTTTATTGTTCACCTGAATACTTGCGAGAAAAAGAAACGCGAGTAAAAACGCAAAACACGCAACATTTTATATAACTTGGTGTCTGGAAAAAAATGTAAGTGTATTTTTTTGCTTTGGGTAGAATAAGTAACGGGTAATGTAACAATGTTACGCGTTTCCCGAAGTAAATAATGTAAGCACGTTACCCGTTACGGTTTTGAAAATATATCGAGTACGTTACAAAGTTAACGGGAATTTAACGCGCTCCCGGTACCGCCGTTACTTCTAACGCGTTACCGCCGAGATTGCTGTGGGCTGTGGTCGCGTTTTTATTTTTTATGAACACGTACGCACGCCCATTTTAAAATTGGGTATATTGTTCGAAAGCCTAAATGACACGCGAAACTATAGTCATATGTGCTGAACGAAGACTGAAAATTTGTCCCAACATGCAGGCTGCTCATCCATTGACCAACTGGTCCCCGAGATGGTGGCGCATAAAGACCACTTTTCCGGCCAGTGTGACCAGCTCAAGTGACAACATTTTTTTTATGAACTGCATTTTACAGTCGCTTATTGTGCCATCTGCCAGCAAGCGCCTTTGTGATTTGTCAGGTTGATAGATAAAACTTAGATGACTGAAATATATTGACCTTTGTATTTTTTGCCTCTCCTATATCTTGATTTTCTCCTACTTCATGTTTGACATTCCGAGACAGCACCTATGTCCACCGACGTTTGATTTACGTACTTACGTTGCTTGGATAATATACTACTGTGGATATTGTCACTACGGCCGGTCAGGAGTTTTGAGTCGTCTTGATGACCCCTTCAAGATTTTTAAGAAAGTTTTGAAAAAGTAAGTTTCGTTGTGTGCATGTTTAAACCGTGGGATGTTATTCAGCCCCAACGGACGTCTGACGCTGTAGATGAGCAATTTAGCCAGTGCAGTACGTCTCCTAGCCTCGGGTCTTTAACGTGCATCACGGTACGTAAAAGTGTTCGGAAAGGTCTGTGCCGTCTGTCAAAGTATTTCCCAGGGAGCATCATACCCTTCGACATTTACGAGGCGGGAAGCAGCTTTGCTATTTTGTATCGGGCGACCGCACGGAGTGGTCACTCAGTGTTGGCTTCTTTTTCCCCGTGTAGGATTGGGTCTCTCCTGCAGCCACGCGTTCCTCAGGTACGGGGGTCTCTCAAGGCTGTGTTTTCTACGCCTTTTGATCTGTCCGGCCTCAAAAGCTTGTTCCAGATAGCGAAAAGAAAGCTGAGGGCGCCAATGCGACAACACCGCGAAAGCGAAAGCGATGCGTAACTTGCCTCTCGTGGAGTGAACGAAAATAGAGTTTGTAGAATGTTCCTCAGCTAAGGCGATGGAAGAACGCAGTGCGTCTTCTACGAAGCGTCATTCGCAAACGAAAATGAGGCAAGAAAACACTGTAAGCCACTGTCATCTCAAGCTTTGACTAAAAATCTGAAGTTATACGGCTGTCGTACAAAAACAGATACCCTCCGGTGGACGAAAAAATAATAAGGACGAGCGCATCAGGGACCGCGAGACCTCTTTCGATATTTTTATGTTTGCGAGACGTTCTCACCAAAATATTGCCAGAGTGCGAACTCACGAGCGGGTTAAAAAGGTCTCATTGGTTCGTTAAGTTCAGGCTGTGGAGTCACGTCCAATCAGCAGCCGATAAAACTCTTGAGCTCACCATGACCAAAAATCAGACCGTGAGCGTACTCTGGATTCAATGCTGACGATACTGAGCCTAGAGGTGAAGTGAATGCTACCGCCAATGGATAATGACGTTTTTCAAACTCCTATCTAACAGAATCAGACAATAAGCGACAGGACTACAATGCATAAAGTGTTGAGCTTTGACGTCCGCCGAATACCACTCCAGATTTGATGTGGTCTGTGGACAAGATTTGTGCTCGATGCTCCAATTTCCGCCTGAATGTCTTTCACCAAGGCGACGACGCGAGCACTGACCGTTGTTTACTGCACCCTAAAAAAAGAAAATAAAGACGGGACAGATGGAGAAAAAAATATTTTCCTTTCTGTCGCCAACGGAAGGGTAGGAAGTTGCTCCTGTTCCTCCATTCCACCGATGCACACGCAGCGCCGTTTGGTTGCGCTGGAAAAAGGTAGGAAAAATTCCTCTCGCATGTTCGCCCTGGCAGCAGCGGTCGAACCGGTGAAGAAATGGTTGCTTTTTACATACTTGAAGTTATTAGAATGGTGCGTTGAATTTAGATCGCATGATAGAGAGTATTAGGGAACCTTTCGTTCAGTTATTAGTTCGGCGTGCCATTTCTTGAAGGTAAAAAGGGGAGGAAATTTTCTTATTTCTTGCTGAGAAAACTGAAACCAGCGCTTGCCTACGCCTCTCATGGCTAACATGAAAAAGAGTCGTTCGGTTTACCAATATGTGAATAACCTAAGTTTGGGGTAAAAAAAAACAGCTCAGTGGTGTTCTCTTTATTCCCCCCCCCCCCCCTTCCACAATAAGGAGTAAAGCATTTTAACAGTAATAAGAAAACATCTAACGACACTGTAATATCGCCGCGACATGACGGTGCTGCAGAGCTCACTGGAAGCAAGGTTCAGCTGGTTTCGTTTCACCGGTTTGGTTTTTTGAGCCACGTCTCGTTGCGTGTGCTGCGTATGATGATTTATATCGAGCTGAACATATTGTGGCTTAGACTCCACTTAAACTTGATTCATATAGTTTAGAGTAAAGTTATATCCTATGATTTGCCCCAGTGTTCGGAACGCGTCAACCTCTTGTGAGTAAATAACACTTCCATAAGCCATGAAAATGCCCACACCCGATTTTTGTCACAATGACAAGGTAAGTTCAGATGGTACAACAATTTAGCGTTTGCGGTTCACAATAGTTCGATAGTGTTAGTTCGACACAGGAAAAATTGTCAGAATGATTTCTAATCTTGTGGTGTAGTACTAGCACATTACCGTTCTCCGGAATTCCGTGTTAATTTACGGTAATATTAACAATGCTTGGATTTGGGCTTGTTGGTTTGTCATTCTGATTTATACTGCGCTGCGAAGTGAAACTTAACACATAAAGACGAAAATTACGATATGATATGAAGGACAGTTAGAACATGACGTACTTGATAATGCGCAGACTAGCAACTGTTTATTTTCTGTTTCTTCTTCTTCCTTCTTTATACCTTTATTTTGGAGGATGAAGGTTGCCTGATTATTCAATGAATTGAAAAATAATGTCTTTGCGGGAAATTGTGGACAGGGAGGGACTGAGGTTTAGATGATGCGTATGTACCTGAGAAATCGTGGAAAGGACTGGGACGATTAGTGTCTTTTCAGTCATTTGTAGACACATGATGTTGGTGGTGTTTGTGTTTATGCTCTTGCCACCCTGGAGCTGATGTTTGCTCTGTTGTGCTGTGGGATCTTCTTAAAGGGGCCATGAAACGAATTTTGGGCTGGGATAAACGATTTTAAATTGGGACTTTACTAATCGCATATCATTTAGTTGGCCAAAAGAAAGAGGGTAGAAAGTCAACAACCAGCTTTTCGGTACAAACATTTGAAAATATAGCGGACTATTTTGTACCTTCTTTCTTTCGAAAGCTCTCCGCCCTTTCACTATGATACATCCGCGGTTCCCAAAGCGCGTCAGCGGTGCCAAACTGACGTCAGCCGAGCCCAGCTCACGCATTGGACACGAGAACTGCGTCACTCGGACGTATGCGCTCGTCAACAATAAATCCGTCGACGAATATTCGGATTCGCGTTCGTGGCCAATGAGTGCCCTGACGGAACTTATCGTCACTGGGGAATGACAAGTTCTATGGTGTGCATAAACAGCACGGTGGAAGCTAGGAGTCATCGCACCGGTGCCAAAGAATGTCTCGGCGACGTGATTTCACAATTCGCATTTGAGTTGAGGATTAAAGCTAAGGAGGAAGAAGTAGGAAAATCGTTTCATGACCCCTTTAAGCAGTTCTATTTCTTTTTGTTTTAAAGCTATTGAGGGTTCACTTACGCACGAGCCATGCCTTCCGGAAGCCACGTGAAAGGCTTCCATAACTTCGCGCTTGGTCCTGTCTTGTGATCTGTCTAAGATGGCTGTGGTTCCAAGGAGAGGTTCGCAGCTGCATCTTGCACAGTGTGCCGCGAGGTTACCAGATGCCTGCAGCTGTCCGCAAGCGTATTTGTGCTCCCTTAGTCTCTCATTGACGCATCTTCCCGTTTGTCCTATGCATGATTGTCCACACGTCAGAGGTATCTTGAATACGACTCCTTCGGTGCAGTCAACGAACTTGTGTTTGTGTTTGACCTTAAGGCTGAACTCCATGGAACGAATTATGTGACGAATAACTGGCGAACGCCGCCCGACGGCACGCTCGCTTTGCGCGCGACGTAGCAGCCACTGTGTTGATTCCACGCGCAGAGCAAAAGCCGCCAGGCAAAATTCGTCGGTTATTCGCAGCATATTCGTGCCATGGAGTTCAGCCTTTACACGATGCTTGGCCTCTTGTGTTGTTTTCTTCCGGGTCGTTCACTTTCTTGCATAAGCCTTTTAGTTTAAAAGGCTTACGCTTGCGGACAGCTGCAGGCATCTGGTAACCTCGCGGCACACTGTGCAAGATGCAGCTGCGAAGCTCTCCTTGGAACCACAACCATCTTAAGGCTTGTTCACACGATGCATTTTTCTCGCGCATCTAGTGTCGCGAAATGTAGTTTCGCGAAATGGTTGCGCCGTCTGAACGAGTCCGAAAAGGACGCGCGCATCTAAAAAAAGTTGCGCGCACACCTCGCTTTTGGAGCGAGCTTTTGCTGAAACTTTGCCGAGTCCTGTCAATCACTCTGAGGGCGCCGCCAATGGCCGCTCAGAAACGCTCTCACGTGGCCTTTGAGGGGGGAGCGAGCTGTTTGAGAAGACCACTTCACTGCCGGTGTTGTAGCCGAGCCAAATCCGAAAAAACCGAAACCACGAACGATGGATACTGCCGGCGCTTCCGCAAACACGTCAAGGACCACTGAAGGAAAAGTGAGTAGCATATCGGAAAAAACAATCCAGCGATGGACGAAGACAATTAGCGGGAGTTGGCGAGATTAGAATAGTGCTCATAGCGTTGTTGTCGCGACGATACCACTGGATAATACCCCTGTTACACGGGCACCCTTAACCGTGGTTAACGCTTTAACTGCTGTTACGTGGCACCACAGTTACTGCACTATACTCTCAGACAGCTATTTCAGAAGAAGTGAAGAGCGCGCGTGCACTGCTTCGATGGGTGCTCAAAATGCTCAAGCGCACGTTCGCCCATAGCTTTGACTGCATAGCCGCAGAATGTTGTCCGCAAGTATTGTGCGCTAACTGTGGCTTAGCCTAACCGCAGTTAAGTGTTCCCATGTAACAGGGGTATAAACTGAAACCAAGTTTGCTTTGTTTACATTCGAACGTGAAATCATTTGGGCTCTCTGAAACAGTGCACAGTAAAATCGGGGCAGACATGGGCGCCGAGAAGTAACCAGATTGGGCACGTAGCGTTTCTATGAATACCATGTGCATTGATAGGAGCTTTGGCAATGAATTGGCTGCGTACGGGCTCGGCGCCGGCACATGTCCTGCACGTACAGGTTGCCGCCTCAATCGGCTTTGCGCACATGCGAGATCGCTCCAAGTATTGAATTGAATTGACTGCATAAAATGCGCAAAGCAGGTCCCCAGATAAATAGCGATCTGATTCGGAGCGCCACATTATGGTCAACACCGAAACCATTTTCGCGAGTCAAAACGTCATCGTTGTTGCACGTGAAGCGGTACGTGTGAACGAGCACATTTCGCGAATCTTGAGTGTCGCGAAACTGTTGCGCGCCTAAAAGATGCATCGTGTGAACAAACCTTTAGACAGATCACAAGACAGGACCAAGCGCGAAGTTATGGAAGCCTTTCACATGGCTTCCGGAAGGCATGGCTCGTGCGTAAGTGAACCCTCAATAGCTTTAAAACAAAAAGAAATAGAACTGCTTAAGAAGATCCCACAGCAGAACAGAGCAAACATCAGCTCCAGGGTGGCAAGAGCATAAACACAAACACCACCAACATCATGTGTCTACAAATGACTGAAAAGACACTAATCGTCCCAGTCCTTTCCACGATTTCTCAGGTACATACGCATCATCTAAACCTCAGTCCCTCCCTGTCCACAATTTCCCGCAAAGACATTATTTTTCAATTCATTGAATAATCAGGCAACCTTCATCCTCCAAAATAAAGGTATAAAGAAGGAAGAAGAAGAAACAGAAAATAAACAGTTGCTAGTCTGCGCATTCACAAGTACGTCATGTTCTAACTGTCCTTCATATCATATCGTAATTTTCGTCTTTATGTGTTAAGTTTCACTTCGCAGCGCAGTATAAATCAGAAGTACGGTAATATACGAGTAGTTCCATTTTAAGTCGAAAAGATTTTGTCAAAACGGGGGTAAGGCAGTTACGTGAATGCCGTCTCTTCCCGGTGTTTTGGGGCTCAGGGAACATTAGACTGGAGAATAGTCGTCGCTGTGATTGAATAATTAACTAAAATCTAATACTTTTTATAAATCAAATGGGAATCGGCGAGCACTGCATTTTTAACATGATTACTGAAATCAATATTAAAAATGTAATTAAAAATGTAATTAAATCTTTTACTGTGGCGGGAAATAAAGTTTGGTTCGACAGGTGGCGCAATTTTATGGGAAATGTTTGCAACTTTCTGTAGGCCCGCGGCCGCAATTATTGGACCCGATCGCGAGCTCGAATATCCAAGCCCCTTTCCGAACTGTGTCGCAGCGTTCGTGTCCAATCGCTCGGTGGCTAGGCCTTCCAAAAGTTGTCCCTTTTGGCCACCAGCCGCGCGCACTAGCAGTCCACCGAGGCGCCTCCTATTCACTGTCCTGGGGCGATTCCCGCGGCAAATTTTAAAAACATATTCAGTATGCGTAATATTTGGTCAGCCTGTACGCGTTTATGTGACAAATGTTCCAATAACCGGTCAAGTCTGATTAAAAAATAAGACAGCCACGTAGAGCGATCGTGCGAACTTGGCATTCAAGGAGCAGGGTGCGTGATTGGCTTGGCTGTTTTTTTTTTTTTTTCAATACTGCAATCTCATTGAGGTATTAGCAAGGTGGACACTGCGGTACAGCAAAATGCACCAATATTGACGGAAAAGTACATGACAATATAAAAACACCCTGCGAACTACGTCCCGATCACCAAGCCGGCTCGCACAAATGATCGTGATACACTTATAGAAAACATTTCATAACGCCGTTCAGTAATTGAAAAATATGCACTTTGATCACACTAACGAAAATGGAAAATAAATAGGTGGAAAGCAATATTCATCAGTGCCCTTGGTGACATGATCGCCTATCAATGGCCTAAAAGAGGAAAGAAAGAAAGCAAGAATTCGATCGTCATCAACACACAACACTTCAAAACCTGATTTGATTTATTGTCAGTTCGGGGAGATAAATGTGATTCTTATCTTTTATTCTTAGTCTGCTTTATCCAGTTTTAATAGAAAGGTCGCCAGAGAATCACTGCCTACAACTTCTGGGCCGAGGCAGTTCCATTCACGAATTATCCTAGGAAAGTGTGATTGGCCGAAGACGTCGTTATGGCTGGAATATTCCTCAATTAAAGCGAGTAAGAACGTCTTGTAACGCGCGGTTGGAATACTGAAATGTAGTCACGTTTATTTATTTTTAGCTGGTTATTTACTAGTAGGAAAAAAGTTTAAGTCGCTTTTAAGGCTTTTAAGATTGGCAGCTGTCATTAGGGAAGTTGGTGAGTCCGACCAGCTATACGAACTGTACAGAAATCGTGCTGCCTTTCGCTGGATACGCCCCAGTTTATCTTTCGCTGTTGCAGTGTAAGGGTCCCAGACTATTGCCGCGTACTCAAAGATATCCCGTACGTACGTTTTAAAGGTGAGTAGTCTTACTTCTGAAGATGGACAGTCTCTAAGAAATCGCCATAGGTATCCCAGTTTCATAAATGCTCTCTTTGTAATATAGTCTATGTGGTGGTTCCACTTCATGTCGCTTGTAAGCACAACTCCTAAGTATTTAAATAAATCTACCTTATTTATTTAGGTGTCCTGAAAAACGTATGGGTTATCTAGGTATTTTAAGCGGACGTCATAGCTACCAGTGTTTTAAGGTTCAGTGTCATTTGCCAATTCTCACACCATTTAGCAATTCCTCGCCAGGGCTGTGCTAAATAGCGCTCGGTCTTTGGCGCTACGTATTTCGTGCAATAGTACTCAATCGTCCGCATATAGCTTAATCTGTACCGGAATATTGAGAAAAATGTCGTTAGTAAAAACTAAAAAGAAAAGTTGCCCGAGGACGTACACTTGGGGCACCCCTTAGCCGACCAAGACCGCACTTGACTGGGTTCCACCCATTAACTCTGACTGTTCTCTTAAGGAAAAATAATCTTGGACCCAATGGTATAACATGTCGTTTTTCATAAGCATCCTGAGTTTTAAGAGTAGTTTGGAGTTGGACACCCGGTCAAACGCCTTTCCGAGGTCCAAGAATATTGCGTCGACTTGTCGTCGCCTATTGAGTACTTCTGTAATGTAACGGACTGTTTCTAGTAATTGTGTACTTGTCGAGAAACCTTGTCTGAACCCGTGCTGTCTGTTGTTCAAGAATTTGTTGCTTTCAAGAAAATATGCGATTTGCTTGAATATGACGCGTTCCAGGATTTTTCCAGACACGCACACGAGCGATTTTAGTCTGTAGTTTGTTACAAGTTGACTATCTCCCGATTTTAATACAGGGAGAATTTTGGCACATTTTCACTTCCTTGGTACTTTACGCGTCGAGATAGACCTCTTATATATTATACAAAGGTACTTAACACACCATTGTGCGTAACTCTGCAAGAAAGCGTTTGGAATGTCGTCAATGCCTGGGGATATTTCGGTATCCAAATTGAGTAACCGAGACAGAACACCTAATTTGTTATGAATAAGTTGGATAGGGATGGTCTAGAAGTTTGGGACTCACTAATTCGGTGTTATTATCGTTATCGACCGTGAATACTGATTTAAAATATAGGCTGAAGCAGTCAACTAAGGCGGACGGGTTACTAATATTGCCTCCATCCACTGACAAACTTGAAACAGATTCTGTCTTTTTTTTTTTGACGACGAAAGTTATCTCCAAAACTTAGCTGGTGAAGAACGCAAAAATTAGACCAAGGTTTCGGTATGATATCTATCTTTAACTTGTTTTATATGGCTAGTCAGGTGAACGCGTAATTTATTTAGTCGCTCAATGACCGAAGAGGGCGATGTCTGCTTGCATATTTTTTGTAACCTTTTAGCCTTCCTTTGTAGTTGTAGTATTTCCCTAGTAATCCAAGGACATTTCTTATTTACAATCTTGTTTCTGATGGGACCACATCGCCTAATACTTTCATGAACAATTGATTGGAAGAATGCTCACAGTTCGTTCACGCTGTTGCAGTCTTGCTCGCTCATTGTTTCGAACTAAGAAAAACAAAAATCTAACCTGTCAAGAACACCTTCGAGATCAGCCTGAAGAAACTTAAGTACCCAAGCTCGTTTTGCGTGGTTTGTGGGGAGAGAGTTTGGCGGCTATCGTGAACAAAACTACCTTGTGGTCACATATGCCTGGGAGCAAGCTAGTCTGCGCAGCATGACTTCAAGCCCCTCACTGATAAAAATCAAATCCAGCGTTGATGCTGACTCCCCGCCTTGTCCTGTCGGATATTTAACTAATTGTTCATCTTAGGGTTATGAAAAACTGCTATGTCAACCGGTGGCTCTGCTGAAGACACAAGAAAAATTGGGACCGGACTTGTCCAGTCGTTGTCGGGGACGTTAAGTCTCCCGCGACAATAAGGTTATGATTAATTAGACAATGTCGACAGAGGTACTCATTTAGTTTGAAGAAAAAATCGAGATCCGTATAAAGGGGGCGGTAAACCGCACCGATAACAGCGCTGTTTTTTCTAAGGGCCACCGATGCCCATACATATTCTATTTCCTCGATATCTTCCAATCTGCTCAGCACTAGCGATTCATCGTACACAATAGCGACACCACCACCTCAACCTTCTCTGTCTTTGCGTAAAATTCAGTAGCCTGGCGGACAAATTTCGTGATCGCCGATCTGTGGACGCCATGATTCTTTTATTACGATTATATCCGGCGAGTTAGCTACTATTAGGCTTTCAAGGAGTGCGATCTTGTTCACAATACTTAACATTTGGTGCAGCGTTGTTCTTTGTTGGGGTATTTTTGTCATGTTTAGGAATCGCGTTCCCGTGTACGCGAAGGAAGTTTCACCCTGGTATTTTTTGTCGCGTCCCACATGAATGATTCTTCGCCGATCCTCAGTTTGTCATGTACCAGGGATACCTTAACTCCGTCCCGTTTGATGTCGGATGTACTGTTTCACAATAATTGTCTTATCTGTCTGGTAGCCATTGAGTAGTCCTCACGAATCGAGAAGTCATTCCCTTTGAGTCTAAAGCAGTTTTTCATGATATTCCTCTATTCGTAGAGTTCATGAAGTTTCTTGTTGTTACTTCTGTTTTGTTTTCTGTTTGTCAGTGCATATTTCCGTTTGTCTGCGTATTTACAGCTTGAATGGCAAAGCAAATACAAACGGTTTCGAATTTTGTTTTTCATTTTGAGCGTTTTTCGTTAGAGGCTACACGAATCCAAACTACGTGTCTCTGGAACACTGTCGTCTCTTCCGTAGAAGTTATGGGGCCGGTGCTTGAAGACGGATGTTTGGAGTCGTCAAATACGTCGGAAAGGTGTTTAGCCGCCCGCTGTCACTCCGGTGAATAGCCATGCAGCTGGCTAAGCCTTTCGACCCGGTTCACGCTAACGGGCAGCGATATCAGTTTAGGGGAGGATGTTTTCCTCCATTCGTAGGAAGAGGGTGGGAGGTTTCTTCCTCTGTGAGAGGATAAACGTTCCTCCCTTTTGAGAGGCGAAAATTTGGTTCCTTTGTGGAGTAAGCTATTGAACATTTCTTTTTCTTCTCTTAGGGAGAAAGTACTACTCCATCTCTTAGGGTCTAGTCGCTGACATTTTTAAAAACACAGGGTGTGATGTATTTTATTCACACTTATTACTTCACTCGCTATATCGGATGATGTAATCCCAAGTCTCCGAAAGCCTAAGAAAGGCGGGGTTTGACGAGTACCGAACATGGTACTATTGCTCAAAAGCCAATGAGATAATGGCATTAGCCGATGAAAACACCGAGGAACCTGTCACGGAGATGGGAGCGAAAACACATTAAGCCACTCCTTGGCATCTTGAGCTTTTAGCGACTATTTCAGAAAAAGCAAACTACATTGATTCGTTGAGTGGTTCAGCGTAGAGTCGCCAGCAAGCATCCACGAGGAGTTTCTGAAAGATGAAATATTGTCTATACTGTGTGGCCGTTCATATTCCTTTTTATATACAGTAGACTGCCCGACATACGAACTGCGTACAAGTCATGGGGGTATTTTTTTTTGTCAGATGGATACGCAGCGAAAACTAATTTGACCTACCCGTTTGGTACGTGGCACCTCGCTCTGTTATGATCACTGACAGCTTAAGATATATCGTATTATTTTAACGCTTCTCGCTTCATGATTCGTTTTTATTTCATCGTTATTTATTACCAGCTTCGGCCGCGCGCTGCGCGTGCACATCGGCGTGTGCTGGTTCACCGATCTTTTGAAGAAGTTCGTTCTAAAGGCCTTTAACGTGCCCGTATCTGATCGCGGACCAGCGTTTCTGGGCGATGCCATCTTACCTGTGACAGCACGTATTTTGTTGTTTCACGTGACGAGTAGTCGCGTTTGCGTGATATAGCGGCGACCTGACGAAAGGGGGGAGTCTCACTTCTTTTGTTGACTGGGATTCCAGTTTATCGCTTCGAGCCACTTCACCTGTTTACATTGTTCCCCCAATATTTAAGCTAACAACCCTTTTTTAATCTGTACTTTACATGGCCGGATTTAGGGGGGGGGGGGGGTTCTCTTTTCTTCGCGCGCCAAGGACAAAGTTTTTTTAAATGAAAATATTGACATACATTAGCCAATAGTTTAGGTTCTTGTGAAATAGCAAATATTGGGTAAACAAAATAGATCTGGGCAAAGTTTCGGCCGGAACGACATCTCTCAGTAACCCCCCCCTCCCCCCCCCCCCCCTTCCCCCAGCCTAACTCATAAATCTAAGTCATTTCTTGTTTCCGTACTTTATAAACTGCGCTTGTTTCTTTTCTGAATTAAAATAGTGAACAAAAACTACTTTTATAGATAATTGAAACGGTTCGCACCACTTATATTTTGTATTTCGACTAAAAAGAAGCTTTTAGCGGCTCTGACCAGTAGTAAGCCCAGGACCAAAAATGTCACATATCGCGCGCTTTCGGCACCGCGGGTCGCCCCTGTAAGTGGAGGACGTTTCCGCGTCGTCCGATTAAAATATGACACACTGATATTTAGTTACTCTCTCTGTGCCCGGTGGCTTGCCCGAACCCCAAGAGTCGTGGAAACCGCAACAAAGGTAGACGCCTAAGTACGATTGCAGGGCCCCTTTAAGTCCTACACATGGTTGGTCAACAACGTCTGACTTCAGCATAATTGCCACCCTCCACGTGATCATTTTAGCGAATGACGTAGTTAGTCAGCGGTCAAATAGGCGCTAGTCACGTCTTGTATAACCGGCTAAAATAGGTTAGATTGAAAAGTTTCTGGAATCGTCGCTAGGAAAATATTTTTATGTCGTTGTGTTGGCATCGTTTTCGTATGAAATAGCCACAAATGTCAGATTGATTCCTAAAAAAAAACCTGGCTTTGATAAGAATCCTAGTCAAGCAACTATAAACATTTTTAATGATGAAAAAAAAAGATGAGCAGTCAGCAATATATATATATATATATATATATATATATATATATATATATTTTATTTGAAGGGACAAACTGTTACGGAAATCAAATCCAGGTTAAATGCTGTTCTTGGGGACTCATCCCCTTAAGCTTTCCACCAAGAGTTATTGGATTTCCGAATTCAAGCGTGGCCGTACGGACACCATGGTGAACGTTCAGGACCTCCAAAAAACTACAACACCCGAAAAATTGCGGATAAAATCCGCGACTTGGATTTGGAAGAGCGCCGCATAAAAGTGCGTGAAATCGAAGAAGTAGAGGGCACCTCCCCTGAACGAGTTGCTCATATTCTACGCAGTGAATTGGTAATAAAAAAACATTCTGCAATATGGGTGCCGCACTTGCTCAATCCGGAGAAAAAACACATTCCAGCCCGAACGTCAGCCGACAGTTCGCAAGTGTTTCAGACAAATCCAATAGATTTCAAGGGATGATTTGTAACTATGGACGAGACGTGGGTCCACCGTTACACGTCGGAAACAGAAAGTCAATCGAAACAATGGACTGGGCCCGGTGAATCGTCTCCGAAGAAGGCAAAGACCATTCAGTCGGCTGGCAAGATAATGGCGTCAGTGTTTTGGGAAGCCAAAAGAATTTTGATCATTGATTATCTTGAAGAGCGAAAAACTGTTACTGATTCATACTACATAAGACTTCTCGACAAGCTGAAAAAAGGGAATTAAAAAAAACACCTGGGAATGGTAAAGAAAGAGGTGTTGTTTTACCACGACAATGCACCCGCACATTCAAGCACTAAAGTTCAAGATCCTGCCGCATCCACCGTATTCACCTGATTTCCCTCCCTCGGACATGAAGCTTTACCCGAAACTCAAAACCTTCCTGGCTGGAAATATATTTCTGTCGAGTGAAGGAGACTGGGAACAGTTATTTTGATGATCTCGAACAAAGTCACTTCCGGGGTGGAATCGAAAGGCTGGAGAAACGCTGGACCAAGTATGTCCAGCTTCAGAAGAATCATGTCAAAAAAGTTTCCAATCTACCCTTAGTATGTCACAGTATATTAAACGTAGGTATTCTAAAGCCTACCAAATTTGTCGGCTAAAATATATTCAGAAGACTTTTTCTCGCCACGAAGTACAAAGGAAGCTACTTTAATCAATAATTTATTTAGGAATTGCTGTCACCTTTGCACTCACACTTTAGAAGTTGGAACCGTGTGGTGACACTTTGGTTCAAATACTAGGTAATATCAACTTTTGGTGTCACTCTAGCTGAATCTTATCAACTTTAAATTCCCAGCAGGGACGAGAACGGAGCATTGACAGTATCTACTGTATGAACTACACATAGTGCTAATTACCACGTTCGATCAGCCCTTCATGTTCCACTTGTCCACCCATGGATAGGCTGGGAATGAATTCATCTAGACACTGTTTAGAAGTGTGCAGGTGAACTATATGTTGTTGCTGATATCTCTCCTTCGGTGTGCCTTTCACCGCCACTAAGCGTTTAAGTAGGCGTAGAGGTGAACATTAATCCTTCGTAATCCTCTTTTACAGTGAAGACCAACTTTATCGGCAAAATCGTTTTTGGGGAAGAGCGCGAAGCATAAATCTACAAACGAGCTACACAGGATTTGAGAGCATTACAAAGAGCCTATTTATTTCTGGTTCAACAGACGCACATGACACAAAGGTTTACAAATCTCCGCCATGCCGATTCACCGGGACACTAACTGGAAACGCACACAAAAGAACTCAAAACGCCGTAGACTGTATCTCACTCGCTTATGAAAAAAAAAAGAAGGCAATGCGAATGAAATATTACGAAATAGAAAGTTGGATTATAGTCATGGCAAGACATCGGAAATGTTGCGTCGATCAAGCTTCTACTTCGGAAACGTCCAGCTTCCAGATCGGAAACACCGGTTGGGAGGGCAAAGAATATTCGCCGAAGGCTTGAGGATCCGAAATGAAAATGTAGCCGCCATCCATGAGGTACTTTTCATCGCTAGGAAACTTTGCTCGTCTCGCATCTCCTTGAATCATGGACGTTTCCAGGCAGCTTCCGGGATACACGTGTTGCGGCGTCAGAGAATTGCACTTGACAGGATTTTGAGGATTTGGTGTGAAAACACAGCGGCAGTCGTTTACGCTCCGTGTAGAAAGATCCAGGGGCTGGTTTTCGGCTCCAGGTTGAGATGAAACCAAGTGTCGAGAAACCGTCAGGTCCAGAGGGCAGCATTGAAAGAAGATCGGCTGGTTGCTCACCGGTGTCAATCCTAAGATTCCCGCGCTCCAAGGGCTGCCCTGCGCTGATCCCACTTGTGGCATAGAGATGGTCTTCGCGTACTCTACGGGAGTACCGCAAATTCGACACACCGCGCAGCCGTTGCCGCTGCAAGGATGCCGAGCCCTGTAACTTGGGTGCTTTCTGTCCAGATGTCGGCGCAGGTTGAAGGTCCTGTCGGAGCTGTAGAAACACGTTGGGTACGGGCATGGGCGGGACGTTCTTTCCGGTGTCATCGTGTCTTGCTTCATGAGATCCTCGAGGGTCGAATGAAGAAATCGTACTGAGACGAGTCCCCTGTTTCCATAAAAGTGGTGACCCTTGAGTGCTATAAAACCCGGCGATGGAGTAATGTGAGTGACCCGGACACTACCCTTTCCCCTGCGCTTGAGGAGGGAGAGAGTGTCGCTTGTCCCCTCCTGATGGGGCATTGCAGGGGAAGAAGGGTGGAACAATACTTGGAGAGGTGCCACAAGAAAAGGTCACTCTTTAGGAGCAATGAAGTTGGGGTTACTGAGGGCGGTGCTTGCGGTGTGACCTTGTAATAGCGCATTACTGTTCATGAATCTCCGCGTTTCCTGTGGCCATTCGCTTTGACAAAAAGGAGGGTGCCGGAATGACGCATTTTTTGTTTCCTTTTTATTGTATATATTTTCACGGTTTTTTTTTTTACGCCTTAGTGGAATGAATGAATGGGGTTGAACCATTTCAATGGGTTGGGAGTTTGCGCGTCCTAGCCAAATATTTTATTTTAGCATTTCACTAAATTAGATAAAGCACTAATGTTAGCCCTTTTAACAATATACTTCTGCATTTCGAATTAATAGAGCATGATAAAAAATCCCGCATTGATTCGAAGCACAATAATTTTTCTATTATTTCCTACAACCGAAACCTACAATCCACGTGACGATGGTGCCTCTTCTCAACCTGCTGCGTGTCCTTTTCTTCTCTTGAGATTGAAATAAAATTAATCAAATTACTTTATTCTTTGCCCTATGTAAACTGCCAGCTCAATTATCTGTTCTTGGTGATGTCCGCTTTCCCAACGTCGATTTTCCCATTGCTGTCTTTCTCCCGAGCCTGGGTTTACTAAAAAAGAAGATGTCACAGGACACATACAAGTGTCTGGAATCGGGGGGCCTCTGGTGAAGCAAAGACGGTAACGTCAAAGCGCAAATAAAAACAAATTGCTTGACTCGACATTTTTTTAACGACAATATTTTCCCACGCAAAAAATTGTCACGAGAATATATGTATTTTTTTTTTGCACGGGTGCTTTTATTGGAGCTTCAACAAACATTTGGAATTCTTTTTCTTAGGTACTCGAGAAAAAGTCGCTAATTTTACCGACGAGCGTGCATGTATAAGACCCGCAGCCTGCTAAACGCTTATCGCATTAAGTTAGCAAAATTATTATCACACTAGTAATGCCATGACGTAGAAATGATGGGGCGTGGCGAATCCATGGAATCTCGTTATGGCTCCTCAGCCAATCAGATTGTGTCATTAGCCGATCACGAATCATTAGAATCAGCAAGTTGGATCACTCTAAGTTACGCATTGCGTTTCTTTGAACCTGTCAATGCTTATAGGGTTTCGCGCTGTAGTTCTTGTTTTCTTCGAAATCCGACTTTTTTTTTTTCTTTTTTTTTGGGGGGGGGGGGCATATTGTTTTTAGGCATATTCTTGGTTTTTCTAAGCTAATCTTTAATGTCGGAAAAATGTCTCTCCACACTCTGCGCCTCTTCAGCTGTCAGTGAGTATACATGAAGCCCTCAATCGTCCAAGAGTTAACCCATATTTAGGTGACTCGAGGTTATACAATTTTACAACGAGTTTGTACACTAATTACGAGGCTATGCTCTGAATTTCCTTGTGCACGTACCTTAATTGAGTGTCTGTTATTAATTTCGGCTCATTTAGGGCAGTACCCCATCAGACTGAAGCGACTAAGATTTGGTTCTAGGTATTTGTTGACAGTACCAACGTATATAAAATATCTTAATAATGAAATCTGCACAGGGGAAACCTGTTTATATAAAAAGGCACCGGTGGTTTGACATTTGCGTCTCGGGGCAACAATCTCGTTTTAAGGAGTATACTGCGGTTTTGCATTTTTATGTTATAAAAACTACAAAAAACAAACAAAGAAAAACTTCCAAAATCAAGCGTTAGAGCAAGGTATTAGCGGTATAGTGTGGTTTTGTGAATGGCAACAGCGGCATAAGAGCGGATTGTGTGGGCCACGGAATGACGACGGTGCCTTTATTAGACTTCCAAACATCTTGAAGCGAAGAAAAAATGTTGATATCGTTTATTAGTCGAGATGAAAAAAAGAAAAGATGAAAACTCGTAAATATCTTTTGTTGACTTCCGTGTCACCTCGTCCTTCGCTCTCGTCTGATAAAGTTAATGTTGGGATTAAAATTTGAGTTAACAACCACGGTTTCTGGGATAACAAGAATATAATATATTTAATGTAAGCAAAGCTGATCAAGACAAGCAGTATTAATATCTTATTGACCTGGTAAGGCTGACTACGTTCAAACTTGTTATATATGAGTGTAAGTAGTTAGAGCTAATAAAGAATTGTATATCAAGCTCAAGCTATCTCGTACTCATTACTAAATTACTGTAAGCGACTTAATTTTCGCGAGAACCTAATTTTTGCAAATTTTGTGAATCGCCTACTATTCGCAAAAACTAGGTCCCGCGAACAATTCCGGTAAAATGTAAGCACATTGGAATCTATATTGAGATCCCAGCGCGTCACGAAAATTAGAACCCGCGAATTATTCCAAAACTTCAGCTTTGACCTAAATCGCGAAATATTGAGCCCGCGAAAAAAGGTCGTTTACAGTAATCGATTACAATTGCGGTTACTTCTGGTTAGGTAGTATTCGATTAAATTACATACTTGACAAAAAAACAAAAAACAAATTGACCGTGTATTAAAAAAAGTTACAATTGCTTTTACGATTACTTTATAATTTTACATCGGCAGACGTCTCTGTGGTTCATGGTGAAGGGTTCAGTCCGTCCCCTTAAAAGATCTCTGCTATCCTCAACATGCCTGAGCCCAAAAATGTCAGTCAACTGAGATTTCTTCTGGGGATAATCCAACACTTCGGTAAGTTCCTGCCAAGCTTGGTCGAGATGTCCGTACCACTAAACGCCCTTTTACGAATGGACACTGCCTGGAACTGGACCTCCGATTGTGTGGACGCTTTTGACAGGATCAAACAGCATATATCAGCAACCGAAGGTCTTGCCCACTTCGACCCTGACAAGACGATCTACCTTGCGGCAGATGCTTCATCAGAGGGAGTTGGAGCAGTGATATACCATAAAATCAACGGATGGGCGGAAGGTGTTCCATCGCTCACGCCTATAAGACACTTATGAAGACGAAGCGGAAGTATGCTCAAATTGAGAAAGAGGCACTGCCAATATTCTTTGGTGTACGTAAGTTCCACCAGTATATCCGGGGACGCAAGTTTGTCTTGTACACAGATCATTGACCTTTGTCCAGTATTTTTAGACCAACCAAGGGCACTCCAGTCACTTCAGCTAACAGACTTCAACGTTGGGCGCTATTTTAATGAACCACGCCTACACCATCGAGTATGTTCCAACCGAGAAGTTTGGGAACGCTGATGGTGTGTCCCGGTTTGCTGATGGCCCTGATCAAGCCTTTGACCAAGAGATGTCACAAGGCGTGTTGTCCATTCAACTGCAGTCTGAAGATGTCTTCGCGCTCCACAACGAAAGTCTGGCAAAGCTCCCCATCAGAGCAGCTGACATCGCCAAGGAGACAGCAAAGGATAAAACACTCTCCCATGTTCGCACACATATCTTGGAAGGATGGCCAACGAAGATCGTTGACCCAAGTATTCAACCGTTCCACAAGCAACGAGCAGAACTTGCCGAGCTCGACGGTTGCATTCTGTGGAATGCTCGAACGGCAATTCCTAGCAAGTTCAGGCCATCTATCCTCATTCTGCTTTATGAGGGTCACAATGGCCAAGCGAAGATGAAGATGCTTGCGCGATCTTATGTTTGGTGGCCAAGGATTGACCGAAAAATCGAAAAACAAACTCAACAGTGCGAACAGTGCGCATACATATCGGACACTCGACCGCAAGTCCCTCTGCATCGTTGGGAACATCCGGGAACACCCTGGCATCGCCTTCACGCAGACTTTGCAGAATTGGACCAAAAGCACTACCTCATTGTCATTGATGCTTTTAGCTAATGGCCGGAAGTCATACCGATGACATCTACGAAAGCATCACCGACCATGGATGCCTTTAACGAAATATTTCAACACCATGGTCTTCCACAACAGTTGGTAACGGACAATAGACCTCAGTTCATTAGTTCCGAATTCGAGTCGTTTCTTGTTCAAAACGGCATTGACCACCTTCTCACGCCACCGTAACATCCGAAATCAAACGGTAAAGCCAAGAACTTCGTGAAGGACGTTCAAGACCGCTCGTCGTCGCGCAAAGGGAAAGGACAGCCGGAAGAGCCTGCAAGACTTGTTGATGCGATATCGCATTACCCCTCATATATCCACTGGGAAGGCACCATGCGAACTTTTGAACTAGAGACACTATAGGACGGTGCTTGATTTGGTAAAACCCTCGGCTAAACCGTCCAGGTCTCCACAGATCTGCCACTTGAGCTCGCGCTCGTTCGCAATTCACCAAAAAGTCTGGATCAAGCACCCGCTGAGAAAACAGCACTGGATCAAGGGTGTGATTCAAGGAAGGGTTGTTAGCGTGATTTTCGAGGTCCTGGATAAGAATTTCGAAGTTCGCCGTGCGCATGCTGACCCCCTAAAGCACAGAGTCACATCCGATGCTTCTGAGGGCCTCCTGTTTCCGGTCAGCAAAAGTCCACCGGTGGAACGCACTGCGTCTCCAACAAAATTTCCAACTTCATCAAGCCCAGGAGGTTCACCCCGTAATTTGGAGGCCATTCCAAGGTACCCTGAACAAAGACGCATGGCACCGGAGCGCTTCCAGTCTTCGTAATCAGGGAGATGTAGCAGATAGCCTGCTATCATCATCGAAAGGACCATCAAGCCAGGTGCACGGGCTCGCGTGGCTGGCAGCTTGGGCGTTCGTTACCGTATGTCCTGGCGGCTGGATATGCTTAGTTTCGGCTCCTCGAAATAAATATATTTGCCACCTGAACCAGGTTACAACAGCTAGGTGGTGCAAGCTACCACCCGCTACAGAGGGTATAGATAGTATCATTCATCCATCTATCCAGCTTAGTCAAGGCCGTTAGAGGTAGCGCATGGTGAAAAAAAATAGCAACTGACTCTCGTCATTCATCCTCCGAACTTAACAAACGACTGATAAATGATTGCTCCTACTGCGAACCAGGTGGTATGTACCACGCTTTATTTTGCCTATTGTCGCTGTACTCTATTACATTCAGCGATGGAATCAGCATTAACATAGTAAAGGAGGCGAGTGACACAAAAAGCTTGACAGCCACTAATGTTTGACATTTGTTTCTATAGATAGCGCTGCAAGCCTTTCGGGTCACGTGCTCACCTAGATTGTTTCATATCGTTCGACACTGTACAGTGAACAGTTTATTATGTGCGATTTATTACTGGACCTTATATTTTTGTTGACATATACAAAAACACAGTCACCCTGTTAAGAAAATAAAAGTGCGACCAGATAATGAAATATACAAATTGAAATGGATATTGCAACACTCGCGGAATTTATTGGTCACAGCATGTACATAGATAACGGGCCGTGCGATACTCAGACGCTGTCATATTTACCAGAAAATACACTTCACACTAAAGGATGCCGGAATGGTAGGAGGCCCATGACTGCGTTTGAGCTGCTATAGAGAAAATCAAACGGGGGATTGAAGGACACAAAGAACTCGTGAACCGCCACCCTCACGGCATCGAACTGCGAGAACTCGTGAAAGAGAATGCGATGTCCAGTCAGGGAACGCTGGTCGGAAAAAGAACACCGGCAGTCTGGACATCCGGTGTAGCGAACCACGTCTAGGATGACTGATACGGTCAAAGAAGGTTCATCGGGGTCATGCACGGATGACGAAACGGAGCCAATTTCGACGAAGTTCGTGGTCGTCAAAAGCATAGGAGGCCAGCGGCAGGTCCTCCTGGACACGGAAAGATCGAGTATCTGGTCGAGGGGAGCTTGAATCCGCGGCGAACGGACCAGGCGTCGTGGATACGGCTGCTTGCGCCGGAAACTTCGCGTGGGGCCTTGTTGTGACTGCATCGTTTTCTCGGGAAAGACGGTCCGGGGATAACGTCCGCTGGCCTGCGGCGGGCTGTCTTCCCGCTGGCGGCTCACCTTGAGAATTACCTGGCAGTTACTGAAGATCTAAACGATCACGAACTGAAATCGCTGTTGTCCGAATGCGCGTCTTGAAAATCGCGATTCTTAGCTTGAAACCTCGACTGAGGTCGCGGCACGTGCCAAAGGTGATGGTGTAGAAAACGGAGTGCACTCACATTTGGTAAAACTGGCAGTCTACCGTGGTCCCTAAAACAAATAGGCGCGACAGATGCGTGGGCTAGATTGCGGAAGCTGGATGCTTCAGGAGCTTTGTTATAGTTTTGACCTTGATACAAGCCGCGAACAAAGAACCCTCTCCCTTTCGGTGATCGCAGGTTGTGGGGCGTCACCCTGAAAAGTGGGTCAACGGGTTCAGTTCATTTGCGAAGCGAAGGGCAAAAGCGAGGTTCGATGAAAAGACACCTTTCAGTAAAAAATAAAAAGGAGGAGAGGGGGGGAGAGGTGACGCCACAGGTTAAAAAAATACTAAAAGAACGGTCCTGCTGGGAAAGTACTATGTTTTTTTTTTTTTGAAATTAAGTTTCGCTCGAAATGATTTTTTATAATTGGGCAGATCAACGTGTAAATGGTACTTAAAAAATAGCAGCAAAATCAATATTCAAATCTGCACAAAACTGATAGGCGCTTAAGCACGCAAATGAGAGGAAAAGTAGTCAATTGTGGGAGAGGAAAAGGGACACTGAATTAATTCTGAATCACATTGCAGTATCAGCAATTTTTTTTTTTTTTTTCAGAGGGCGTAAGTATTGCCACAACAGTGAGTAACTTGTCACCGGAAAAATTATATGCAAATATGTTTGAGAGGGGGTTACACCCGAATGTAAATATTTACGAAAACTTATTGCCTAATAATTTCAGTTCACTCGTGTTTAGATTCGCTGTCACGCAGTACTGTGAAATCGCCCTTCGGCGAAATCGTTTTTTTTTTTTCAAATGTAGCGTACTATTGCAAAGCGGAATACAGCAAAGTATTGTCCTTGCATCAATCACAGGAAGCGTGACCTCTTATTTCTGTGATTTATGCCGGCCCGGTTACTGTGTCTTCGTGACGTTGCAAGCGCGAGGTTCTCGCGTTTTGAGTCGCGGCGAAGAAACGCTGTTCCAGACCTCTATGCGTAACGAGGGCAAAAGAAAGCGCAAAAGTTTGCGCTAACGTGCTCTGAAATTGGGTATACGTCTACATTAAAACTCCCTAATAAAAAGCAGGGGGGAGGGGGGGGTGCTATTTGGGAGTGTACATCTCGACAAAATTTGCTTGGCTTTATGGTTGGTGTAACACAGAGCATTGTTTCGAACTTCGGATACGACACCTCAGCCCCACAATCAAAGAAACTCAGTAGGATGATTCTAGCTACTCCTTTGGAGTGACGTCACATTGGCAATGACAATACAATGTTAGATATGGTCAGCGCTATATCTTGCTCCCCTAATTTGTGACGTAAAATTATATAATTTAGACGTCAATATTCGACAGAGATATGTCTGGGTGAGTGGAACAATTAAAAAGGAGGACTTCCACCCGAGCCCTAATACGGAAGTCAACGTTTCGAGACTCAGCCTCTTCTTCACGGTTAACTGTGGAGATGGACGTTCTTTGAGTTGGTGATGTCTTGACGCCGGCGGACGTCGGCGAATGGTGAAGCTCTGAGGGACCTCAAGTTTTCTGGCGTACGTTTTCTGCGCCACGACTCCACAGAAAGTCTCTGTCGGTGGTAAGTTTGCAACGTTGAGACTGGGGGTGTTCTTAAAATACAACTCGGTGGGCTTTTGCGTCGGACTTTTCAGCAACCGCAATGTACTCCTGATCCCCCTTGTGAACGATGTATATATATATATATATATATATATATATATATATATATATATATATATATTAAATATATACACTTTTAGGTATTTGGACATTCAGTACACCTCGCAACTAGAAGGGCGCCCCCTAATCTTTGTACAGAGTTATGGTGCCTGGAACGATCCGTTATGTTCAACTTTTAACGTTATGTTTAACGTTCAGTACTTTTTTTTTCCTTTTTTTTACGGGGGTTCATTTCGTTTTGAGCTGGTGATGTCTTCAAGTCGGCGAATAGTATAAAGCTCCAAGGGAGCCTCATGTTTTCTGGCGTAGTTTTTATGCGCCACACGACTCTAGGGGAAGTTTCTTTCGGTGGTAAGTTTTCAACGTTGAGAATGCGGGTGTTCTTAAAGTTAACTCGGCGGACTTTGACGTCGCAGCGTTCAGCAACCACACTGCACACATGATCCCACTTTCGAACGATTTTCATATTTTATATATATATTTTTAAATATACAGACTCCTAGGTATTTGTGCATTCGGTGTACCTCGCTGCTAGAAGGGCGACCCCTAATATTTATGCAGAGTTGTGGTCCCTGGAAGGATCCGTTATGCTTAACGTCCTTCACCATCTATGTATCGAAAGTTTGGCCGCATGTGGCATCATATGGCGTCCCAGGAGCCACTGTTTCATGCTCTCAGATGTCGTGATCCTGGCGGTTGGTCGTAGAAGTTTTGGTAAAATGTACGAGCGATCATGAGTGTCACAGTCGTCGTAGCGACGGAACTCCTGGCTGCTGAATCTTTCTTAGTCTGTCAAGCTGGACAATGACTAGCAGCTATGCACGTGTTTGCCACAACCACACCTGCTGCTGCTGCGCCAACGTCAGGTTCGCGAGAGGCAACAGTCCTGAAACTTATATGACGCCATCGGTCAGAATTCGAGAGACAAAATTTGAGGACATTGCAAACACACCAGTCGGAGTCGTACTCCAGGCGCCATTGAAGGAGTCCTTTGTTTCACAAGTTTAGGAGAGCTGCGGTAACCGCCGAATTCATACATGCGACTTCATCTGAAGCCGAACTTCGACTTGCTCAAGTCCTCCTCAACACGAAGTTTGACTTGAAAACGCCCAAGTTGACTTTTTTGTGTCATAGACGCCCCCGCGAACTTCCTTCGTCAAGTCGCGAGCAATCGCGGTTACAGGTCTCTTAAAAGCTGTTCAACACTTCAAAAAGAAGTGAATTCTCTAAACTTCTATCTTAGCACGTCTTTCGAAACCCACATAATGACCCGAAAGTGCAATGACCTGTGACCTGAATGAACCTTGACGAGATAAGCGGCAAGACCCCTTTTGACAATCGTCCGAGATAGGAAAGCTAGCTAATTAAAAAAAAAAAAAAAAAAAAAAACATTTTTTTTTTTGGGGGGGGGGGGGGGGGCATTGGCACTTCGAAATTCGAAGCCTGTCAGATAAATCCTAATTCACTAAAAATTTACCGGCCTGTTCTTCTCGGATTTATTCGAACACAGGAAAACCTGATTAAAATATCTTAATTTATTCATTTGGTCGGCGGCCTGGCTTTAAAAAGCCAGCCGCCCACGTATGGCACGCCAAGGGAAGACTGCGTGTACGGCTGCAGTGATTTCCCACGTATCGTGTCACACATAGTTTTCTGCCGCAGCTCTCCTACACTTGAGAGACAAAACACTCCTTCAATGGCGCCTGGAGTACGTTTCTGACTGGTGTGTTTGCCCTGTCCTCAAATTAGGTCTCTCAAATTCTGCTCGATGGCGTCATATAAGTTTCAGGCTATTGCCTCTCGCGAACTTGACGTTGGCGCAGCAGCAGATGTGGTTGTGGCAAACACGTGCATTGCTGCTGGTAATTGTCCAGCTTGATAGATTAACAAGGATTCAGCAGCTAGGAGTTTCGTCGCCACGACGACTGTGACACTCATATTCGCACGTACATGTTACCAGACCTTCTACGAACTACCGCCAGAATCGCGAATTCTGAGAGCATGACACAGTGGCTCCTGTGACGCCATATGATGCCACATGCAGCCTAACTTTCGATACATGGACGGTGAAAAACGCTAATAATAACGGATCGTTCCAGGCACCATAACTCTGCATAAAGATTAGGGTCCACCCTTCTAGTTGCGAGGTGTACCGGATGCCCAATTACTTAGAATTGTATATATTTAGTATATATATAAATCGTTCGAAAGTGGGATCAGGAGTGCAGCGTGGTTGCTGAACACTAAAACGTCAGAGTCCACGGAGTTGACGTTAAGAGCACCCCCATTCTCAACATTGAAAACTAACCACTGTCACAGACTTTGTATGGAGTTGTGGTACATAAAACGTACGCTACAAAACAGGAGGTCCCTTGGAGTTTTATCATTCGCCGACGTCTGCCGGCTTCAAGGCATCACCAACTAAAAAAATATGAACCACCGTAAATAAATGAAAGCCATTTACAACTTCCTGCAACGCCGAATTAGAGCGCAGCTCTTGAGGAGGAGGAGGGAAGGGTAAAGAGGGAAGGGTATACCCCTCCTCCTCACGTCCTCATCCTGTCGGCTACTCCTCCCTCCGTGCGGCGTCGCCTCACGAGGGTCACGTGACCTCACGGGGGTCATGTGACGCCACCGGTGTCACATGACCTAACGGGGGTCACGTGACAATGACGTCATCAGTGACGTCACTGATGACGTAATCGTAATCAGTGACGATGCGAATGCCGATGACGTCACTGATGACGATGCGGATGCCGATGACGTCATCAGTGACGATGACAATGCCGTCATCAGTGACGTCACGCGTCCCATAATGCGCTCGGTTACGCCGACGCCGACGCCGCTCGAGCCGGAAACGGGCGCCTAAGAGCTGCGCTCTAAAGAGACTAGAACAAAAATACTGCTCTTGAACGGCCATCCCCACAGTCACCCATGATGAGCAGGCCGAGTCTCGAAACGTTGGCTTCCCAGTTAGGTCTTGGGTGGACGTCCTCCTTTTTTAATTGTTCCACTCACCCAGACGGATTTCTGTCGAATGTTTACGTTTAAATTCTATAGATGTACGTCACCAATTTGGGGAGCAAGATATAGAGCTGACCATATTTAACACTGTATTTTCATTGCCCATGTGACGTCAGTTCAGAGAAGTAGCTAGGATCGTCTTACTGAGTTTCTTCAATAGTGTAACTAGGGTTTCATATCCGAAGTTCGAAAAAATGCTGTGTTACACCAATCATAAAGCCAAGCAAATGTTGTCGAGATGTACACTCCCCAAATAGCTTTCCTCCTGCTTTCTTGTTATTAAAGAGTTTTAGTGAAGACGTATACCCAATTTTAGTGCACGTTAGCGCTAAATATGGTGCTTTCTTTGGCGCTCGTTACGCATAGTTTTGGAACAGCGTTTCTCCGCCGCGACGCACAACGCAAGCATCTCGCACTTGCAACGTCAACAAGACACGGTAGCCGGGCTGGCATAAATCACAGGTAAACAAGCGGTCAAGCTTCCTGCTACTGATACAAGGACAATACTTCGCTGTATTCCGCTGTGTAATAGTACGTGAAACGAGAAAAAAAAAAAAAAAAAAAAAAAAAAAAAAACGTTGTCGCTTAAGGGCGTTTCCACAGTACTGCGTTACAGTGAATCTAACCTCGAGTGAACTGAAGTAAGTTGGCAAATATGTTTCTGTAAATATTTCTAGATTACCTTTTTGCATTGAAGTTTTGCGGTGACAGGTTACGCACCGTAGTGGCAATACTTGCGCCGTCTAATAGAAAAATAAACCGCTGATACTTCAATGTGATTGAATAAGTATAAATTCAGTGTGCGTGTTTTTTTTTTTTATCTCACTATCGGCTGCTTTTCTATGGATTTGATATTATAGATTTTGATGCTTTTTTTTTAAGAACCAGATAAACGTTGATCTGCCCCATTATGAAATATCATTCCGAGCGAAACTCCTAGTAGGACCGTTCTTTTATTTAAGTTGCTTTTTTTCCACCGGTTGCGTCACCCCCTCCCCCCCTCTCCCTTTTATTCAGCGGTGTTTTTTCTTGTCTATGAAAGACGTGTTGTGTTGTCCCAGTTTTAATTGTTTTATTCTTTCTTCATCCTTTTCTTTTCATCCAACATGGCTTTTGCCGAACGCTTCGCAAATGCACTGCACCCGTTGACCCACTTTTCAGGGTGACGCCCACAACCTGAGATCACCGAACGCTAGAGGTGTCTTTGTTCGCGGCTTGTATCAAGGTCAAGACTATAACAAAGCTCCTGAAGTATCAAGCTTCCGCACTCTAGCGCACGGATCAGTCACGCCTAACTGACCTAGAGAACGGAGTAGCCTGCAAGTTCCGCCAAGTCAGAGTGCACGCAGTTTGCCACATTATCAGCTTTGGCAGTCGTCGTTTCAAGCCACTAATCGCATTTTCTAAGACGCGCATTCGGAAAACAACAATTTGAGTTCGCCATCGTTGGTGTCTTCAGCAACTGCCAAGACATTTTAAAGATGAACCGCTAGCGGGAAGACAGCTTGTCGCAGGCCAGCCGACGTTATCCCCGGACCATCCCTCCAGACGAAAAGATGCACTCACAATCAGGCACCACGCGAAGTTTCCGGCGAAAACAGCCGTATCCACAACGCCTGGTCCGTTCTCCGCTGGTTCAAGCTTTTCTCGACCAGGTGCTCGATCTTTCCGTGTGCAGGAGGACCAGCTGCGTGCCTGCCATTTTGTTTGGCGTCGCGCACTTCGTCGAAATCGGCGGGTGTAGGAAAAAATGGCCCCGGAAAAAATGGCCCCGGAAAAAAAAAAAAAAAAACCCGGACAAAATGTCCCCGGAAAAAAAGGCCCCAGGTGGAAAGTAGGAAAAAATGTCCCCAAGGATTTTCTCTCTCTGGGTTTCCCTGATCCTCATGGCCTTCGGGTGGTCCGGTCATATGTCCTTGGGAAAAAAGGCACCGTGTGGCAAGTAGAAAAAGACGGCCCCAACAAATAAGGAAATATTCAATTCCGCAAAGTACTTACACATCGCGACACTGTTAGCGCGAACACGACATCGGCGTATTTTCACATTTCACTTAGAAAAAACATTAGTGGGAACGAAATTTTACCGTCTGCATAATATCCACAAATAAGCACTCTCAGTACTTATAATAACTTTAATGACAATTAACCTTTCGTTTCTACAAGAAAAAAATAAAAAAAAAAGCTAGCGATCGCTTGTTTATGTTAAGGGTCGCGCTTTTTACCTATTTGGAAATGGTACACAAGTACCTCTCAAATTTCCCAAATACAATATTTTGGTTTTGGCTAGAAGTGTTACGAATGTTCATTTCACAATGGAAAGCAAACAAAAACGTCGCGCTCTTCACCTATTTGAAAATAGTACACAAGTACTGCTCATATTTTCCAAACACAATAATTTGGTTTTGTCTAGAGTTGTTATAAATGTTTATTTCACAATGAAAAACAAAGAAAAACATTTGAGATGCGATGTTACAAAATCAGGAATGAAATGACACACTCTAGATTCATACACAAAAGTCAAAAGCGGATCGCACGGCAGTGGAACAAATGTTCCGTTGGGGCCATTTTTTCCTACTTTTCACATGGGGCCTTTTTTTCCGGGGACATATTTTCTGGGGACTTTTTTTTCGGGGACATTTCTCCCGGAACCCGAAATCGGCTCCGTTCCGTCGTCCATGCATGGCACCGATGAACCTTCTTTGACCATATCGGTCATCCGAAACGTGGTTCGCTACACCGCATGCCCAGACTGTCGGCGTTCTTTCTTCGATCAGCGTTCTCTGACTGGACATCACATTCTCTTTCACGAGTTCTCGCAGTTCGATGCCGTGAGGGTGGCGGTTCACGAGTTCTTTCTGTCCTTCATTCCCCCGTTTGAATTTCTGCATAGTAGCTCAAAGGCAGTCGTGGGCCTCCTACCATGAGGATACCCTTTTATGTGAAATGGCTATTTTGGTAAATATGACAGCGTCTGTATATCGGATTGCCCCGCTCATTATCTGTGTAAGTGATGTTACCCATAAATGCCAGGTTTTTTTACTTACTTTCATATCACTGTTTGTTTTTTCTGTCCGCGCTTTGCATTTCTGAATAGGGTAGCTGTGTTTTTGTACATGTGCACGAAAATAGTTAGGTGATAGATCTGATAGATCGCACAAAATGGACTCTTCAATGTACAGTGTCAGACAATTCAAAGAAAAAAAAAATACTTAGGCGAGCAAGTCGCTCAGAAGGCCTGCAGCGCTCTCTATCTGAAGAAGTGTCAAAGATTAGCGGCGGTTAATTTTTTGGCAACACTCCGCAGCTTTACTAACTAGTTAATGCTTATTCCAGCGTTGAATGTAAAGGCGTTCCGTGACAATAGGCAAAATCAAGCGTGGCTTTACACCACTTGGTTCGAAGGTTGAGCAATCCATTTTCCGGCGTTTGATAATAAGTTTGCAGGATGATTGACGAAAAGTTGTTTCTATTTCATTTAACCAAGCACTGCTGCTCTCTGCGGCCTTGACTCAGCAATCGTTTGCCCACCAAGTCGGGTGTAGGGACAAATATCAAACAGCCGCTAAAATTTTGCTCGTTCACATAATAGCCCTGATATTAACTTAACTGTCTGCCGTCATGTAGCACTGAATATCTTCCGAGCCACGCGCTCGCCTGTTTTTTTTTTTTTTTTTTGTATCGTCTGCTACTTTAGGGGAAATTTCGAATTTCTTGCTTTCTGTTGATATTCAACGAAATATTGCCCCTATTGTTTAGAATCTGGGAGACGCTGCGTTTAAATAGAATGCCCACAATAGTTTGAGCTGAGTGGTAAACTCGCATAAGCTTGCAAGGGTCTACCGCATGTTTCACCGACTGCCAGCCAAAATTGGTCCTACTGAAAAACAATTGGTCGAAAAATAGTCACTGTCGGTGGTTCAATTTAGTGAGGTACCGCCTCCACCCATGGGATAGGCCTACGAGGAGCGCTCTTTTGCCAATGAAACGACTCGTGCCCCCCCCCCCCCCCCCCCCACACACACACACACACACACACCCCTCCCTTCCCACCAACCGTTTCCTCGGCTGGTGTGGGAAAGGGGGGTGGGTGGGTGGGCCGCTTAGGCTTCGATCATTTTCATGTCGCTCCAACAGAAGGAAAGGCGCTTTGTCAGTGCACGCCGATCAGCTCGGCTCGGTTATCGAGTTTCGCTGTCCTCGAAGCGATGTGCCACATAGGGTTCCTAGGTAAGAGCCTCCCACAAGTAGCGACATTCTTTTCTAGCGCCAGCTGAGTGACTCTGCTCATCTTAGAAAGCGAATGGCGGCGCACAACAGAAGACTGAACTGATCGGTGCCATTTTGTTCCAGTGGAATGTGCTTTGTCATTTGTAATAGTTTTCGTTACTTGAAGAAAAACGGTATAAGGGGTTTTTATTTCCACAACGTGCGTCGCGCCCTCACCAGCAAAAATAGGCACTATTAAATCACCTCCGACATAATCGAAATGGACAGACGGAAGCGTTCCATATTTAGGGAAGGTGCTCGTCTCCAGTGATTCTCCGCCCTGAAGAAGGTGAAGGTGATGCAAAAACGCCCTCAAGAGAGCAATATTCTGCAGCATCAAAAATGCCTCTTGTTTGCTCATTCGGATCAATCTGACTGATCAAGCCATCCCACTGTAAATGTCCAAGCCACCTCACCCCTAAGTTCAGAGAGCTGTACCAGCACGTATCTTTTTTTTTTTTTTTATTGCTAAGATTATTCTAACCCCTTCTAGACTACACCTTCGCAACAACGCCCCGGAAAAAAAGCTTTCGCCACTCCCGTACACACCGGCGAAGAGAAGTCCTCCAGCGACCTGTCAAGAGGCCAATATCAATAACTTATATCTTGTAGCGCACATTTGAACAAGCTGTCAACACGCAGCTTCTTAATTACCTTTAAGAAAATAGTGCGCTGCCGGCCTCCCAGCACGGGTTCAGGCCAAACCGGAGCTGCGAGATCTCTCTGACCACAGTGGCTCACTACGTGAACTTGAACTTATACAGTCCCATCTCCACCGACGTTTTCCAGCTGGATCTGCCGAATGCCTCCGACTCCCTAGATCACACTATACTTCTCCAATAGGTCGCCTTTTAGGATGTACTCGCTTCTTTCCTGCTTTGGATAAGGCGTTTCATAACAGATCGCTTCTACCAAGTGCTGTTTCAGGGCAATTATCACAGGACTTTTCTTTCCTTTCAGGGGATTTGTAGAGCTATGTCCTTTAGCCAACATTGCTGCTGAACTATGTTAACGACATGCCGAACTCGACAGGAAGCCAGCTCGAGCAGTATGCCGATGACATCACAGGCTTGACTCCAATATCGCCTTCTGTCCTCTGCAAACCTTTAGAAACACCTACAACTTGTTGACAACTGAACCGGCTCTACCACCCGAGCATAAGTACCAAGAAAAGAGGTGCCATGCGAATGAGCGACGGAAGCAGTGTCACCTACCCCTCGCGCACTTTCCCACCTGTCCAGAGATTATCGGACACCAACAACCTCAGCTGATGAAATCACCCTTCTAATTGTAAATTGTCAAAGCATTCAGAATAAGTCAGATGATTTTGAATGCCTTCCCTCAGTAACCACGCGAGACTTTATTGGAACTGAATCATGGCTGTACTCGACTATTCTTATCACTGAAGTATTTCCTTCCAACTTTACTGTATATCAAAACGATAGAGATAATCATGCTGGTGGTGTATTTTTCCTTGTGGATCAGGAATCGCACAGTGGTCCCGTAATCATTACCGGTCTGTTGTGCGAATCAGATTGGTGTAGAACTTTTGCGAGGCGACATTTTAAAAGTTTGCTCGTTTTGCATGACCTCCATCGACTACTGAGCAGCCTCTTTTTTCTTTGTACAATGCTTTGTCTCTGGTTGCACCGGGTCACGTTATTTTGGATTGCGATTTTAATCTGCCCGACGCTCGTTGTATTAATTAACGACCACATATTTGTAGCTCATCACCTCTGTATTTAACGGTTTCGAATATTGTAGATGACTTCAATCTATATCAGCTTGTAAATGAGCCCACAATGATTAGTGTTGGTCGGTCAAGGATTTTGTACCTTCCTTTATACGAAAGGCCTAGAAGTGTGACCAATCTGTCTCTATTACCAGGCAAAAGCGATCATTCGGTGGTTTTAGCGACTCAGAAAAACTGAAATGTGCCTATTAAAAAAAAAAAAACGAACAAAAACATGTTTATATATTTAACAAAAAGGATTATAATGGAATAAGATTTCATATTAGATTGTTCCTGTCTAAATTTGATGCTGCACCGATGTCGCTGTCTCGTACCTAATATTAATACTGTAAGAAACTTCATTTTCGTGAATACCCCATTTTCGCGAATTTCGTGAATCGCGTGCAATTCGCAAAAAAAACAAACAAAAAAAAAAACCACGAACAATTCTGGTAAAATGTAGACACATTGGGATCTATATTGGGATCCCACCTCGTAGTGAAAATTAGAACCAGCGAATTATTCCGAAACTACAGCTTTGACCTAAATCGCGGAATAGTGAGCCAGCGAAAAATGAGTCATTTACAGCAGTGGTCGGCAACCTTTTGACGCAGCGGGCCGAGTCGCCACGAAGCCATGGCGGAACGGGCCGGACGGCAAGCAACGGCAAGAGGGGGGGGGGGGGGGGGAATAAAAAATAGAAAAGCACTTGCACGAACTCACATTGACGTACATAAATCGAACATAAACAGTTTATTTCACGACATGAGATAACATTTCCACGAAAACCTAGAGACTCCTCTCAGTGAGACTTCTGGTGTTGAACTGGGGGAGAAGGCAGGCAACGGGCAGCGAATTAGTCAACTCTCTCTTTTTTTTTTTCTTTTTTAGCTGACTGCCTTTGGGGGGGGGGGGGGGGGGGGGGCGTCGGTGGTTGCCAACCACTGGTTTACAGTATTCACGAAGTTGCTGGAAAGTGCATGTCTCCCAGAATATTGGAAAGTCTGAAATTTAATTTTGATACATAAAAGTGAGCAAAAGCAATTGTGTGGAAAATCGTAGACCTCTGTTTATCTTTAAAAGGAGCGAATGATGCAAAACAATACATGTCATATATTTAAACCTAGCCTGTCATCCTAATGAAAAAAATATATTTTTTTTTTACTCCTGGTCAACATGATTTTCGAAGGGAATTATTATGTAGCACAAACTTGGTCAAAACGTATACCGATCTTTCTTGCTCATTTGATAAGCTTGTCACACTGATTGCCATTTTTTTTTTATTCAAAGAAGGTATTTTGTGCGGTTGATCTCTCTCCTTTGCTTCATAAACTACTTAGCTTAAACATTGATAACAAAGTTTTACAGTGGATAGCTGGTTATCATGATATGAGGAAACAACGTGGTGTCATGAATGGAGTTCATTCATGACATATATCAATGTTACGTCAAGCCTTTCTTTTTAATTTAAAGGAACGATATAACACATAAAATTTCTTAGAAACAAGGCTATACGCGGACAACTTTGTGTTGTATAGAGAAGTATGCGAAGATGTTGATGTTTATACCTTACAGAGTTACCTAAACCAATCTCTGCAATCGCGTAACAAATCCAAGATGCTTTAAATATAGCTATTATATTCATGTCAGATTTTCAATATAACGCCAAACAGTGCCGTATGTATTTTTTCTTAGAAATCATCCCTTAAAACTTTGCACACAGGCATTATATCTTGGAATGCGCATAGCTTTAAAATAGAAGCGTAATGTGTCACTTCGTTTCAAGGCTTGCAATAAGTTGCTTCAATTGCGTCGTAATTTTAGGCAAATTTCTGGCGGCTTGAAGGAAAATATTTTTTTTTTTTTTATGTACGACCCATTTTAAAGTATGCTGACATCGTTTGGAAGCTGCAAAACGAAATTGGTTTAAATCAAATAGAACGAATTTATAATCAAGCTGTACGGTATGTAACGAGCAACTACAATTTTGGCGAGAGCACGTAAGCAATAATACTATTACTAGGATGGAAACCCCTGCAACGTACACGGAAAAGTTTGCGACTAAACTTTTACACAACCTCTATTATGGTAACAATGGTTATGAAAAATATACATACATCATTGCACCATATTACATTTCTCAGATAGTAAATAATAGACGAAAGGTTCGTGAAGTTTCTGCACGAACTGATGTGCGGAAGTGTTTATACTTGCCTCAAATTGTCTATGACAGGAATGTGGTGCCCGAATTGTTGGTAGAGCTACCCTATGATTACTCTATTTTCCAAGAAATATTATTTCAAAATTCTTACTTATCTCTTGTTTGGATTTATATTTTGGTTGTTTGTACGCTTCTATGCTGTCTCTAATTATGATATATTCTTTATGCCCCCCCCCCTCCTCCTATTATAGTGCCGTTTTTTTTTCTAATTTAGTAAGTTGCGGGAAACAAAATATTGGGTTAAAGAGCGCGAGCCGCCAACCAATTAAAATGGTTCATCGCCATTCATCCATCCAGTTAACGCCGAAAAAACAGAACTTGAAAAAAATATATATATATATATAATAAAAAGGAAGCAAGGTAAACGCGACATTTTGGCATCTTCCTTTCGTCAAAGCGAGTGGCCACAGAAAACGCGAAAAATTTAGGAACACTGCGCTATTACAAGGTCACTTCTCAAGCATGGCCCTCAGTAACCTCAATTTCAACTCTCCTAAAGAAAGACCTTTCTTTGCGCATCCCTCGAAGTATTGTTCCAACCTTCTTCCCCAGGAATGTATCATCTGTCGAGATAACCGACTCCCTCTCCCGCGTTAAGCGCAGGGAAAGGGAAGTCACCGGGCCACTCAGATCACTCCATCGCAGAGGTTCAAAAGTGACCTCATTGCAATCAAGGGTCAAAACTTCCCGGGAAACAGGAGACTCGGCCCATTACGACTTCTTCACTCGTCCCTCGAGGATCTCAAGGAGCCAAACATGATGACACCGGAAAGAACGTCCCGCCCGTGCCCGTACCCAACGTGTTTCTACAGCTCTGACAGGACCTTCAACCTGCGTTGACATCTGCACGGAATGCACCCGGGTTTCCAGGCTCGGCATCCTTGCAGCGGCATCGGCTGCGTGGTGTGTCGACTTTACGGTACTCCCGCAGAGCACGCCAAGACCATCCCTATGCCACAAAAGGGGTCATCGCAGGGCAGCCTTTCAAGTTCGGGAATCTTGGGATTGACACCGGTGAGCAACCAGCCGATCTTCTTCCAATGCTGCCCGCTCGACTTAACGGTTTCTCGACACCTGGTTTCGTATCAACCAGCAGCCGAAGACCAGCCTCTGGATCTTTCCACAGGGAGCCTGGGCAACTGCCGGGATTCCTTCAATTCAGAAGTTCAAAGTCCTGGAAAGTACAGTTCGTTGGCTTCGCAACACATGTATCCCGGACAGTGCCTAGATACGTCCCTGATTCAAGAGAATACGAGATGCGCCAAGTTTGCTAGCAATGAAAGGTACCTCATGGAGGGGGGCTACATTTTTCTTTCGGATCCTGATGCCTTCAACGAATTGGCCTCCCAACCAGTGTTTCCGAGGTGGAAGCTGGACGTGACCGTGCATGGTACAACAAGCTTCAAAATGAGCCGTCTTTGTGTTTTCCGAGGTGTCTCCTTGATCGACGCCACATTTCCGACGTCTTGCCATGACTATACTCCAGTTTTGCATTTCGTGATACTTCATTCGCCATCGCGTGTCTTCCTTTTCTTCTCTTAAGCGAATGAGGTGTGGTCTTTGGCGTTTTGGACCCGTTTGAGTGCGTTCTTAATTAGTGTGACAGTAAATTGTCATTCTGAAGATCTGTAAACCTTTTTGAATTGTGCGTCCGTTGAGGCAACAATAAACAGGCGTTTTTGTAGTGCTCTAAAAGTCTGTATAGCTCGTTTCTCAATTTATGCATCGCTCTCTTCTCAACGACGATTTGCCGATAACTGTGGTTTTCCCTGTAAAAGAAGATTTCAAAATATTTAATGTTCACCTTCAATGCTAAGTGGCGGAGATAGGCACACCAAACGCCAGATTACACTGAGGACATGACATGTTAAATTCACCTGCACACTTGTTTAGGGTGTCCACAATATTTAGTCCACGGGCGGACCAATGGAATATGACCAGTCGATCGAATGTGGTAATCTGCGGAATGTGTGGTTCGTACAGTAAAGCCGGTCGATACTCCGTTCTCGAAACTGCCGTGAGTCCAATGTTGACAACATTTAGCTGGGATGATACCAGACTTGGCAAGTGTTGTGTTAATTCTTTGAGTAATTTTGTATTCACCACGTTATTTGTTTTCAAAGTAAGTTGTGATATAATTTCGTTATTAAATATTGGTAACGAACTACCTTAATAACTCGTTACTTTTTTTTTAAAGATATTAGCATAATACAGTAACTGGAGCAGTACCAGCAGAACATTCAGCAGCATAAAGAGAGCAAGCTCAGCAAATATAAATCATCAAGAAGGGGCGAATAACCGAAAAGAAAACATGATTTTTCGTATGACGGGTTACTAAAAAAACGGGCCAGGCATGTACAAATATACGAAAGACAAAGCTCAAGTAAGACAGCTCCGAGTAGGCTCTCCGTCGGCTTCCATGGTGTTTTTCTTCTTCTCCCGGGCAGGAGAAACCTGTCGTGTTTATTTGTTTTTGTCTTTTACACCGTTTCACCCTTTCAAACTTCTTCGACGTCTCCCGCCCCTTGTACAGACATCAAAAGCGGGTCCGTACCCGCTTTTGATGGTTCACAACTCGCGTAACAGACGATGTAGCCTCGTGCGAAGGGGTCGAATTCTCTTTGTCTTTGATGTACACTACTTCACTCTAGCACTCTCTTGAGGCACGACTGAAAAGCGGCCGGCCCGAGGCTAACAGCATCGTCTTCGAGGGTACTGACGACGCTTCTTTTGGTTTACTTGTCTAGGCATGTTGGTCGAGTCCACTCCTCACTTTACAGTCAACTGTCAACACAAAGGGGAGGGGGGAGGGGGGGGGGGGTTAGGCCATCGAAGGAGTGCTGACAGAGAAAGAGTGGTGTGATCCTTTATTGCTTTCTGATACCGATGGCCAGAGTGTCGAACCGAAGTTTTTATCGGTTCGCTTCGGGTCCGGGTTCACGGCTTTCGGTTCGGTTCCGGTTCAGTTCCGGGGAGCAAAAAATAACGGTTCGAACCGGTTTGAACCGCTAAATTTAGACTATATTTTCCGCGTTGTTTTGGCAATATGCACTATTTACGCCGTGAAACGATTAAATATACAGTTTCTTCTATCGTCCGTGCAATTTACTTTTGTTTTCAGGTAGCAAAAATATGAAACTTAGTAATTTGATTTCAATGCAACAGTAAAAGAAAATCTACATTGACGTACATAAAGTCGTGCTCATAAACTCGAAATTCCTTTGTATACCAGGCACATACATTTTGCCTGAATCAAAATGTTTAATTATAACAGTAAAGAGTTGAGCTTGTTGGTACATACCTGTAAATAAATAGGCTTGAAGTTTAGAACTATATACTGTATTTTCCTGTTCTTTCTCTCTTTGTGTTTAAGTGAAATTCTGAAGTTCAAGTTGATCTATTTACACGGTATCAAAATGTTGTCGCGAAGTGTGGTAGGTCGCATAAAATACCCGTGATTGGTACAACTTTGTGTCGCAGTATTCAAAGTTATATTGTGATTGTGTCCTTGAACTAAGGAATTAATTACAGCATATAAAATCATGAAATGGGCACCTCCTGGCCTTATATATCATGAAATATGGTTTACGAAGTACGCTTCACAATATATTTATAAGGACGACACAACTGAGCTATAAGCAATGAATTTTTCAAGATGTCACGAAAGTTTTAGGGAAATCCCATTCAGTGTATTTTTATTGAAACACCGAGCGGCAATCATAATGCTTGTTTTTCTAACCAAACATGGTTTACACTCAGCAACGCGATACATGCGACTAATCATGCAGAAAGGAGTAATCTAAACTGTTGACTCTAATCTATACGCACCTTCGCACTCAGATCGAATCTGGCCCAAAATAGCGCGTGGCCTGGCTGTTGAAGTTTGTTCTTGACAAGATGCCAATCAATTTAATTTGCAAATGAGAGTCACCCTTGCTAACTGATGATTTTAACGCGATAGGGTAAAGGCCCGTTCACACTCTTGCGACCGAGTACGACTGAGAGAGACGAGATCTCTTAAAACGTCTTAAACTTTTTTAGAACAAGGGAACACACTGGCATTGTGGCGCCATCTATGCGGTGACCCTGGAACTGCATTTCACAAGAGAGAAGGTTTTGCGGGATTTCCGAGGTCAAATGTGCGTAATACCCATAGAAAGGCTCGTTTATAACATTAACAAAAGTTTTTCGAGCCAAGAAAGGAAGGATAGTGCGCGAGAGAACTAAAAAAATATGCCGGACCGCCGAGTTTACACTGCTGCCCAATAGATGGCACCAGCGTGTCCTCTGGTTGTAAGAAGTTTTAAGGAACCCAGGTTTAAGAGGTCGCAAGAGTGTGAACGGGCCTTTGAGGAGCTCATGTCGCAGAAAGGCCAATGTCAGTGGCGTGACTGGAAAATTCTGATTCATCAATAGGGTCATGACGTCAGAGCTACTTGCCGTCGCGCAGGAGTTTCAAACGGCCCACAATGCTCACGTGAAACGTGACGTCACGCGTGGAAAGAAAGTGATTCAAACTTGACATGTAATGCAAATTAAAGGTCGCCGTTTGTCTCAAACTGATTTCACCTTGTAAAATAATTCCTTTGCCTTAAAGAAAAAAATGTAGAATTTTCGACAGGATTCGAACGCACGACCCTTCGGTTGCTAGTCAGATACGCTCCTGGCTAGGCCACGCGAGGCTTTTTTTTCCAAAGTTTTTTTTTTATTAAAAGGATGTCTATTTACAAAGTTTTAAAATGATCACATTGGTTGCAATACACCTATCATGTCAGCGAGCACTGTTTGACAGGCGAGGACCGCGATTCACACACAAATTCAAAGTGTATCTCGCTCAATCAGTTCTCTGTAGCGTCACATGCACCCCAGCCACTCGCGCAGTGGCCAGGGAATTCATATTTACCGTGAGCCTTCAGAGCGCGGTTATGCAAGCACGCTTCCAAATAACGACCAACAACCCTTGTTGCTCCGTCGCCTCAAGAAGGCTGCTCACGTACAGAAAGCCGTCGCAGAAGGGTTGCCAGGGGGGCTTGGATCCCTCTCGGACCTCCAAGTGATCCGTCCTCGACCGCCACTGCGCATATAGACCGAGGAGTGCCAGCAGCTCCCATGCCCTACCCTGCGCACTGTCGCCGAAAAGCAGAAACTTCGCGCTCTTCCACTCTACGTAAATATCTATCTGCAGCACTGCTTGAAGTTCTGCCCAAAAAAGCTACGCATTCGTACAGTGCAAAAACACATATTCAATTGTTTCGGGAAACGGACACAACGCACAATTTGTTGAACACGGTTCAAAGAAACCTTTTTTAACCAGCCACGTCTTGACCGGCAGTACTTCGAAATGGAAGCGTAGAAAAAAGAATGAAAGCCGTTTACAACTCCCTGTAACGCCGAACTGGAGGGCAGCTCTTGAGGAGGAGGAGGGAAGGATACTGAGGGGAGGGTATGCCCCTCCTTTCTCCTCCTCTTCTCACGAGGTCACGTGACTTCGGGGGGGGGGGGGGGTCACGTGACCTTATGGTTACGCCGACGCCGCTCATACCGGAAATGGGCGCTTTACCGCTCATTCACACTAGAAGCGGATCCGCGTTCGCAAAGCGGTTGCGAACGCGATTGCATAAAGATTCAGTGCAATTGCACGCGCGCTCGATGACATCAAGTGCGCGTGCAACTGTACTGGATCTTTATGCAACCGCGTTCGCAACCGCTTTGCAAACGCGGATCCGCTTCCAGTGTGAATGAGCGGTAAGAGCTGCGCTCTAAAAATTCTTGACTGCCGTTCTGACAGGGTATCTACGTAAACGACGAAATACATCCGATTTATCCGCACTTACCGGAAAGCTGCGATAGAGTGGGGGCGGTATGAGCAAATCAACTGTGTCCCAGTAAACAGATTTCTTTTTAACTTTCTGCAGGTACTCGTCGGAAAAGCGGGCTCGGAAAAATTCCTTCGCCGCTGCTATTTCCTGGTAGAACTTCAGAACACGTGCCCGGAAGTCCCCAGTGTCTCCCTCAAGCCACGGCCCCAAAAAGCTTTCTTCCAGCTCTTTAAACGCAGAAATCACGAAAGGATTGCCTTGATCGCGGAAAAAGAGGAAATTACTTTCAGCTTAAGTTCTACGTTTACAAGACCCAACCCTCCTTTCTTCTGGCTTACAAATAGGTTGTCACGCCTCATACTTTAAAAACACGTGTCCCAGATAAACGTTGCGAAAAATCGATGAACCTTCGCCACGTCACTTCGGGAGCACGGCAACACTTGTGCCGCGTACCAAACGGTTGGGAAAAAAACAGAGTTTTAAATAAATGCGCGATTGAACAAAGAGGGTTCCCTGGCATGCCGGTCAAGCACCTTGCCTCTGAGGGGATTAATGTCAAAACAACCGCATCGGCCACTCAGTTGCACTGCGGTCAAGATGAGCCCTAGATAGTTCGAAACGCTCGTCGTCCAGGTGACACCGAGGAACTGCTCCGGTTTCAAGTCCCGGTCTCCATGCCAGGCTCCGACAGATTTGTCTGTGTTCATCGCCGCACCCAAGACACTGCAAAAGTCTGCGATGTGTTGGGTTACAGCGCGCACTTGCGTCCTTGACGAGCACAACACTGTGACGTCGTCCGCGTAGGCGAGCACTTTAAGCGTACCCGACGCCAGGGACAGCCCACGAATGCTCGCGTCACCGATAATGGCCCTGCACAATGGTTCCATGCACAAGGCGAACAGAATAGGCGACATCGCGCAGCCCTGTCGCACGGAACGGGTATCTACGATGGGAGCCGTCATGTTGCCGTTGACCAGGAGCCGCGTCGTAATGTCACGGTCGCAGCTGCACATACCGTAGCAGTCGCGCCCCGATCCCACACTCCTCCATGAGCCGGAAGAGGAACGAATGGCGAACCCGGTCGAAGGCTTTGCTCAGATCTACCTGAAGCACTGCCACTGGACGCTTCAACACCTGCGCTGCCTCGCACACGATTCGCATCGCGTGCAGGTTGGTGCTGATGGTCCGTCCCTTGATCCCGTAGGCCTGGTGCTCTCCGACGACGTCCCGTAGACCCCACACCAGCCGCTTGGCCAGAATCTTGGCTAGAATTTTATAGTCGCTTGTTAGCAGACTGATGGGCCGGAAATGGTTGACCTTCGGGGTACCCTTTGAGTTTTTCTTCTGGATGAGCACCGTTACCGCCTGTCGCATGAATGGCGGCAGCAAGGGGGCTAAGCTCGGCACGGAGAGATCAAGGCGAGTTCTCCGCCGAACTCGCCGCCCGCCGTGATTGGTCGGCGCCGTGCATGACGACACGCGCCGTCACTCCCTAGATCATGACGTCACAACGGAGGGTTTGAGGCGGTCGGAGAGTGGCATATTCGAAATTCGCGGCGAGATGCTGTCACGTCATTGTGACGTGGCAGAAGCCGCCGCGTATGGGAAAAGCCTGCCGGCTCCGACCTCGGCGAGTTTGGGCGAGTTGGGCGCGAGATGAGGGAGAAGCGTCCAAAATGGCAGCGTTTTTGTTCGTGTTTCGCCGTCAGCATAGGTATTTAAAGGACCTCTGACACCCCAAAAAAAAAAAAATTTTTTTTTCATGTTAGGCGTTGAAATGGCATATCAGGACATTACAAAAAAATTGTTTCACTAGAGCGTTGCGTAGTTTTTTTTTATAATAAAACAGAAATACGAGGTCCAATTCAAAGTCCCCGCCAGTGCACTGTGGCGTAACAGTGTACCGCAAGGTGTCGGGGCGGTCAGAAGGGAGGCATTGAACTACGTCACTAAAAGTGGGTTCACTGGAAGTCACGTGAGTTTCACTCCTCGTGCTCTCCGCGACCGTGCCTAAGCCTTTTTTTTTTATTCTGATCTTCGTACGAGCGATCGTAGAAAACGAACTTTCAGTTCCACTAGCTCTTTATCGCTGCACCGTTGGTTAGTTTGCGTGCTGTAAAATTTGAGGACGAAGAGTCAGTGGATCGACGTGATGGAGGTCAATGATGAAAGCGTTGCGAGTACAAGCCAGTGTACGAGTGCATGCCGTCAGTCCGATGATACAGAGCTATACTGGGCGCAGCACAAGCTATCAAGTTTTGAAAAAAAAAAAAAAAATATTTAGAACGCTCGCAGAAATTAGGATTGCTAGCATACGGCACGCCCGATCGCATTGCTGAAGGTTCAGACACCGAGGTCGTTGAATCATCGGATACTCTCCAGGCTGAAGATGCCTGCCGTCTAAAGAATACGAACTGGTGAGTGTACCAAGTACAAGTAAACGTCGAGCACAAAGTACGTATTTTGTCTAGAACATGAGTAGAACTTGTTTACTAGGTGCACATGCGGCCGACGTATGTCTCTCGGAAATGCATGCAGTGCGATATCTTCTTCAGTTGCTGAAATACCGGGACAGTCCCTCACACAGCACCTTCTAGGCATTGTAGTCGATCACATCAATTCACTGACTCCGCTTCTTCTACCTTTACAGCAACATTAAGTGATGAAAAGCAAAAGAAACCTTGTCTGCTTGGATCGCTCGTGGGGGTGCGGAGAATAACAAGAATATTAAAAAAAATATATTACACGCGCTCGCGGTAAACACGAGGAGGGATACGACTCACGTGACTTCCGGCGATGCCTCCCTTCTGACCGCCCCGACACCTTGCGGTACACTGTTACGTCACAGTGCACGGCGGGAACTTTGAATTGGGCCTCGTATTTCTATTTTTTATAAAAAAACTAAGCAACTCTATAGTGAAACAATTTTTTTTGCAATGTCCTGATTTGCCATTTCAACGCCTAGCATGAAAAAAACAATTCTTTTTTTTGGCGTGTCAGAGGCCCTTTAAGTCACGCCAATGTGTTTGACATGGACGACGTTGATTTTCAACAACACTATCGCCTCTCGAAAGACGTGGTAAGTTGGCTGTGCGATGAACTGCGTGGCGAACCGGGCTTGAGGCGACGGAGCCGTGAATGGACCGTCGTCCCCGTCGTGAATCCTACAAAGAAAGTCTACAAGGTGAATCCTAGAAACAAATGTGTTTTACGGCAATGTGCAACCAGGAACGCAGTTTATCATTACCTACAGGCTTTTATAATTATTGTGATGGTGTGCTGCGCTGCGTATGTGCAAGAAAAACGCACTTGATAAAATTTTAACTAAAACAGAGGATAGAAGAAAAGCAATATACATGAATGGCGCAGACTAATAACTGTGTGATTTCTTTCTCATTTTTTCTCCCTCCACACCGTACTTTGACGAACAAATTGGTCGTTAGTTGTTTATACATCAGGAGAACATGCCAGAACATGGCGACATTGTGACCCACACACTAAACATTATAACACCCATAATCGTGTAAAAAGGGTGTAAGAAGAGTGTAAGTTAGGAACAACACCCTTTGTTACACTTTTTACTAGGGGTGTGCGAATACCGAATAGTAGTTTTCGAATCGAATACCGAATCGAATCAAGAAAAAAAAGCCGAATATCGAATCGAATATCGAATAGTGATTTTATTTGCAGGAATTTTTCAAAGTGTGCTGCGAATGAGATTATTATATGTGCAGAGTATGCGCCTGGTGCAGAATATGCATCTTGTGCACAACAAAAGCTAAAATGTAAAAAAACGTTCTGGTGAAAAAAAAAAGCAGTTGCTGTTGGACGTTGGGCACTAAACGTCCAATTTTATGGCGCAAACATAATCCATCTACCCTAAATGTCACAAAAAAAACAACAAAGTTAGCCACATCTGCCTTTTTTTCTCGCTAAAAGCACAACCACCGCGACGTTTTTTTAAATATTTGTATATCTTAGAAAAGGGGCATTTTGCGATATTTGGTCTGCATTTTAAGGAAACAAAAAGGCCACCGGGGATTTTATTTCACATAAATAAACAGATAGGTGTTAAATATGAGTAAACAGGCTTAAACAATATAATCTAAAGTAAGAAAAAAAACATGTGGTTAGGTGGCGCAAGTCACCGTCCAACTGCCGCTATACAAACATTTTTTTCCGTCTATTTATCCTGCTTTAGAGAGCCTAGATTTAAAAGAGGGAGCAAACGAATCTGAAACCACGGAGACGGTTCCTGCGCAGATTGGTCGTAAGTTATTGTCGCATTCGCAGAAGGCGAGCGCGAGCAAACGTAAGAGCCTCGACGCCTGCTCCATCGACGCTTTCGTCTTTTCGTCACCTTCTCGCAGTTCGTAATTCAAACGCGGCTATCGAACGGTTGGAAACCCTCTCAAATCTAGGCACACTATTTTTCCGTTCCGTTTCGTTCCGAATCGGAATTTGCGGCTTGCGGTTCCAAAACAACGACGATGATAACTCGGCTGGTTTCATCGGCGTGGTTAACGTGGTTTTCTTTCTGTGTTCGTGCAGTCGCGGATTTCTGTGAGTGCGGCAAGTGCGTTTTACATCGGCGCTTCAATTTGAAACGAGCGGCTTTATTCGTGAAAAGAATTAGGCATGGCGCGGATCTGGAAGCGGCGCAAACGGGATGTTTCGGTTGTGATTCAGGGGTAGATTGTGTGACGATTGCGAGTAAATCTGCGTGCTATAAAGTGTGTGCCGTTCGTTACTTTTCTTTTTTCTAACCTGTGCGTTAGATTTTTGTGGAATGGCAGGACCAAGAGGTGTTTGTCGCGTGGTCTGTCTAACATCACGGCACTTGCATCGGGAGAAAAAACGGCTTTTCTGTGAGCTCCGTGCCGACCGCGCGTCTTTGGCCGAATATATCGAATATTCGAGTGACCGAATACTAGGAATTCGATTCGCGAATCGAACTATTCGGGAACTTTCTATTCGATTCGAATTCGTATATTCGAGTATTCGCACACCCCTACTTTTTACACGATGTTTGAATATTGGTGGGTGTAAAGAGGGTGTGCTCATGTTTTTCATCCCTTCCAGGCCCCTTTTATGACCCCGCTTATAGCGATGGTGTCTGAAATCGGGTAAAAATGGTGTATGGGCGAATGTTACGCCCTTTATTCACACAGTGTGAAAGGGGCGTTAAGGTGATGCAGTTTAATACAGCCATGATTTCATATCCGTTAATGTTTATTGCTTTGCTGAAACTGTTGCTGATGTACGGTGGTACAAACATCCAGTATAATTAATCGCCACACGAAGTCGCGTATGATTAGGAAGTGATAGAGTATAGTTTTTGCAACTCCGATCGAACTCACCGTCCGACACGAGCCGAAAATTACGTGTCGCGCGTGCGTCAGTTTTATTAGTTCAAGTTCGATTTAAAACAAAACATCATCACTCGCAAGAGATGAACGAATACGTTTCAATATACAGCCGAAACAGCACACTGTATTACGCCGATATAGGATCAAATCTGAAAGATTGTGCCGTTACCATTTTGGTCCAGCGAATATTTGTGAAAGAAAGGATGGGTCGCGCCGAGGCCATCCTGACATACCGTACGCGACGCTAATTTTGGTTAAGTGTCAAAAGTCCTGCGTGAATGGCCTATGCTGGCGAGGTATTTCTATTTCTTAAGACTGAGTTTATGAGGGCTTCCTAAAAGCGCTACCAGTTATGCTGCAATAAAGGATACCATGTAAATTATGTGATTCTCTACAATTCGAAAGGAGAATGAGAAGCTATAAGTTTATCGAAATTCGCATCACTCCACGCAGGATGTTTTTCGACGACCAGCTGCGACCGGAACGGTGATTCATCGAACTTCCTTCTACCAGCTGCCGGGGAACAAGTCAAAGACCCGAAATGGCAGCCATGGTTGTCCCAGGCCCCAAGCAAATTTCCAGTCATCGCGCTCGCGAACAAAGAAGCAAATTTTTAAGTGGTATATCGGTTTCTAAAATAAACAGTACTGATAAGAAGATGAAAACTAATCGCAAGGGAGGGGTGATAAGCGGACATGTTAGAGCGTCGTCTTAGAGACAGGTATTAACCTAAAAATATGCTAAAAATTAGCACGCCGTAAAGCAAATAAAAAATACGCCCGTTTTGTTTCTCGTTGCACGTATTACATTTTTTTTTGTTTCTTTTACCTGACTTCTACCAAAATGCTCATAGTCCATATAAAGTTTTGTTTTCTGCCCCATATTGTTTTAAGTTATTTTTTTAGTTTCATTCGCAGGCACATGTGAGAATCTGAAAAAAAACAAAAAAAAACGGCACCGACGCGGCGCAGGAAATGTACCAGTACTAGTAATATCCTGCACTTCTACATGATCCCAACGCATTGTTTGCTTGTGCTGATTTTTTTGCACAGTTGAATATATAACTCCCAGAATGCTCAACATGCTTTCCTGCTGCTGCTTCCTATGTAACGGGCTCCCAGACCTTGTCCAACGGCTCTCCAGTGGCCTTTTTGTCTAAGAGCCCCTCCGGAAGAAACCTGTTGACAACTGTGTTTAAAAACGTTGACAAAATGCCTGAGTTTGCGAAGTTCGTTGAAATTTTAGTCCTTCCTGTCTCGTCCGGTTACTCTATCTGTCTTCTAAAATATACTACCCCAGCATGTAGGGCATTTTTTTTAAATACGTATGCGTGCGATATTTCTCGGCGCAAATAGACCGATATCACCAAGCCTCCGGCGCATGCGTGAGGCCGACATAACTTCAGTTCACCGTAGGCAGGCGGCAGCGCCCCGAGAAGGCTCATGCTCTGCAGGCGCCGAGCTCCAGCGTGGTTGTTGCACGTATAAAAAGACTAAAGTTCCCTCGATGCATTGCGGCAGCGGTGGTGTAGCCAAACTGGCTGGTGAGGTCGGTCTATTCAGCATCGTCCTAACGAAGCTCTGCACAGGAGTAAGGACATAATAAGGCTAGTAATTTCGAACGAGGAAAACAGCGCCCAAAAAGACGACTAGGAAAGAAAAGAGCACATTCGCAGCACTGACCTTCAACTGAGTCGTGTTTTGTCGAGTATTCGGAATAAATGTACACTCTAAAAGAATAGGGGGTGTAGTACCTACACCCCTTGTCCCATATATAACACTCCCAAAATTACAATTCGACGTACAGTTTACTGACATCGGAGCGACGATACCAACTTTCACGAGTGGCTTGGTAGTCGAGTGGCGCTACATATTCAAATAGATAATGCACGCATGAAACACTACAGTAAACCACCTACGGTTTTGCTGGCACTGCTGTAAAACTTTAGGTGTTTTTTTTTAAGTCTTCGATACGTACGTTAGCTTTTTAGTAAGTCATATCACACAGCTATCAAGCCGCTCATATAAGTTTGTATAGTCTGACGTCAGTGAAATGAACGTCGAAATGTAGTTTTCGTGTGTTATATATGAGACAAGAAATGTAAGTATACTACCCCCCCCCCCCCCCCCCCCCCCCCCCCGTTTCTGAGTGTATAGAAGGCGCATTAAAACATGGCTAAATCGGCGCGCGCACAATGAAAGCTCAAACTTTCTTCGAATGTGCATGAGGTGGTGGATTTTATCTTTCGAAATTTGGAGACAGCTTCTAGTTCTTGTGAAAGATGAGACCAACAGACTTGCCAGTGTAAAGAACGATAGTGTTGGCACACGGCAGAGTTAGCAATGGGTGCAACTTGTGGCTCCATCTCCCGATAGCCGAAGCAAGCAGACGTCATCTGCTTACTGGGCCTATCAGGAGACGCCTTCTTGCTGCAATAAATTAAAGGGCGATTCATTCGCTTCGGCGCTTCACTGCGACACCGCTTTCCTACTCCCGTGACTCCCGGGAGGGGTTCAGGTGTTTTGAGTTCATCGGGCACATGTGCGGATCTCATCGCTTGCACATCATTGATGTAAACATGAACGCTGTAAATATAGGCCATCTATCGACAGCAATGCAGCTTTAAAACAGCTGGATCTGGCGGAAAATTACCATCCTCAATCGCTCATCTGCTCTGTACCGTCGAGTCGAATACCAGTAGAACGGCCGAGTTAAACATGACGAGGATGTGTGCCGCGAATGAAGATGACGTCGTGGCTACGATCGAAGACATCGAGCGACTTGGAACCTCTAACTTTGATGCAACTGGCCGGATCTATTACAACAGCGGCATCGGACTGGAGCAGACGCTTAGGGAGAACCTCGCGGCTTTCTCCAAGTATGGTAGCGCACTGCACGGGCTTACTTTTTGAGGCACGGCCCGGCCCGTGCCCTCTGAATCTTAGTCTTACCCGACCCGAATCCGACCCGATGGGATGACCACCTGATCAGGCCCGGTCCTGACCCGGCCCAATGGGATGCCTACCTGATCAGACCCGTCCCGGGCCCGACCCCGTGAGAAGCCAAGGCGTGCCTCATCTCTTAAATCCAAAGCTGCCATGGAAAGTTGTTGGTACATTTAATTTCTTTAGCCTAAATTTGTAAATATGTTTAGAATAATTTGAAAACAAAATAAACATATATCTTCTATTGAGAGATGTGGGCCGACCAGATCAGTCTATAGACCCTTTCCGAAATTCAGTCTGGCCACTTTGATCACTATCATCATCTGTGGAACGGCAACTGTGCCATACCAATGGCGGCCTTCTAGTGACTGATAAAGAAAGACGTTGAAGATGCTCCTAAGCGGATGATGCGAAGCCTGTATATTCGGGGGTCAGCACGACGCGACGTAGGAATGGAACACAAGGGCTACATAAGCGTTTATTTATAATAATTCAGATTCAGTCAATCTGTGGGCGGCACACAATTGGCTTTAAAGCCCTTTGATCAATAGAATTTTCTCGAGGCATCTGAATGGGTTAGAGCTTTGTTCTGAATGCAGGTTCTTGGTCACCATCGAACTGAAAGTGATCGAGAAAGAACTCACACTGAACAATTCCTCGCGTGCCATTGACTTGCGAAAGTGACGGTGCCGATACAAGTTCATCTGCGCCATTGATATGGCAAAACCTAAACTGCTTTACGAACCACCAGATGGCACTGAATTTCGGAAAGGGTCTATTGAATGACAATTAAAACCCAAAAGGCAGTATAACGTAGAAATGCAATCTGTGCAAGGACACATTAGAAAATTGCGGTGGAGATCGTAACATTTTCTTTGTGCTATCGCGCGATCACGCGTGCTTTTCGCCAGCACTTCTACGACCAACATCAAGGATCGCGACATCCGACAGCATGACACTCTGGCTTCTGTGACGCCATTGGTTGCCACTTCGGGATCGCTTTTGATGCAGGGGCGCAGTAGAACGCTAAACACACAAGTCAGAGAAGCGCTCCATGCACCATAGTTACGTCCCTGCAGCCATCTTGGCGCCCGCAACAATTGTTTCCACTTATCTAGAGTCTTAAATAAAAGCGCGGAGAACGGTTTTCTATTCTCCAGAAATGTTGAAACACTCCGCGATGGAACGAAACGTTATCGCGTGAAGTTTCTGTCGATTTGCTTACATCGCAGGAACTCTCTTTTTTTTTTCATCGTAAAAATTTTTTATCACACCCGTTTCACGCTGAACACCAATATGGCAGCACCCACAAGAAATTTGAGGAATTGAATTTTGTAATCTAAACGCAGCTGATTTAGTGGCTACGTGTAATGGTTTCTGAGCTGGGAGAACAATCTGTCCTGTTATCTTCCACGTTTTTTTCTCTCGTCGGCGATGTGAACTTTGAGAAAAACGTCCGTGTCAAAGCCTGTCAGGTCGCTATATACCGGGGGTCTCTAGAAAAAGAAAGAAACATGAACAAAAATGTTTGCCCTCAAACATTAGCTATACACCAACACACTGTTTACAAACAAGTCCGGGTTTGCCCGCACCGGGTTTGAGCACTGTGCGTATGTAGAAACCAGAATTGCGTTAAGTGTCTGCGCCTGCGCAATGCCGACATCAGCGACCGCAATCGTGTGACGTAAGAAACTTGAGTTGGTCTATACACCACCGGATGGTCATAGTATACGCCCAAATCTAGCGCTGACGGTTCAAACCAAATGCCAAGCTTTCACAACTCACCACTGTCTTATCCAAAAGTTACAACCAATGTTTCGTAAATGTAGAAAATGGAGTGCGCTTCCGGCATCCGACGCACCATTCACCACCGTTAGTTCGTGGACTTCGTCAGCCTCCATGTTTTATTTTTAATTGAAAATTGTTGAACATTGTTGGTAATTTTTTTAAACAGATAACTGCAAGCTATGAAGTTTTGGCATCTGGTCCGTACCGATAGTGATATATTCGAGCACAAGCTGAGCGTTCGGGGATGCCTACTTTATGTTTGCGGTGGGAAAAGAACGCTAGTGTTATAATGCCGCTAGGTAACATTTACTTACAGTTCTCCCAGCGCAATGCGTTTCTGTGTCGTTTTTGGGGTTGTTTCAAAAGCACAAAAACGTCGCATCTGGTATATTCTGCGCTCTAGCATAAGACGTGAGCCACGACATATTTGGTGCGCTACAGCTGCATGTTTTGTTTGCAGATATTACCGGACGCATGTTTTGTATGCATCCGGTAACTGAAATTAGGCTTCCAGATGGTAATTTTACATTCCCTTTTTGTGTACCAGCCGAGGCAAACGGAGTCCAGTGGAGATATTTTAACTTTTGGGAGGTTACTTTTTTTTTTCGCACTTTTGTTTTGCAGAAAATCGGCCCTCATGCATAAGCGAGGTTAGGTGTAAGTTAAGAGGCCTGCGGTGAGAATGAACTCAAGTAGGATCTTGTAGTAATGTTAGCTTTTCTTTTGACAGCAAACTACATGGCTGAGCAAATAATTCGTATATTGCAATTCATAAAAGATAACCAGATATTGTGTTAGCATGTTTTAAGTTACTAAACGACACGCGAAGGTGTTGGACACCGTTGTGACCGGGATGCAGAAATCGGCAGTACAGACGATAGGTGGACACTCGTACATATAGTTGACAGACAGCTTAGGAAGTGTAAGACCTAGTTAATTATGATTGTTTTTGTCATTACGCCATTCTGATTTCATCGTTTCCAACGAGCGATACCTCAATTTAAAATCCCCTGCAAGTGTGCCGCGCGTTGACGTTTTTTTAAGTTGACAGTGACTTAGGTACACCAAGAAAGTATTTTCCGTCCATCGTTCGGAGTCTGTAGCTTTACCGCAAGGCTCAATATTATTTTAGTAAAGTCACGAATACGCGGTTGTAGAGGCGCACGGTTTGTAACATGTTAACTAGTTAGAGAGCTCTAAACTCTTTTCACTTGTTGACGTGAGAAAAGTCTAGGTTTCTTATTTGTGACAGCGGCCACCGTTTCAGAGCGTCCGTCGGCCTACATTTAGATCCATGAATGTCAGAAAAAAAAAAAAAAAATCGAGGGTTGCCTCGAAGGGCGCCTGGCACGCATACCTTCAACATACCGGTTGACATTTACCCGCACATCACTCTAAGCGCCCTTTGCCTCGATCTCCGTAGGTATCTTCTCAAGTGTGAAGGCCGAGAATGATTTTGACCTATATCAGCATGCGAAACGCCACGCGAAAGGACGAGTCGCAGACTTTATTTTGAGGAAAAGCCCTAAAGAGTTCTGTGGTCCATTTCACTCTAAGTGCGACCACAGCCGACGCCATGATTCGCTCGAGCCAAGACAGCAGCTTCAAAAGCGCACAGTCACGGCTCTCATCTTGTTTGCCTGTTTCGCTCAACGAGATAAAGGGGCTTAGAGCGATAAACTGCACACTAAACATTGTAACACCCATAAGCGTGTAAAAATGGTGTAAGAAGGGTGTAAGTTAGGAAAAACACCCGTTTTACACCATTTTTACACGATTTCTGAATATCGGTAGGTGTAAAAAGGGTGTGTTGACGTCTTACACCCCCTACACACCCTTTTTACGCCATACTTGTAGCAATTGTGTCCAGAATCGTGTAAAAAGGGTGTATGGGCGAATTTTACGCCCTTCATTCACACTGTGTGAAAGGGGTGTAATGGTGAGGCTGTCAAATACACCCATGATTTCATAGCCGTTCATGTCTATTGCTTTGGGGAAGCTGTTGCTGATGTACGGCGGTACAAACATCGAGTATAATTAATCGCCACATTAAGTGGCGTATGATTAGGACGTTCTAGAGAATAGATTTGCAACTCCAATTGAACTCTCCGTCCGACACGAGCCGAAAATTACGTGTCGCGCGTGCATCAGTTTTATCAGTTCAACTTTGATTTTAAATAAATAATCTCCGCTAGCAAAAATGAACGAAGACGTGTAAATATACAACCGAGGCAGCACACAGTATTGCGCCGTTATGGAATTATATCGGAAAGATTGTGCCGATACCATTTTGGTCTAGCCAATATCTGTGAAAAATGAGATGGGTCGCGCCGACGCCATCCTGACATACCGTACGCGGCGCCGTTTTTGGTTGAGTGCCAAGAGTGTCCTGCGTGAATCGGCTATGCCGTCGAGGTATTTTTATTTATTGTCTGCCTAAAATCCGACGTTAAACCACAAAACAAAACAGGATTGAGCAAAACGGAACCTGCTTACTTTTACACCGAGAAAAACCCCCTGCGATAAAGCCTTGAACAAACTGTGGCGCCTTTATTTCAGGTATTACAAACTCACCTGACTGGGTTACGCACTACACTCTAAGAAAAAAGTTGGCCTCAAGGGACTAACGGCAGCATTTGGTCCTCTGAACTCCAAGTTGCTCCCCAAAAGGACCATCTGGTTCAAGCTAGGTACCGTGCGCAAAACCTGGGGACTAACTGCGTTCGACTGGGACTAACCGATAGGCGTGCGCGAGCAAAAGCAGCCATTAGTCCCCCTCAGACAAGATGCATCTGTATGATTTAGTCCCCGAAGGCAAACGGAATGTTCGCCAGGAGGACGGATGCGATTTCGCTTGTCTTGGGGATCGGCGAGACTCAGCCCAGCACGGCTGAACGTGTTGACAAAACTCGGACGAAACTGGCGAATTTGTTTAATGTGCCACGAACGTTCAGACATTACATTGTAGAGCTTCGCGCGTTGTGCGAATGCGAGTTAACGAACGCGTTGAATCTACTTCACCCAACTATCTCGTCAAAAATGATCTGTTGACCTTTGACAAGTCCCATTCACGTAATTTGCCTTCGCGCAAAAAAAAAATAGCATTTATCCAAACGGAACACCTCCAAATACTAAGACTTTTTTTGTTCTCCTAAATGAAACTTGACAGTTTGTAGAAGCCGCGCTTTTAACACCGGAGTCTCACAGTCAGAACAAATGGTCACTTCAATCGCTAAAACTGAGTTACTGAGAACAAGTCGAGCCTCGTCTCTTCGTTTCCCCGTGACCAACCTTTCTGGGTAGTCCAATGTCGAACTCAAAATCCGCAAAGACACACTTGAACCACGGCACGTTCCACTCAAAAAGCACATTCAGGGGCAGTATCCAGACGCCTTCATGCCATCGTCGTGGCTGTTTCAGATAACATTCCAGATGAACAACGAAGAACGAACCGCGCCCGGAACTTCGTCCATATCAACACCCTGCTTATACAAAACAAATGCGGACTAAAAAAAAGGCCCCCGAGAAAACTGAAAAGAAAAAGAGAGAGAGAAAAAAAAAAAGAACAAAACGTGTTTGCGTGTTGAAAATGGCGACCTTCGACCTTGTCCCGGCCTTGGGGCATTGGGATGTCCGTGTGTCGTGTGTAGTGGGAGGGGGAAAGAGATTTTCTTCAGCGCGCCCTTCCCTCTCCCACCAACCCCCTACCCCGCATTCTTTCTTGCGCTCCTCTCTGGCGGCGGGTGGGGCAGATGGGGCAGAGAGGGTCCGTCGGGAAAATGGGAAGGGGTCTTTGTTTGAAAAGAACCTGTTTTCAGTACAGCCTTCGTCAGAACTTAGAAGCTGGTCGCCTCTTTCTCCTTGTGTCGTCTCATTGCGGGATCCGGTTTGGATTCGCGGTGCTGCAACACTGCACTTGATCTGTTCTGAAGTCACAAGACAAGGGAACTCGATTAAGGTATGTCGAAGTACTTCTGTTTAAGGTATATTCATTAACTGCGGCTTCAGAAAGTGTTTTATTTTGAGCGCGTTCTCTAGCTTCCAAAGCGCGCGCCATGCTCTATTCTTTTTGGCACCATGGTTGCTTATTTTGTTATGCAGCACAGAGACCTGATATTCAATCGTATCGAGCAAAACGCCAGTTCTACCGATGGCTTATTTTTATGTGTTTTGCAGACCCTGGCAGGATCGCGTTACCATAAAGTAGGGTGCCTTCATGTGCGCTTTGCTTAGGGTGGAGACATCTGGCCATTTTGTCTCAAAGTTTTATTTTTATTTTTTGTTCAGAAGCGCGTGAAAGAGCGTGCCCCTGCACGCGTTTGTGGCGCTGACTCTGCTATGGCGACATTTTGTTTTCGTCGATTTCTTTGTATTTTACCCGTGAGCGCGTGCTGTTGGCATCGGGTACTACAAAGGGTGGCATCACCCTAAACAATAGAACATTGAGGCACCCTACCATAAAGGCCTGTTCACACATGCAGCAGAGAGCTACAAGCATAGCACTGAATAGAGTGCCTCAATGTCCTTCTGTTTAGGGTGATGCCATCGTTTGTAGTACCCGATGCCGACAGCACGCGCTCACAGGGAAAATACAAAGAAATCGCAGGAAACAAAATGTCGCCGAAGCACAGTCAGTGCCACGAGCGCGTGCAGGAACACGCTCTTTCACGCGCTTCAGAACAAACAAATAAAAATAAGCGTTCGAAACAAAATGGCCAGATGTCATCACCCCAAGCAAAGCGCACATGAAGGAACCCTACACACTAAACATTGTAACACCCATAAGCGTGTAAAAAAGGTGTAAGAAGGGTGTAAGTTAGAAAAAACACCCGCTTTACACCATTTTTACATGATTTCCGAATATCAGTAGGTGTATAAAGGGTGTGTTGACGTCTTACACCCCTTACACGCCCTTTTTACGCCCCACTTGTAGCAATTGTGTCCAGAATCGTGTAAAAAGGGTGTATGGGCGAATTTTACGCCCTTCATTCACACGGTGTGAAAGGGGTGTAATGGTGATGCTGTCAAATACACCCATGATTTCATAGCCGTTCATGTCTATTGCTTTGGTGAAGCTGTTGCTGATATACGGCGGTACGAACATCGAGTATAATTAATCGCCACACGAAGTGGCGTATGCTTAGAACGTTCTAGAGAATAAATAGATTTGCAACTCCGATTGAACTCTCCGTCCGACACGAGCCGAAAATTACGTGTCGCGCGTGCATCAGTGTTATCAGTTCAACTTTGATTTTAAATAAATAATCTCCGCTAGCAAAAATGAACGAAGACGTGTAAATATACAACCGAGGCAGCACACAGTATTGCGCCGTTATGGAATTATATCGGAAAGATTGTGCCGAAACCATTTTGGTCTGGCCAATATTTGTGAAAAATGGGATGGGTCGCTCCGACGCCATCCTGACATACCGTACGCGGCGCCGTTTTTGGTTGAGTATCAAGAGTGTCCTGCGTGAATCGGCTATGCCGGCGAGGTATTTTTATTTCTTGTCAGCCTAAAATCCGACGTTAAAACACAAAACAAAACAAGATTAAGCAAAACGGAATCTGCTTATTTTCAACCCGAGAAAGACCTTCTGCGATGAAGCCTTGAACAAACTGTGGCACCTTCATTTTGGGTATTACAAACTCACCTGACTAGGTTACGCACTACTTATAGCACCTTCACTGATATTTTATTTTTGTGTGCACTTCTGAAGAAACAATGCCGCAAGACCAACGAATGCATTCAATGACACCCCCGCTAGGGTTCACGACTCTTATCTCTGCGTAATGACACCAAAATATCTAGCGTCCCGAAGCTTTTTTTTTCTTTTTGGTATACGTGAAGCCGCCTCACTTATTGTTTCATGCTCTCAGCGTCTTAGCTTTGTCCCAAGCTTCGACGGCTTTCAAATTTGTTTTTTGTATTTATTTTGTGATCTCGCTGTCCGCAGCAGAGCATGTGCTTCTACATGAGTGACAGTTCGATGCGCTCAAGGTTGTACTACGCAAAGCAGTTCCAGACGAGTCCCATTTCGCGACCTTCCCTCGACAGTGCAGGTGGCAATACAAAGAAGCGGAGGGGGATTAGCTGCTTTGTCCAACCCCCTTTGACCTCGTCTTCTGATAAGCCTCCACACCTTCTTTTGTGTCATCGTGTGGCTGTGAGCGAGTCGAAGGCCGCTTCTAGCAAATCAGAGGGGCGGCGCGAAACACGTGACCGCTCTCCGTAGAACAGAAACGCTTGGACGAAAATTTGTCACGTGACTCGCTCTTGCGCGCTGATGGGCTCACTGGAACCCTAGTCCTTGCCGTATGCCAAGTTATGGTGAGTTGTAGGGGCCACTTAGGTCCGGTTTTCAAAAAGGGGCGCCCGTCAGTGTTTTCCTCTTCGTGCGTTGCAGTAGCGGCCGGGATTTTTCGTCGTGAACGGCCCGAATACATCCATGCCAACTTTTCGGTAATGGTTGTTTATTTCGTCGGAGTCCATGGAATTATTGTGCTGTGTTTGTTGGACGCGTTTCGACAAAGAGCTGGTCATCGGCGGCCGTGAGACTTCCGCTGAATGTGATCGACCGCCTTCAACCTCGACATTGTGTTTGCGTTGTTGTGTGCTGCCCGAATCGGATTACGCATCTATCACGACAGAGAGCTGTTCATCGACGACCACGAAACTTCCGTTGAATGTGAGCGACCGCCTTCATCGTCGACATTGTGTTTGTGGATTGTTCTGTGCTGCCCGAATCGGATTATGCATCTCTCACGGATTACATGAGATCGCTCTTTTATTTGTAAGTACTCTGCAAGCGTGCTTCTGATAGTAGTCCTGCTTCCGTCTCAATAGAACATTTTACTGTCACAAACAGGAACTGCCGCTTACTTCCCAAGCAACTCCAGGACGTTCCGTCTTTGCAAGCCTGGCAGTTTTGTCCACGTCACCAGTGCTAGAAAGCATAAACGTCGCAAAAAAAGTAAAGGTGGAGATTGCACCAGGGCCTTCGGTTGTAGAATTTAAAGGGGTTATGAAACAATATCCGGTTGGAATGTTCATAACCTTACACGCACGGACCGCCACTTGTTCAGAAGCGTCTTGGTCGTGGTGAAATTGCGAGGATAAAGGTTAACTATTTCTTTCAGTCTTGCCCGCCAAGTTTAATGACGTGCGCGTGAACGTAGCTTTGCCTTTTGCAAGCTTGTAATTGTACGCACTTGCCTGCATAAGCAGAGGCATGGCTACGGCCAGATGACCTGCTTGCAATCGTCTATAGAGAATTTAGTAGAACCTAGTAGAACCTTGATCGAAAAATAAAAAGTGAACTAGGCATGTTTCGACTCCTTTGCAGTCATCTTTTCGTGCACTCTTTTGGGTTATTACACCCTACTTTGTGGGAGTTGGTCATCGCGTCTTTTTTAATTTTCCTTTCTGGCGGTGGTACACCCAATTCAGAGGGCGTACTGCGCAGTCATAACACCCTAATAAAAAGGTGTACAGTGGAATCACACCCTATTTTAAGGGTGTTCGGAATAACGCCGTCCTTTGGGGGTGTTAGGAAAAACGCCCCTTTCTTAGGGCGTTTTGCTACACCCATAAGGGTGTTAGTTATAGGACAAGCCATTTACACCCAAAAGGGCGTGATAATGTTTAGTTTGTAGCGCTGACCTGGCGCTAAGCGCGTGCTGACGGGAGCTTTCACCAGCTTTGTATCGCACCGTCAAAACTGTTGCTCAGGGCAGACGAAAAGCAGCTCACGGCACGTGAGCAGCGCTAATCAGCGCTTCGCAGCATTTGAGAACCGGCATTAATGGAGACATTTATTCGACTGTACAGTAGACTTCCGCGTTGATTGCGGGAGCTCGTGCCGTCACTTTGAAGCATAGTTTGAGCACGCACACGGTGGGTCTGTAGTTCGCAGCGAACGGTCTACTCAAAATCGAATATTGCGCTGGTCTGCTGTCAACAGATCGCACGTTGGATGTGAACCATTGTAGCACATATGCAGCCTATTTCTTATTTTATTATGCGTCTGTTATATCTCATTCTTTTGTCGAGCGATCGGGTATTTCATGCTGCCCTGTTACTAATAATCCAAATTCCTCGCAAACAGGCAAGAAGCTGCCGGTGCCCCAATAAACGGTGCTGGGACCACGACCGGTTTGGACAGACGTCCCAGTGTCCAAGCCATCGTCGACGCAAGTGCACTCTTCGGAATTTGGCCTTATCGGGGATTCTACCACCCCGGAACTTCGAGTTCAGTCATCTTTGAATGCGATGAGTATCAACGAGGCAAAAAAGCTACGTTTAACCTAAACTGCACAATTTCGTTTCGGAGATTTGTGGCTCGGGGCCAAATGTGAAGGATAAACCTTTAGTCCCAGGGGACTAAAGTCCAAGGGCGCAACGTTTAGACCCTGGGGTCCAAATGCGAGGGCCTAACATTTGGTTTTGGGGTTCATTTGAATCGGTGTAACAGTTAGTCCCAGGGGTCCAAATGCAAGGGCCTAACAGTCCGTCCTCGGGGTTCAATTGAAACGGTGTAACAGTTGGTCCCAGGAGACCAAGTGCAAGGGCCTAACAGTTGGTCCTCGAGGTGAAATTGTAACGGTGTAACAATTAGTCCCAACGGTGCTAGTGCGAGAGACTAATGGAGGGGTGCAACTGTTACTCCCCTTCCCGTTAGTCCCCGAGGGGACTAATGGTTGTGGCAACGCACTTGCTCCCCTCGGGGACTAAGTCGCGCTCCCTTTTTTCTTAGAGTGTACTTAGAGCACCTTCACTGAGATTTTATATTTGTGTGCACTTCTGAAGAGACAATGTCGCAAGACCATCGAAAGTGCCGCATTCATGACACCCCCGCTAGGGTTCACGACTCTTATCTCTGCGTAATGACACCAGAATATCTAGCGTCCCGACGTTTTTTTTTTATTTTTTGTTATACGTGAAGCCGCGTCTCTTTTTGTTTCATGCTCTCAGCGTCTTAGCTTTGTCCCGTGCTTCGACGGCTTTCAAATTTGTTTTTTTTTATTTATTTTGTGATCTCGCGGTCCGCACCAGAGCATGCCCTTCTACATGAGCGACAGTTTGATGCGCTCAAGGTTGTACTACGCAAAGCAATTCCAGACGAGTCCCATTTCGCGACCCTCCCCGGGCAGTGCAGGTGGTCATACAAAGAAGCAGAGGGAGATTAACTGCTTTGTCCAACCCCCTTAGACATCGTCTTCTGATAAAGCCTCCACACCTTCTTCTGTGTCTTCGTGTGGCTGTGAGCGAGTGCGAAGGCCGCTTCTATCAAATCAGAGGGGCGGCTCGAAACACGTGACCGCTCTCCGTAGGACAAAAACGCTTAGACGAAAATTTGTCACGTGACTCGCTCTTGCGCGCTGATGGGCTCACTGGGGCCGTAGCCCTTGCCGTATGCCAAGTTATGGTGAGTTGTAGGGGCCACTTAGGTCCGGTTTTCAAAAAGGGGCGTCCGTCAGTGCTTTCCTCTTCTTTGTGCGTTGCAGTCGCGGCCGGGAGTTTTCGTCGTGAACGGCCCGAATACATCCATGTCAACGTTTCGGTAATGGTCGTTTATTTCGAAGGAGTCCATGGAATTATTGTGCTGTGTTTGTTGGACGCGTTTCGACAAAGAGCTGCTCATCGGCGGCCGTGAGACTTGCGCTGAATGTGATCGACCGCCTTCAACCTCGACATTGTGTTTCCGTTGTTTTGTGCTGCCAGAATCGGATTACGCATCTATCACGACAGAGAGCTGTTCATCGGTGACCACGAAACTTCCGTTGAATGTGAGCGACCACCTTCATCCTCGACATTGTGTTTGTGGATTGTTCTGTGCTGCCCGAATCGGATTATGCATCTCTCACGGATTACATGAGATCGCTCTTTTATTTGTAAGTACTCTGCAAGCATGCTTCTGATAGTAGTCCTGCTTCCGTCTCAATAGAACATTTTACTGTTACAAACATGAACTGCCGCTTACGTCCCAAGCAACTCCAGGTTGTTCTGTCTTTGCAAGCCTAGCAGTTTTGTCCACGTCACCAGTGCTAGAAAGCATAAATGTCGCAAGAAAAGTAAAGATGGAGATTGAGCTAGGGCCTTCGATTGTATAATTTAAAAGGGTTATGAAACAATATCCGGTTGGAATGTTCATAACCTTACACGCACGGACCGCCACTGATTCAGAAGCGTCTTGGTCGTGGTGAAATTGCGAGGATAAAGGGGAACTATTTCTTTCAGTCTTGCCCGCCAAGTTTGATGACGTGCGCGTGAACGTAGCTTTGATTTTGCACGCTTGTAATTGTACGCACTTGCCCTCATAAGCAGAGGCATGGCTGCGGCCAGATGACCTGCTTGCAATCGTCTATAGAGAATTTAGTAGAACCTGGTAGAACCTTGATCGAAAAATAAAAAGTAAACCAGGCATGTTTCGACTCCTTTGCAGTCATCTTTTCGTGCACTCTTTTGGGTTATTACATCCTACTTTATGGGTGTTGGTCATCGCGTCTTTTTTATTTTCTTTTCTGGAGGTGGTACACCCAATTCAGAGGGCGTACTGCGCAGTCATAACACCCTAATAAAAAGGTGTACAGTGGAATCACACCCTATTTTAAGGGTGTTCGGAATAACGCCGTCCTTTAGGAGTGTTAGGAAAAACGCCCTTTTCTTGGGGTGTTTTGCTACACCCATAAGGGTGTTTGTTATAGGACAAGCCATTTACATCCTAAAGGGCGTGATAATGTTTAGTGTGTGGTATCCCGTTCACCAGGCAAAAGTGACCACCCCCCCCCTGGCTGCCGCCATGTTGTACAATTTTTACCACTAGACACGTGACCGTACCAAATCCTGAGGCTTTTACGCAAAGCTGAGCCGAGATTTGTATTGCGATCACGGTAAAAAACGTGATAAACAATATTTTCAATACTCTTAGCCCCTCAGATCAGTGTCTAGCTCAGCTAGAAACCTAAATTGCAGCACCGCGGCTGACGGCACCTAGCGGAAGCATTGCGAAGCTGCCCAAGTGTTTGTCGTAAAAGCATATTTCGGACTTAAAACGAACAAAACATTACTATTCTCGTCTGTACTGTTTTAACGACCAATAAGCATGTATCTGTGCGCGCTACTTCGTTAAAATCTAGATGTAAAACTATAAGGTCACGTGCCTAGTGGTCAAAAATGTGGAACATGGCGGCGGCCGGTTGGGGGTCACTTTTAGCTGCCAGTTTATCGCTCTAAGTCCCTCTGACCAACACCACCTAGACAGAAGGCTTCCGCACGCGTCATCACAGTCGGATTGATCGAGGGGTGAGATTGGGCACGAGTGCTGTGCACACTATACATCATTACACCCTTCAAGGTGTAAATGGCTTGTCCTATAACTAACACCCTTGTGGGTGTAGCAAAACGCCCTAAGAGAAGGGTGTTATTCCTAACACCCCAAAATAAAGGCATTATTCCGAACACCCTTAAATTAAAGTGTGATTTTACAGTACACTGTTTTATTATGGTGTTATGACTGCGCAGTACGCCCTCGAAATTGGGTGTATCGCCGCCAGAAAGTTAAGTAAAAAAAAAACGCAATGACCAACACCCATAAGATAGGGTGTAATAACCCAAAAGACTGCACGAAGGAATGAGTGCAAATGAGTCGAAACATGCCTGGTTCACTTTTTATTTTTCGATCAAGATTATACTAGGTTCTACTAAATTCTCTTTAGACGATTGCAAGCAGTCCATCTGGCCGCAGCCATGTCTCTGCTAACTACGTTCACAAAGACGGAACGACCGGAAGTTACTTGGGGACGCAAGCGGCAGTTCATGTTTGCAAACAGTAAAATGGTCTATTGAGACGGAAGCAGGACTACTATCAGAAGCATGCTTGCAGAGTACTTAGATATAAGAGAGCGATCTCTTGTAATTCGTGATAGATGCATAATCCGATTCGAGCAGCACAGAACAATTCACAAACACAATGCCGGGGATGAAGGCGGTAGCTCACATTCAACGGAAGTCTCGCGGTCACCGATGAGCAGCTCTCTGTCGTGATAGATGCACAATCTGATTCGCGCAGCACGAAACAATGCAAACACAATGTCGAGGATGAAGGCGGTCGATCACATTCAACGGAAGTCACGCGTTCGCCGATGAGCAGCTCTTTGCCGGAACGCGTTCTACAAACTCCGACAAAATTAACGGCCATTATAAAAAAGTTGGCATGGATGTATTCCGCCGTTCACGACGAAAACCCACGGTCGCGAAATGGAACTTGTCAGGACCTGCTTGCACGGAAAACAGGAGAGCACTGAAGGACGCTTTTTGGAAACAGGATTTGCGTGGTCCCTACAACTCACCATAACCTGACAAACCGCGAAGGCTATGACTCCAGTGAGCCCATCAGCGCGTCAGAGCGAGTCGTGTGACACATTTTCGTCCATGCGTTTTGGTCCTACGGAGAGCGGTCACGTGTTTCGCTCTACCCCTCTGATTCGCTAGAAGCGGCCTTCGCACTCACTCACAGCCACACGAAGACACAAAAGAAGGCGTGGAAGCTTATCAGAAGACGAAGTCAAAGGGGGTGGACAAAGCAGCTAATCTCCCTCTGCTGCCTCCTGCGCTGCACAGGGAGGGTCGCCTTGTGTGCGGGACATTGGGGTTGTTGTTCGAGTGGCGGCTGTTCCCTTTCAAAAACTGTGGAGCCGGGGAGTGGCTTATGCTGTCTCGGTAGAACTCGTTGATCGTAGTCTTGTTTATGCGTTTGAGTTCCTTCTTTCTCTTTCTTTTTTTAGATGCGGAGCATCTCTTGCTCGGGTCTATGTCCCGCGGCGTCGGCGTTGTAGTCGGCACTCGAACTACGCACGCGCAACTCTCCTCCTTCCCTCTCTCCAACAGCTGCGCGTTACTCTCTCCGCTCTCTCTCTCTACCAGCTGCGTGCACTGCGCGTGCGTTCGCTTCTCCTCACACCGCGCGCGCACGCGCAACTCTCCTCCTCCAGTCTCCTCTCCTTCAAGTGTGAAAAAAATAAACGGCGAGCGGCGAGCGTTCCAAGTTTCTCTGCCGCGAGCCGCGACGAAGGCTCGCGTAGGGGGTAACGCTAGGGCAGTCGGTGGCGCCATCTCTCGACGTCAGCACGCAACTGACTCTTTCCTCGGAACCAACACGATGCTCCGAGCGGCGAGCGTTCCAAGTTTTTCTGCCGCGAGCCGCGACGAAGGCTCGCGTAGGGGGTAACGCTAGGGCAGTCGGTGGCGCCATCTCTCGACGTCAGCACGCAACTGACTTTTTCCTCGGAACCAACACGATGCTCCGCATCACCCCATGGTTCCCCTCGGGAAGATGGTGTAATTTTTGTTTTTCTCCATGTGTTTGAAAGTGTACTTATTGGTCCAGTCAGGTGAGGCTGTACTACCCGAAATAAGGGGGGCACAGCTTGTTCAAAGCTTCAGCGCAGTTAAAAAAAAAAGATTAAGCAAAACGGTATTTGCTTGCTTTTAGCCCGAGAAAGACTTCTCGGGATAAAAGCAAGCAGATTCCGTTCTGGTTAAATTTTTTTTTAACGTCGTATTTTAGGCGGTCAAGAAATAGAAATACCTCTCCGACATAGCCGATTCACGCAGGATACTCTCAACACTTAACCAAAAACGGCGTCGCGTACGTTATGTCAGGATGGCGTCGGCGCGACTCATCCCATTTGTTAAATATTGGCTAAACCAAAATGGTGTGGGCACAATCTTTTCAATTAGATCCAATATCGGCGCAATACGGAGTGTTTCCTGGGCTGTATATGTACACGTCTTCGGTCACCTTTTGCGAGCGGAGGTGATTTTTTAAATCGAAGTTGAACTGATAAAACTGATGCACGCGCGACACGTAATTTCGGCTCGTGTCGGACGGAGAGTTCGATCGGAGTTGCAAAAACTATTCTATAGCACTTCCTAATCATACGCGCCTTCGTGTGGCAATTAATCATTCTCGATGTTTGTACCGCTGTACATCAGCAACCGTTTCACCAAAGCGATAAAAATGAACGGTTATGAAATCATGGGTGTTTTCGGCAGTATCAACATTACGCCCCTCTCACGCCGTGTGAATGAAGGGCGTAAAATTCGCCCATACACCCTTTTTACACGATTTCAGAAACCATCGCTACAAGTGGGGCGTAAAAAGGGCGTGTAAGGGGTGTAAGGTGTCAACACACCCTGTTTACACCCACTGATATTCAGAAATTGTGTGAAAAGATTGTAAAAAGGGTGTTTTTCCTAACTTACACCCTTCTTACACCCTTTTTACACGATTATGGGTGTTACAATGTTTAGTGTGTGTCAGTCTTCAGATAAGGCTCGTGTCCAATCAGCGCGTCCAAGGTCGGGCTCGGGCCCAATAGCCGAGTTAGCGCGATCCGACTTTGATGACGTTTCATGGAGGGAGAGGAGCCCATGGCGGAGGCCTTCTGTCTAGGTGGTGTTGCTGTAACTCCTTGGTTTCGCGCACAGCGAATGATCCATAATCCTTCGTTGTCTTTTGCGCGGGATTGGCCTAGTCGCGGAAGCAAACTCTCAACTCACTTTTAGAGCACATAATTGTCACTGGGTTAACTACTTAGACTCTAATTTCTTCTTTTCCCCATCCCAACATATCTTTCGTAAATCTCTTTCCTGTGAGACTCAACTATTGACCCTCACTAATGATGTGCTTTTTATACTTGACCGTGGATCCCAGATTGACTGTGTTTTTTTAGATTACTGCAAAGCTTCGACAAAGTTCCCCATAACCACTTCCCAAGCAGCACGGATTTTGGCCAAGCAATGGCCAATGTCTGGCGATGGTCTTTTGGCCAGTGGCCAGAGAGTGGCCATTCATTGGCCAATGCTTGGCCGATGGCTGATGGCCAGTGGCCATTGGCCAGTGGCCAGATGAAGACCAGTCACCGGCCAGTCTCTGGCCACTGTCAAAGCAAAACGGCACGTTAGTGAAACCACGCGCAAAGCTAGCCAACGGCACCTTTTACACTTCAGTCCCATTGTCTGGCGCGCGTCGACGAGGCTCCCATTGGCCGCTGCGCGTCAGTTTGTGTGGTGTCACCCTGACTGTGTTATCACATTGTTGTGTTATCACTGATCACCGCGTTCGCTCGCCTCTTATCGGTTGTACAACTATAAAAATGGATACCGCCATTCTATGAACATCTGACCAACATTCTATCGCCCCTGTCGTCATTCTATCGCCCTCGCTTGAATTTTATGGACAATTTATTGCCCCTTTCTTAACGTTTGGCACTGACGTGGTAGGCGCTAAAATAACAATCAAATGGCGAAAAAACTTTTTAGAGTCTTTTTATTGACAAGTGTCCATACAATTATTTGTATGTCGTCATTTTATAGTCAGCCTATCGTCAATCTAGCGCCCCCGCAGGTAGTGGAATACCGGCCAATTTCTGCTGCAAGTGAAACAAACTTCAACTAATGTACGCTAACGGTTCAACTGGCGCCAGTGTGCCGCGGCAAATTGAAACAGACCTTACATAGAAAAAGTATTTCCAAAATGTAATTTAATTACAATTACAATTACTTTGCCTCAAAAGTAGTTTAACCACAATTACAATTACTACTACATGAAAAGTAATTAATTACAATTACAGTTACTTTAAAAAGTAATGCAATTACTTTAAAATTACTTAATTCTGGGAGGGACCAACTTGGGCCATCTAACTTCAAACGAGATGTTAAGAATGCAACACATTTCTTCATTCCTTGCCCCAATGTTTGAGGAGGCTTAAGCATCGCTGTATATATGTCGCGTATAGTACATCCCTTTTGTGAATTTTGTTAAATTAATGAGAGAACTTGACAGTTCGGGGTAATGAAATGCTACGTTCTTATATTTTCAATAAATAATGATAAATTAGTTCATATACCCGAAGACGCCAGATCGCTAAAATAAAATTGGGTTGACACACTTTTGTTTGCCAGGCAAATAAAAATGCGACAATACGTTATATCGGAACATTTGAATAGTGTTAATATAAGACTACAATCCACATCCACACACGCTAATACGACCATATTTAACGACAAACGTTTAATTTGTTTTATAAATTATTTACATTGAGTTGAAATTACAATGGCTCAAAATCTATAAGACCCGACTAGGGGCTCCCGAATCAATGTTGACAGCATTCACAGGTGCGAAGTCAGCTCCAAAATGCTTATGCAAATAATATCCGAGGCAGTCTTGTACACGTTACTAAAAGAAAGTAATCAATTACAATTACTATTACTCTTGGCTAAAAAGTATTCGATTAGATTAACTTGATTACACGACAGCAAAATTAATTGGACATTACTTTAAGAAGTAACCGTTAATTTTCCGATTACTTTATTGTGTGAAGACTTACATCTTTAGCGCTCATAACAATGAACTACTTCCAACCTTTATTTCACATTTTCACAAGTATTGAAGAAGGAAAACGGGTTCCCTCTTTGTGGTCGTAGCACCTTCTTGGAATCTCTGGTTCCAAATAAAAGGTATTTTGTTTTCTTGCTTTATATATTTTCTTGTACTGGCAACAAGAGGCCCTTACTCTCTTTCGCACACACACGCGCTTCTCGAGATATTTTTCACATGTGGATGAACTCGCATGTTATAGAAAAGATCAGCAGCTCCAGGATTTGTAACGGATCATGTGTAGTATCCATTAGCGGAAGAGATGGCCCAGCAACTTCTCAACTCGAAACCTTGCTTGTTACAAAAACCACGTAGGGGAAATGCGGGGTCTTGACGTGTATTTAAACTGGCTTTGTTATATTTTGCATCCGCTTTAGATATTCTTGGGTTCTGGTTCTTCTACGGGCTGCGAGTAAGTTCCGTAAGCAGGATTTTTTTATTTTATTTATTTCTGTGTGTGTGTGTGTGTGTGCATGAGGGGACTAGTATGAACGAAGGACTTACAAAGCTACATTCTGCTCTCTCAAACTTTGCCCTGAATGGCCTTTGTCACGCACTGGGGCTTCCCTGGGGCTTCACACTCCCAGTCCCAGCTCGAAAAAAACACGGACATTCCACAGAAACTGTACATACAAAGGGGTTGACCTCGTTTCCTACAGCTCCGTAAAAATCTTTCCCTTTTCCGTGCGAAAAAAGATGTAAATTTTATTTTTGTCATTTCGGAAACAAAATGGTATGTGCGGGGGGGGGGGGGGGGGGGGCCCTCCGTGGAAAATGAGTAACTTTAGAAGTAATTTTTATCACTTCAAAAAGTAATAAGATTACTCTCGTGATTACTGCCTAATAAAAGTAATCAACTGATTACAAAATTAGTCCAAAAAGTAATCGATTACAAGTAATTTGATTACTTGTAATGCGTACGGTACAAGTCTGATCCGAGGTAAAACCAACAGAAAATAAACTTGAAAATAATAAAAAAATGCGACAGTACTCAAAGAGGGGCGCGAAAAACTGGCAAACAAATAAATAAAAAAACTGACTTCATAGACAATTAAAATCCTCAACCTCGGCTGAAAGCTGAACCTCAATCTTGTTTCCTTCAATATTTTGGCATGTTTATGCTACTGTTTTCTGCTCGCAACACAGACGGCGCCACATGGCGCCGTTGAGGTCGGCTCCAAAGAGGATTCTCTCAGCCCGCAGTGTAAGCATAAAAACAACAAACAACGCGACGCTATTTTTGTTGTGCGTGTGTGTGAGTGCGTGTCTATGTCACGTGCAAGTGTGTCACCGAGCGCTAGGTCACTTGTACGAGCGCTAAGGCTTTCAGAGAGGTTCCGTCGGTACCGTAAAGTCTTGCAAAAGTAGTTGTAATTGTGCCCGAAATTTCGCAATTACTGAGGTTAGAAAATAATTAAATTACAAGTCCGTTTAGCCGAAAGTTATTAATTACAGTTACAACTTACAAAGAAAGTAATTAAATTACAGTAATTAAATTAATGTAATTACTACCCAAGTATGAAGCAGACAGCAACCAGTCGGAAATTGACTTCCGGTAATGCATTTCAACGAGAGTAAGAGAGTTCATTTTCTCCTTGCGCTTGCTTATAAGAGCAAAGATCACAAATAATTCGTATGTAATAGGTAAATTTCTCAGTCACGCAGACGAAATAATTGATCAGTTATGGCGTGTTACGGCGTTTTTATCTTAAATTCGTGGCATGAAAAAATGAGAGATGTTTGCAAATCTCTGTAATGCGCAGTTAGAGCGCAGCTCTTCAGTAATTTTGATTTTGCAATATACTGTGCTCAACAATTTGAAAAAGAAATATATATACATATATACAGGATATTTCACGAAAGGTGGACAAATTTGATATTGCGAAAACTACGCATCGCAACAAAAAAAGGCTTGTGTCGTCTTGGTCCTGGGCCAGGGGCCTATTTAGGAAAATTATTAAAGTTCGGGATAATTAAGTTGTTAATTATTTTTGCGTAATTATGTTTTTAAATATTGAGTTTATGGGCATGATTTCAATCAGAATCTCGATGAGAATCATCAAAAAAACACTGAATCAACAAATTGCAGAACGATAGAAGGCACTCGAGGTATTTTATGACTTTCTAAAAAACCGCACAAATTTGAAGGGTTTTTAAGTTTCGGTTTGCAATCGGAGCGCTTTTGGATGGATGGATAGATGAATCCGGCCGAGCCCTTTGGATCGGGCGGTAGCTTACGCCACCTAGCCATTTTGTCTTACCATTTAAGCTTAGAATATTTTAATAGAAAAACTATATTCACTCCGCACTGAAAAGAAAGTGAGGCCATAAAACCCCCTTGCCATCAGTTAATAAGAAAATACCTTGTTTTCTGTCGCTTTCTGCCACCATTCACTTAATCTTTGCTTGGTAATCTCTACTGTCTTGAAATCCACTTTTCCTTCTCTGTCTCTAAAACCCAATGACTTTATTAAATCTATGTTGTCTTCGGTAGGTATAGGGTGAAACCCTTTAAAGTAGAGTATCAAGTGCTCAGCCGTCTCGTCCTCCTCTCCACAAACAGCGCACACTGTATCCATTTCCTGGTACTTCGCTCTGTATGTTCTGGTTCGCAAAACACCTGCCCTTACCTCAAACAACAATGAGCTTCCCCTTGAATTGTCATAAATGCTTTCTTTGGCAATAACTGCTTTGTTTAATCTATAGCTTGCAGAGCCGTCTTTGTCTGCATTCCCTCTAGCCACCGATCTCTTTCTGTGGCCTTAACTTTCTTCTTAACTGAGACCTGCTCTTCCGTAACCCCAATATATCCTAAAAACTTTCCTCTTAATTTAAGAGTGCGCTGTCTACACTTTGTGTCTATACTCCTCATGAATAAATAGCTGAAAATCTTTCGTGCCCATTGCTCCCCATCCATTTGCCTCAACCGATCCTCAAATTCTATCTTGCTCATAGAGCAAGATAGAATTTGAAGCGATCCTCAAATTCTATCTTGCATGTCCTATGCCTGAGCGAAGACAGTGCCATCTGCATTCAAATTAAAAATCACTTGTTAGTCATCGCTTGTCCTGTGTAGTCCTTCCTTTTTGTCCTTGTCCCATTCGCGCTGTTTTTCACTATAAACTGACACCAACTTTCCCAAATGTCTATTCTATTAAGAAACAAAATACATAGGACATATGAGTTCCAATTTGCGGCTGAATAATACCTCGACAGAGTGTAATGGAATGCTATACTAGCCCATTTTTTGGTAGTGTATTAGTTTTCTTATAGCCCTTCAGTGCAATGTGGCACTGCTTCGCGCATACAGAATATGCTAGGCTGCGTATTGGTTTAAATCAAGGGAACACTCGCTCACCAGATTATCACACCTGCCCTTTTAACTCACCATAACTGTGCTTCTGGCGTACAACTTCCAACATCACACGTGACACCTTGGTTTGCAGGTGAAACGAGAAGACGGTACCGCTCCCACATTTTTTTTCTCATGTAAACGTTAAGGCACTAAGAAGAACACAGATACGTTACCTGGGTTTTAAACATTCAAGATTGTTTCCGGCCACTATTTCGTAAAAGTTGAAAAATGATTTCATTGCGATTTTCATAAATCGAAACATACACACAAAACTATTGTTCTCTGCTTTTTCCCCACACGACGCAGGATGCTCTTCTCTCGACCAACTGCGACCCGAAATGGTTGTTCATCAAAGTTATTTCTACCGGCTGCCGCAGACCGAGGCACGGATCCAAAATGCCTGCCACTAATGCCCCATACACTTCCGGCTACTCTTCTAGTAAACTTACTCGTAGACGGATAAGCCATTCAATGAGGAGCGCTCATTCAAATTTTTAAATAAAGAGTGTATCTTTTCCTGGGTCTCATGCCTCACTGGTCATGCAATATATTATTTTTCCTAACAAGACTGTCAGAATTTTTTTGTTAAGTTAAAATTGGTTTTGTGAAATTGTTCTATCATCGCCAGCTCGTTTGCGCCCTACCCTTCTGTTCAATAAGCTTTTTACAGCGGAGATGTTAAGAGGGCGCGGTACCTCTATTTATTCGTCCGTTTCAGACACCAGATGGCGCGCGGTTCGCGACGTGGTTGAACGCGCGAATTCTAGATGGCGCCAGTATCGAAGTGTGAAAAGGCCCGCGTTGGCCGCTGCGTGAAATAGATCCCGGAAACGTGTCGTGTGACGCTGTTCTCCGGCGGAGGAAGTTTCTCTCTCCCTCCCTCGCGCGCGCTTGGTATGTCTCTTGTCAGTCAGCTCAGTGTGGCCGAGTCCGGCCTCTGCGCTGTGTGATGCAGTGCGTGGCGCTCGTTTCTGTTCGGAGGTAGGAATAAAAATGTCGGTCCCCATTTTTACGACGCTCGTTTTTATAACTTGGGTTTTTATTTCAAGTGACGTACAGTACCGCCTTTTCGAAATCGTATACTTTGCAGTGAGCGATTGAGAGTCATGTTAGCATTTTATTTTGGTCAGCACTACACTTTGAATGAAGACCTTGGGCGGCGACGTAAACATGTGTTGCTCCCCAAATTGTGTCCAAGCTGCGCAGTGACAAATGGAAATGAAATTGAAGGCGTGCGACCGTCGGTTGGTAATTGCGCCCGTTAGATTCACCTATTCAGTCTAACCATTTTTGCCAATGTCTTATCTGTTTCGACAAATGACATGGTCGAGTCTATTGATAACCTTAGGTAGACTGCACCTACGGAGTGTGCGGGCTTCAGATAAATTTGCTTCGTTTATGTGAATTAATAACTGTTTTCTCTTTTCCGTACTCGGTGCTATGCAAACATCGCTGAGATGTTATGGTAGCGTTGTGTGGCGGCGTTTTGCACGCTGAGTCGTTATTGCATTCTCTGTGCACAGTACGTGTTCAAATGGAATGTGTCCAATCGTAATTCCGATCGATATGATAGATTTACTTTGTTACAGTGTTAATTATATTTTCCTGATTTAAACTGGTCCGTCCCTGGTCTGAGCCTAAGTTCAAATTCGAGAGTGCAGACGGACTTGGGGTCGTACCAGCCGTAATGCGCAGAAAGAAATTAGTACAATGAAAGGAAAACAAAAGGATACGAGGCGGCTCGGTGTTATAGAAGTTATGAGTGTACAAACGATGCCATCGTACGTTTTCTTTTTTTTTTTTTTTTTACGTTCTGCATCGTTGTGAAACGCTCAAGGTACCAGCTAAGACAACGAGCTGGCGTGAAATTTCATCGAGCGGAAAACGAGCGTCACTTTTGCCATGTGCTTTCATTTCGATATGGCGCAAACTGTGCGCGAAATGGTAGCAGATAAGGGAGCACAATTGAGATGTTGGAGACCCATAAAAGAGAGTCCCGAAAAGTAGAGAGCTTCCCCTTCTCTTCAAGTGTTGGGTTACGCTCTCAATCCTGCACCTTTGGTAACACTGCGCGCACCCGAAATCGCCTTCTTCACGGAAAAACATGGTGGCCTTCAGAATCGAGGAGTGCTACGCGAAAGCAAGCGACATGTCACAGGAACGAAGGCGAGGTTCCACGGGCTTTGGAAATGCTCCTGACCGCAAAAACAACAAACCTTTTTCTTCTTTTTTGTCAAAGCACGATTTTTTATTATTTTTTTTCGTCCACCTTGATACCGCATTGACGCACGCACTAACATAAATAAAAATAGTACGCATACAACGACAACGCACCCACTGGGACCTGAGTCAAGGCAAGTACAACCAACTACTAAAAGGAAAAAAAAAGGAATTAGTACGCGTACATAAACAGAGCGCATCCATCGAAAAGCCACAAAGGAAGAAGACAATCAGGGCCTAAACACCCCCCCCCCCCCTTTTTTTTTTCCCGCCCTAAAAAAAAGAAAAAAAAAAGGTTTTTTCGACGACCGCGGTCGCCCAAGTCTTGGAAGGGCATGCGATTGTAGCACGTTTGTCCCGGGGCAGTTCCCCTCTCTCAATTGCCACGGTCCGTGTCTCGCAAGTCCAAGCCTTCGAGACGGATAGGGGCCCGCAGACTGGCGGTGCCCCAAACAAAGGCACACTACT